>CM075349.1:146747500-147347500 GCA_037693485.1 Kitagawia praeruptora
TTGGGGTAGCAAACCAGGTTGTAATCGTATTTTTTTAAAAAAATTATGCAACATGGATATTTTTGAAAAAAAACCTTAAAAGTTTTTAGCTCACATTAAATGAATATATGAGTAGATCGATTACAAACGTATAAGATTTTAGTAGCACCCAAATCCAAAGGGAGTGTTGATTTCGTCATGAAAAACAGAGACGGTAGACTTCTCCTTTGCTTCGTAAACAAAAAATAATATTAATAACATGTGATTTTAAGAAAATAGAGTAAATTTGTTATGCAATTTCCTCAAATCTTGAACAAACGTTCATAAAAGCTGGCTATCTTATATACCCCTACAAGAAAATTTAGATGATTTCCTATATAAATGCTACTCCCTCCGTCCCTGCCAAATGTTTACATTTGGTTTGGGCACGGAGACCAAGGATAGTGAGTGTAGTATTGTTAAAATAAATGAAGTAGTGGGTGTAATAGTGATTTTATTGTTAAAATAAGTAAAGTAGTTAGTGTAATAGTGTAAAGTGTTGAAAAAGTGGAGTGAAATAATTGATGTAATAATGTATTTTATTGTTAAACGTTACTATTTTTAGTAATGCAAAGAATTGGTGGGATGTCCCAAAAAGGAAAGTGTAAAGAAATGAAAGGGAAAGAGGGAGTACAATGCAATGCCATTAATCTACACATCTAACATTAACACTAACATATACACAGAGTGTACTCATTCAACAGATCAGTAACCTTATTTAAAAGTCGAGAACGTTAGAATTTTTAAATTTTCGTTCGGTTTTATAACCGAAACTGAATCGTTAAAAACCAAACTGAGCTTTTTAAAATCGAAATCGAAACCGACGATTCGATTGCAATTGCGCTTTTTAATTTTTAAAACCGAAGACATACGGTTTTGGGTTCGGTTTCGGAGCAAAACCGTCCTGAATCGAACCGTGGTCTCCCCTAGGTTGATGTTCATTATAATTTTGAAAAATCTAATAAATATCTCCATTTTAAAATAAATATCGATATAAATTGTTGCACATATTTTAAGATGTGATATATATATATATATATATATACTAGTATTTATGCCCGCCATGCTGGGCTCTTTAATTTCATAATTAATAATTAAAATACAACTTGAAAAAAAGGAAAAATAAAATTTAACAATCACAAATGATAAATAATTTTTTAGTGCAAGTTTCAATATTATTAACAATAATTTTTAAACAATTCGATCATACGATGTTAATATTAGTCAAAATAATGGTGTGTGACAAATTTATGTAAAATTGTTTCCAATTGTTCATCCCTCTCTGGTTCTTAGATTATTGACATTATAGTGGTATTACTTTTTATAAAATTATAAATTTAACCAAAATACTATATAAGATGTTTTTGAGGGGTATTAATAAAAAATTTCTAAATAAATCTTCTACCGTTACTTTTAAAAATTTCATGTCTTTATAATATTATTAAATTCGAGGATTAGCAAAAATGTTAAATTTAAGTGGTAAAAAACAATACTTTTTATAGCCAAATCAAGTTAAATGATAAAAAACACCTCTCGGCACCGCCTCCGGCGGCACCTCGGTTTATACGTAAAAAAATGACTACAAATTACTAATAAAATTATTTATTTTACTTACTTATAAATTCAAAGTAATGAATATAATTTTATTTTGATAACTTAAATCCGAGTCTTTATAAAAATGTCATATTTTAATTTATCAAAATTTTAATATATTTCAACAATTAAATTATACTCTCTCATACCCAACCTTTCAGAATGAGGTTTTTGGCACGCATTTTAAGGGTAGTTTCATAACTTATTTTTAAGTTTTTCTTTTTTTTGTATAAAAATATAATAGATATATTTTTATACAAAAAAGAAAATTTTAAAAATAAGTTAAGAAACAATCCTTAAAATACATCTTAAAATTCGTGCCAGAAAGTGTAAAAAAAAAAGGGTAAAAAATTGGTTGGGACGGAGGAAGTAATAAATAAAAAGCAAAATTCCTCGGCACCGCCTTCGGCGGCACCTCGATCCTTATTTATTATAAAAATTAATATGTGTTATAATGGTACTATTGTTTTATATATGTGATTGAGATTGATTATCTATAATTTATTAAAAGAATGATCCAAATTACTTAACTACTTGAAACTTTTAATATTTACTTGTTTTCATGTGATGATATATTGTTAGATTCTTAATTAAAAAATTGAATTATAATTATTAATTAAAGTGTAACTCATAAAAATGAGAAAATAAATTTGAAAATCATAAACGAAAAATAATTTTTTATTGAACTTTTTAATATTATTTAAGACTAAAATTTATTTTGTCCATATAGCAATTTTGGAGGCAACCAAATCATTAGGCATATTAAGGGTGAATTGTGACTCTGTCTCTTTGCCAAACATAAAGTATCCAAATATTGCAACTCCAGCATACAACACCGTACACAAAGCAAAGCTGCATTTCAATAAACCTCACTTATTATAAAGCAATACTTGTATGAATTCAATATGAAGTTCATTCTCATGTTATGAAGTTCTAGATGTTGGAATTAATCATAATGTTGCTCTGTAAATATTGTGAGCCATCCTTCTACCTACAACAACAAGATCTGCATTACAATGCTTTCACGTCTCAACTTGAATACTCAAGTTCATCAAAAAAACAGACCACAACATAAGTACACCAAATTGCAATAACAAAATAGTTGAGAAATTTTCACTCTCTCTTTTTAATTTGGTTTAACCAGAAAAGTTTTGTGATCATTAACAAACTAAAATCTTTATATAGCATACATGCCTAACAGTATAAGCGAGACATATCACTAATTGCAAGCCATAAAATTCACTATTTTAATGTAAACAAGGAAACACCTTTAAACTGAGGCTGTGCTGGTTCTTTACCAATGAGTCAGTGACCAATTCAAAAAGAATTACACCATAAGTGTAAACATCTCAGGCAGTCTCACGCAACTTTGTGCCCCTTATCATCTGTGTGCTCAAATTAGCGTAGGTAACCGATAGACCTAAAACGTGGATGGTGCAGTACATCATATATTTAAGACAAACCAACAACATATACGTGCCATGTCATTCTCCCTATCTGCATAAACACTTATCCTGCAGGCTGAAAATTTTGCTTAGATAAACCTTGCTTGCAATAAAAAAGGATAACCTAAAGGAACGACGCCACTAAAGCATCAAGAGTGTAAGGACCCGAAAATGTATTAAAAAAAATTTCATTCAGCACATCCCCAAACCTTTCGAGGAACAGATTCAAGAAATCTTATTTTCATCTAAAACTGCCCAATAATCAAAAACTAATAAGACAATTTTATTTGGATAACATTTAGATAAAATCTAAGGCAGCAAAAAAAGTCTTGCAAGATGAACACTATATATAAAATCTAAGATGAACACTATACACTCATTAACTGTCTTGTATCCTCCTCAAAGATTCCTAGTGTACTGCACTGAAAGATCATTGACAAAATTAGATAATGTTGATAACTTATTCCATGTACAAAATTCATGATAACACAAACAAATAAGGTAAAAAAAAGGTAGAGAAGTTGTAGTTAAAATTCAAGATTTAGCATATCTAACCTTGAGGTCAATATTGAGGCTTTAAAATAAAATCTGGGAAAAAGGTAAAATCAATGATGAAATAGTCAAAAAAATGAAAAATGAATGTGAAGCAGAACAGAGGCCAGCATTTCTATATATTTTCACTGAGATAAATTATCAAACACTTCATCAGCAAAATTCAAATCATTACATGCCTCACAATTTTTAAAAAAAACTTGCATCTACATCCCACATATCAAAACAATCAAACAAACGAAGCAAACAAAATGTGAATCAAACAATTGAGATTTCAAACCAAGAAAACGCAATCGGGTAATTTCAAACCAAAACCGCAAAACCAACCAACTTCCGAATCTGATGAAGCATAATAAAACTCTGTCCCACAACTTCAAACTTGACAAACTCAATACTATCAACAATAACAGTATCATTCGCACTAAACGAAACAATAAAACGCTGAGACCACGGATCCTCAGCTTTTATCCAAAGTAAAATATGTGTAGGAAGGCTAGAACAATTGACACAAAGAAAAATACCTAAATAATGTGAAATTTATCAATCTTTTCTTTGGGACAAATCATCGAACAATTTCTCAGCAAGCTTCAAACTTCAATAAATTAGAAACAACTATTAGTAAAAATAAAGCATAATCTGAAATTAAAGTAAAGATCGAACTATGAAGATAATGATAGACAAAATATACGGGAAGAGAGAGAGAGCAGAAGAAGAAAGAGATAGATAAACATGGGTATATAAACTTTAATTTGAATTCTTGAGAAGGGTGTATATGAATTTGAAATTTCAATTTACAAATGAAAGCTTTCAGAAGACGCTTCACCGATTTTGCATCTGTAAACGTGGTAGAGAATGAGTGGGTGGCAATTTTGCAATTAACTACAAAAGTAAGGATAAAGACTTAAATTGAGCTGATTACTGTAGACTTTGTGGGTATCACTGTACAAAAGAGGCAAGAGAAACTATTATATAGAAGATATATATATATATATATATATACTCCCTCCGTCCCACTTATTTTGTCCTCATTTGTCTTTCTTAGTCAAATTGAAAAAGTTTTGACCTTAAATAATAATTTAATTATTCGTGCTTCCCTAAATTTAAAAGTTGTATATTGTAATAGATAAGTGTACTTTGTGATAGTAATTTTAAAAAAAAATTATAATTGTCAAATAATTTAAGTAATTCTCATTAGAAAATTGGTCAAATTGACCAAAATTTGGTTAAAGTGACAAAATAAGTGGGACGGAGAGAGTATTATTTTTTAGATAAAAATTTAGATGTCAATTTTTTATTTTAACTATTTGAATTAATATTAAAAAATATTCTACATTTAAATTATTCTTTAAAAAATTAAGATTCGAATCCCGTCAATAATATATCAATTTAAAGAATTTATCTCATTAGTTCAAAACTACATAAATCATTAATTAAATTTATCTTAAATTAAAAATAAAAGCAACTATTAAAAAAGTCATTATAACAAAATGGTATTTATAATATAGAAAAAAATAACATATTAAAAATAACTCTACAACACATAGATTATAAATTAGTAATATTATAAGGGTTTTTTGTTCCTAAGGTCCTCAAGTAATTACCTGAGGTTGAGAAGATTATCCATATTAATGTATAAAGATATAATTATAATTATAAAATTTTTTAAAAAAGATTTTAATATTTACAAAAATGCCACAATTGATATGAGCTAAAAGTAAGCCCTAAAGACACATTTAATGTGGGATTAATTAGACCCAATATGGTCAAAACGTGGGACCCACCAGATGGGCCCAAACCCTAGTTATAATATTAATTTCGTAATTAATATTAGGGGTAATAAACAGCTCAGCAAATAAGAGTCAAACAAGGATATTACTCTTGCCTGACTTAGACTCCAAGATACATACTTCAACATGGAAACTGATTCCTACAAGGAAGGGGTCTAGAACCTTCCTCAAGGCAGTGGCTTGCCCACCAAGTCTCTGACTCCTACCATAATTCTAAGGCTTCTCAGCCTATATAAGGGCCTGACCCCTCATTCTCAGAACTACGTCTTGGCTTGATTCTCAATACGAGATACGTAGGCACTCTGTGAGGACCGATTAGTCTCGAACACGGAAACACCCATTAAAGCACGAAGCTCACGAACCCTGGTATTAATTACATACAAACCCTAGCCACAATTTAACAACCTAGTTTTTATTCCACAACATTTGGCACCGTCTGTGGGAAAAAGACATCAACCATGGTTCAAACACGAAGAACTATACCAGTTACAACCGAGGCTATACCTCTCAACTCTGTTCTACCTGCCACCGAACAGGTATCCCCAACATCAGGGGCGATCATCCAACAGGCTCCTCCAACATAAGGGGTGATCACCCAATCTCAAGTTTCTCAACAATCAGGGGTGATCCCCCACATTGAGAGTACACTACTTGTGGGCGACCGAGCAAATCGAGAAGCCAACCCTCTCGAGATGGTGGTTTCTCCTCTTTTCAATCCCGACGATCCACCACCAGGGGTACAGATCCACACTACGGATCTTCCTTTGAATACTAACCCAAGGTATGGTCTTCCTAACTACCCTCCGACTACTCAAGGTGCAGGACCAAGTGGTCATGCCTTGCAGATCCGAGATCGAGAATATGACGACTACTCCGGCCCCTATACTGATGATTCTTCATCTGAGGATGATGATCTTGAGGAACATCCAAGGAGACGACGCGTTAACAGGGAACCTCGGGCGAGGACCCAAGGAATTCATGATGGACCTCCACAAATGGCTGAGATCCAAAGGCTAAAGAATGATATTGCTAGGGAGCAGGCAAGAAAATCTGATTCGACCTCCTCCAATCTCAGGAAGGATTCCCGTTATAGATTTGGAGAGTGATAGAGTATATTTTTATATATATTTTAGATGATTTTATTCTCATATTTATTGTGTTTTGCATTGATTTGGATTTTTATTTAATATATTTTATTGTTTTATTGTAGGAAATAAAGAATTCATGACTTGGAAGGATTTGGAGCAAAAAGAGCTATTTTGGAGATAAAATAGGAGAAAATTCGTAATATTGGGCTATACGGGCTGCCTGCACTGTTTGGGCCATATCTTGAGTTCCAGAAGTCAGAATTTGACGAAATTACAGCCCACGCGAAGCTTGTGGAATTATCTTTAATTTAGAGGTGGTCCAATAAGCAAAATCCAACTGGAAGAGCCCAGAAACAGAGGAGCAAAATTAGTGACGAATTTTACAAGAAAATCCTATTTAATTATGGATATCTTTTTGTAAATTGATTAGGATATTAAAAATACTTTTATTAGAAGAAAGAGATCAGATTTTATTGGGGGATATATTATAAAAACGTGGGATAGAGAGAGAGACAGAGAGATACGTATTTTATATTTTACAAAAGCTAGGGTTTTGGTTTCTCTCTTCATCTCTTCCTTTGTAAGCACTTGGTTTAATTTGGATCTTCATTGTTCTTCGTTAATACAAAGTTTGAGGTATTCTTTATTCTCTTGTTTTATTATTACATGTTTATTATGGCTTCTTTCATTATTATCATTGTTTTTACTTCTACCATGAGTGAGTAGTTTAATTCTAGGGTATTAAGGGGAGCCATGTTTGCACCATGATTTGGGCGTAATTTGATTAGTAGATTGATGGGTAAAGAGTAATTCTGATTGATATGTTATAATTCTTAATTTGTGTAATTGCGCAATATCACGGATTAATTGATTGCAATAGGAGTAATAGATCGATAGATTTTACTACTAGAGGCTTACATACAATTAGCGGAATTGAAGGTGAGTGTGAGAACATCATTAGATATTCTGAGAGCGTTAATGCTTGAGAAAGATTAACCATTGCTTTAATTACTTAATCCCATTGAAAAGCTATACTTTTGTGATTTGTTTGGTGTAAACATGGTGAACCTGAATTGCCCTAGATCCCTTAATTAATTGATTTAAACCTTTGTTAAATTTGTTTTAGTAGTTAATACAATTCTCAAACAATCGTTGTGACTAGAAACAATTGATAGCAATTGAATTGAAATTGAAACTGTCTCCTTGAGGATTCGACCCGTATTTGCTAGTATCTACTACAATTGATACCGTGCGCTTGCGGTTAGGTATAATTTGACACATCAAGTTTTTGGCGCCGCTGCCGGGGAGACGCCTAGTTTCTCTAATTTTAGTTTGATTGTTTTATATTGTTTCTCTTGTCTCTTTGGAACTTTTGTTCCAATTGAGACCGATCTTACTGCTTTTCCTTGTTTAGTTGTTGATGCCCAAGACCAGGTCTCAAACGAAAATTGATCAAGCGAAAAAGGATACAACTCCTCTTAGTCAACAAAGGGAAAAGAAGCAGCAAAGGATATCTGAACCAAAGATTGAGATGGCGGACCTTCCTCCCAAATCTTTGAAGAACTACTCACAGCCCTCTCCGAGTGGGGTACCTACTGGCCTTGCTATGCCAGCGATTCAAGCAGCAAATTTCGAGATCAAGCCTGCTTTGCTCACTATGATCCAACAGAATCAATTTGCTGGACTTGCCTCTGAAGACCCTACACTTCATCTGCAACGCTTTCAACAGCTCTGTTCTACAATTAAACATCAGGGAGTCACTCCAGACCAGTTGAAAGTCATGTTGTTCGGTTTCTCTCTTCGTGATAAAGCTCAAAAGTGGTTGAACGATATTGAATTGACCAAGTGGGATGAGATTGCTCAAGCCTTCTTAACTGAGTTCTTCCCTCCTAACAGAACCGACGATTTGATCGATAAGATGATGGGTTTTAAGCAAGATTATGGTGAGTCTCTACGGGATGCTTGGGACAGATTCAAGGATTATCAACGTGCATGCCCTCACCATGGTCTTGAGAAGTGGTTTCTGCTTAAACGCTTCTACAATGGTCTTGATCCTGAGACAAAAGGTATGGTTGATAACGCTGCAGGTGGTGTATTTCTGGATAAAGGAGTTGATGATGCACATGCTTTTCTTTCGAATTTGGCTGCCAATCACTTCAGTAATCCGAGAGCAACCAAGAAAGGGGGTAAACTTGAAGTGGATGCATATTCTCTATTATCATCTCAACTAGCTGCATTAACTCAGGAGATCCACTCTTTGAAGACATCTCAGCCCTCTACTCAACCTATGAGCATCAATGCATTGTCATCCATGGCTCCTATGAATAATCCTGTTTGTGAAGTCTGTGGCATCCAAGGCCACTATGGTAATGATTGCCAATACAATGCTCAAAATTCACAACATTTTCAGATGGAGCAAGCAAATGTTTTCCAACAGAGGCAGCAGTACAATCCATACTCCAACACTTACAATCCTGGTTGGAAAGATCATCCGAACTTCTCGTATAGGAACAATAATACTCAGAATTCAAATGTTCCTAATCAACAGCAATATCAGCAGTCGTACCAGCCTCCTCCACAGCAGCAGTATAAGCCTCCTCAAGCACCTATGAATCCCCCTGGATTCCAAAGGCCTCAACAGAATTATGCTCCTCAAGCAAATCATGCTGCACAGGCTGATAATCAAGGTGACATGATGAAGATATTGCTACAAATGCAAACAAAGATGAACCAGATGGAGATTCATAACAAGATGTTGGAAACTCAGATTGCTCAAATGGCTAGTTCTTCATCTACAAGGCAACAAGGCTCTCTACCAGCACAATCAACTCAGCCAAAGGAAAATGTGAATGCCATTGCTCTTAGGAGTGGTCGTACATATGATGCTCCTCCAATGCCTACTGACGATGTTCTTACTGAGAAAGAAGAAGAGAATTCTAAGACAGACAAGGTAGAGAAAGTTGTGGAAGATACAAGTGAAAGTGAAACTGAGGAAAGCAAGAAAAAGGACAAAGAGAAGACTGCAGTTACTCCTCCACCATTTGTGCCAAAGCTCCCATTCCCTAGTAGGATGAACAGAACTAAGGTGGACCAGCAGTTTGGTAAGTTCATGACACTTGTCAAGAATCTTGAGGTAACAGTTCCTTTCACTGATTTAATTTCTCAAGTTCCATCATATGCAAAGTTTCTTAAGGATATTCTCACTAAGAAAAGGTCTTTTGGTGAGGTAGAGACAGTAGCTTTTACTGAAGAGTGTAGTGCTGTTTTACAGAATAAGTCTCCACCTAAGCTTAAAGATCCTGGTAGTTTTTCGATCCCATGTCATTTAGGTGCATTGTTCATTGATAAAGCTTTATGTGATTTAGGCGCTAGTGTCTCAGTCATGCCTCTCTCGGTTTTTCAAAAACTAAATATGGGAGAATTAAAATGTACACAGATGACTTTGCAAATGGCAGACCGTTCGATAAAATATCCCCTTGGAATTTTAGAGGATGTGCCTGTTAGGGTTGGAAAATTCTATATTCCTGTAGACTTTGTAGTTCTAGATATGGAAGAGGATAGCCAGATACCTATTATTTTAGGTAGACCATTTCTTTGTACTGCAGGTGCTATTATAGATGTTAAAAGTGGGACTCTCACATTGAGCGTTGGTGATGATAAAATTGCTTTTACTCTAACCTCAGCTCTTAAATCCCCTTTGCTTGAGAATACTTGTTGCAGTATTGATGTTGTAGATGAAATTGTCCAAGATTATACTCCTCAGATTCTATTGAATGATACATTGGAAGCAGTGCTCATGCTTGAAGCTTCAGAAGGAGAAGGACATGCTGAAGTCGATTCATTGATTCTTGAGTTGAATGATCATAACATTGATTCCATTGACAGTTCTTCAGTTCGAGATCTTTCGAGTATTAAGCTTGGGAAACTTCCACCACATTTGAGGTATGTCCTTTTCAATAATGAGCTAGTGATTTTTGAAGAAGGGCATGATAACGTGTTGCGAAGGTGGAAAACCAATGATAAGGAAGAAGAAAGTTTTGTTCAGCCGGTTGAGTCGAAGAAGCACTCTAGGGGTGTGAAAAAGAAAAAGAAGAAGATTTGGCCGTTGGGTAGTAAAATCAAGTTGAAGTCTGAGGGGAGATTTTTGTGGAAAGCAAGCAGCCAAGATGTCAACATTCGTAGAAATGGTATTTCTGTTGAGGATGGTTCAGTAATTCTTTTGAAACCGCCTTGAGTTGAGGAAGTAACGTCAAGCTATTGACGTTAAAGAAGCGCTTCTTGGGAGGCAACCCAAGCCTTGTTGAAAAAAAAAAGAGAGAAAAAAAATGAGTGTTGTTGTATTTTTATTCAAAAAAAAAAAAAAAAAAAAAAAATCGTTTTTGAGCAATTTGCAGGTCAGTAACGCAGGTTGCCCCTGCGTTTCTGCAATAAGGGCAGTTTGCGGGGGTGTAACGCAGGCTGCGCCTGCGTTACTGCAATAAGGGCAGTTTGCGCGTCAGTCACGCAGCTTGCGCCTGCGCAACTGACCTGGGCGCGGTTTGCTTCACTCGAGTGCAGTCTGCGCGTGTTCCAGTGGCTTCAGAAAATTTCAGCATGTGTTCCTGTGATGTCCGAGTGCTTCACCTGTTGTACTTATAAAAAAAAAAAATTTCTTTTCACCTCCCATTCTATTTATACCCCTTTTACACCTAATTCTTTTCCTATTTCAATTCCAAAACCTCCCATCTTTTCTTCAAAAATTCTAAACCTATTTCTATTCTAATTCTTATTTATTATTATTATTTATTATTATTATTATTATTATTATTATTATTATCATTATTTTTCTTTATTATTTTTGTATTTTATTTAGGAATTTATTTATTTATTTATTTATTTTTTGTATATTTATTATTATTATTATTATTATTATTACTATTATTTGTTATTATTATTATTATTATTACTATTTATTTATTTTATTTTTCTTTTTAATCCCTAAACCCTATTACCATCCTATCATTCCATTGTCTATATATACCCATACATACACACCCAATTTATTATTTTCTTCCTCTACATCTCTAAAAAATTCAAGTTTGGGAGAAAATTAGTACAAGTTCACCTCTTTGATTCGTAGTTGGGATTTTTCTTCTCTAATTTTTTTATTACGAATTTGTGTTCTTGTAAATTGGGGGTTTTGTAATATTCTTGTTAATTGGGTATTTTTGGTGTGATATTGTTTGGTGGTTTTTGTAGGATATTTCTTGGTGGTTGTTGGTGGTGCGTGGGTGGTTTCTAAGCGACTGAGGGGTGGTTATGCACACTCGACACCTTGATTCCAGGGGAGTTTTCTTTCTTTTCTTTTTAGTGTAGTTTTATTTTGTTTTTAGTTGTAGTTTTGTATCTTGTTCTTTAGTTCATTGGGGACAATGAACCGCTTAAGTGTGGGGAGGTGTTCTCAACGTAGTGTATTACTTGTTAAAAAAAAAAAAAAAAAAATCCAAAAAAATTAAAAAAATTAAAAAAAAAAACCAAAAATAATTCTAGCCATGCAATTTGATTAGTTGTTGTATTTTGCTTGATACACCCATGCATGCGTAGAATTCTTGTGTTTATTGACGCTTTTGTATGAGAAGTAACGTGCTTTGTTCTTGTGCACACACTTACACTAGCAAGTTGAAGCTGATAGACTTAATTGGATGTTGTAAGTGATTAGAATGACATGAATATGTGCAAGATGACTTGGTTTTCATGCTTTGAGTACAAGTAGGTGCGTTAGAGAGTCTTGTTACCTGGGATTGATTATGTTTTGTCACACCAAGTGAGTTTTGAGCCTATATGCATATCTTTTGCATGATTTTTTCGTTTGCTTGAGTGTCCACATGTTGTTTACATTGCTAGCACTTACTTGAGATCTTTCTTGAAATGCATGACATTACTTGGTGATGAGATGATAAAGGCACTTAGGTTTAACCTCATATTTCCCATATTTCCACACCTTTTATACATGATCAATTAGTTAACCCTTTGAGCCTAATCCTATTCTTTCGGTGACACACCACATTACTTGCCATTATCCTTTTTATTCTATTGGCCTTACAATAAATTTGAACCTAAATTGTCAAAGGCTAGTATCGTGCTTAAGGGAGTAATAAGGTGTGCAAAAAGGGGGGTTTTATTGATGATCATACCATTGGGGAATATTGATTTTGGGTTGATGCTTGCTAGTCGAAATTCATAATAATATCTATGGATCATTGTGCTTATTCCTCAGCTCTCAGAAAAAAAAAGAAAAAAAAAGAAAAAAAACAGAAAAAAAAAAAGAAAAAAAAAAGAAAAAAATTTGAGAGCATTCTTATGTTTGTATGATCCTTCTTCATTCGACTAGTCAAGTTATTATGTAAGGGGTATTGAAAAATCCAAGTGTGGGGAAATATTTGTTTTAATAGAAAGGGAATTGAATAATGATTATTGTTGGGTACTAGCTTTTGATTTAACCTGTTTTAGCTTTTCTTGACATACCTTGTCCCTAGCCCACGCTACAACCCGAATAAAGACCTTTTGATTGTCATCAGTGATGTATGTTGTGTTGAGAGTGAGATTGATTGCGAGTGTCAAGTTGTGTTTATGATTTTGTTGGAATGGAGTGATACACCTAACCCTCATTCTCAGAACTACGTCTTGGCTTGATTCTCAATACGAGATACGTAGGCACTCTGTGAGGACCGATTAGTCTCGAACACGGAAACACCCATTAAAGCACGAAGCTCACGAACCCTGGTATTAATTACATACAAACCCTAGCCACAATTTAACAACCTAGTTTTTATTCCACAACATTTGGCACCGTCTGTGGGAAAAAGACATCAACCATGGTTCAAACACGAAGAACTATACCAGTTACAACCGAGGCTATACCTCTCAACTCTGTTCTACCTGCCACCGAACAGGTATCCCCAACATCAGGGGCGATCATCCAACAGGCTCCTCCAACATAAGGGGTGATCACCCAATCTCATGTTTCTCAACAATCAGGGGTGATCCCCCACATTGAGAGTACACTACTTGTGGGCGACCGAGCAAATCGAGAAGCCAACCCTCTCGAGATGGTGGTTTCTCCTCTTTTCAATCCCGACGATCCACCACCAGGGGTACAGATCCACACTACGGATCTTCCTTTGAATACTAACCCAAGGTATGGTCTTCCTAACTACCCTCCGACTACTCAAGGTGCAGGACCAAGTGGTCATGCCTTGCAGATCCGAGATCGAGAATATGACGACTACTCCGGCCCCTATACTGATGATTCTTCATCTGAGGATGATGATCTTGAGGAACATCCAAGGAGACGACGCGTTAACAGGGAACCTCGGGCGAGGACCCAAGGAATTCATGATGGACCTCCACAAATGGCTGAGATCCAAAGGCTAAAGAATGATATTGCTAGGGAGCAGGCAAGAAAATCTGATTCGACCTCCTCCAATCTCAGGAAGGATTCCCGTTATAGATTTGGAGAGTGATAGAGTATATTTTTATATATATTTTAGATGATTTTATTCTCATATTTATTGTGTTTTGCATTGATTTGGATTTTTATTTAATATATTTTATTGTTTTATTGTAGGAAATAAAGAATTCATGACTTGGAAGGATTTGGAGCAAAAAGAGCTATTTTGGAGATAAAATAGGAGAAAATTCGTAATATTGGGCTATACGGGCTGCCTGCACTGTTTGGGCCATATCTTGAGTTCCAGAAGTCAGAATTTGACGAAATTACAGCCCACGCGAAGCTTGTGGAATTATCTTTAATTTAGAGGTGGTCCAATAAGCAAAATCCAACTGGAAGAGCCCAGAAACAGAGGAGCAAAATTAGTGACGAATTTTACAAGAAAATCCTATTTAATTATGGATATCTTTTTGTAAATTGATTAGGATATTAAAAATACTTTTATTAGAAGAAAGAGATCAGATTTTATTGGGGGATATATTATAAAAACGTGGGATAGAGAGAGAGACAGAGAGATACGTATTTTATATTTTACAAAAGCTAGGGTTTTGGTTTCTCTCTTCATCTCTTCCTTTGTAAGCACTTGGTTTAATTTGGATCTTCATTGTTCTTCGTTAATACAAAGTTTGAGGTATTCTTTATTCTCTTGTTTTATTATTACATGTTTATTATGGCTTCTTTCATTATTATCATTGTTTTTACTTCTACCATGAGTGAGTAGTTTAATTCTAGGGTATTAAGGGGAGCCATGTTTGCACCATGATTTGGGCGTAATTTGATTAGTAGATTGATGGGTAAAGAGTAATTCTGATTGATATGTTATAATTCTTAATTTGTGTAATTGCGCAATATCACGGATTAATTGATTGCAATAGGAGTAATAGATCGATAGATTTTACTACTAGAGGCTTACATACAATTAGCGGAATTGAAGGTGAGTGTGAGAACATCATTAGATATTCTGAGAGCGTTAATGCTTGAGAAAGATTAACCATTGCTTTAATTACTTAATCCCATTGAAAAGCTATACTTTTGTGATTTGTTTGGTGTAAACATGGTGAACCTGAATTGCCCTAGATCCCTTAATTAATTGATTTAAACCTTTGTTAAATTTGTTTTAGTAGTTAATACAATTCTCAAACAATCGTTGTGACTAGAAACAATTGATAGCAATTGAATTGAAATTGAAACTGTCTCCTTGAGGATTCGACCCGTATTTGCTAGTATCTACTACAATTGATACCGTGCGCTTGCGGTTAGGTATAATTTGACACATCAGAGAGGTCCTCGAGAAGACAGAAAAGGGTTGATGCCCCAATTGGAAACACAACAAGGGTGGAAACTCCTAGGGGTAACCCCAAGGATTTGATGCCGCTTGGAGATCCTAATGATCCCACACCTCCGTTTACTGAGGAGGTGATGAATGCTCGTATCTCAAAGAAGTTCAAGATGCCGACAATTAAGGCTTATGATGGAACGGGTGCTCCCGCAAACCACGTAAGGACGTTCTCAAACGCACTGCTGCTACAGCCTACAAGTTATGCCCTGAACTGTAGGGCGTTCCCTCAAACTCTATCGGGCATGGCTCAAAGATGGTATAGCCGGTTACCTGCGAATTCGATTAGCTCCTTTAAGGAATTGAGCGCTGCTTTTGTCAGCCAATTCATTAGTGGAAGAGTTCATGAGAAAAACTCTGTATCTCTTATATATGTGGTGCAAGGAAAGAATGAAAATCTGAGAGATTACCTCAAGCGATTCACTAAAGAGACACTGAATATCACTAAGTTAAAAAATAAGGTGGCCATTGTAGCCCTTGAGCACGGAACCACTGACCTCTTCTTTAAAAGGTCATTAGCGAAGCATCCCCCTGAGAGTATGGCTGAGCTCCAATGAAGGGCTGATAAGTACATTAAAGCTGAAGATAGCATGAAGAAAGAAGCCACAGTAAGTGGAGGAGGAGGTAACAACGACTCCAATAAGCGAAAGCAATATCAGGAGCATGATGACCAGGAGTATGATGCTAGGGACAAGTATCCCCGGACTAGAAAGGACTCCGACTCAGCCCCTAAGAAGAACCAAGGACCAAGGTTCACTGAGTATGCAAGGTTGAATACTCCCAGGAGTCGAATCTTGTTGGATATTGAGAAGGATAAGGACTTCCGATGGCCGAAGCCACTCAGGGGTGATCGCTTAAAGAGAAACAAGGAGCAACACTGCAGGTTCCACAAGGATGTGGGACATGACATCGATGATTGCAAGCAACTCAAAGATGAAATCGAGTTCTTGATCCGTAGAGGGAAACTAAGCCACTTCACCAAGGGTGAAAATCGTGGAAATCAGAGAAGAGAGTATGATAGGAGCGACGATGATCGAGATCGCAACCCACAGCCCCAAGGTCCAGTAATCAACATGATCTCAGAAGGCCCGACCGCGGCCGGGACAACAAAGAATTCTCAAAAGGCTTATGCTAGAGAAGTGATGCAGGTTGTTGGAGAAATGCCTAAAAGTTCAAAAACCGAGGTAACAATCGGATTTGATGATTCAGACCTTGAAGGGGTGAAATTCCCCCATGACGACCCGCTGGTCATAACTCTCGTGATTGGAAATTCAGAGGTGAAGGGAGTCTTGGTAGACAATGGAGCTTCTGTGGATATCTTGTTCCATGATACATTCGTGAAGATGGGATACAACGACTCTCAATTGACCCCATCTAACATGCCTATATACGGATACAACGGAGTAGAGTCTAAAGTTGAGGGAACTATTCAGTTGCCCGTCATGATCGGACAGAAGCCAATAGAGGCCACACAGATGCTGAACTTTTTGATTACCAAAACATCTTCCACCTACAATGTCATCCTTGGGAGGACTGGACTTCACGCTTTTAAGGTTGTGGCCTCAACCTATCACATGAAGATCAAGTTTCCAACCAGGAATGGTGTAGGAGAACAAAAAGGTGACCAGAAAATGGCTAGGAGCTGCTATGTAGCCGCGTTAAGGCCTGATGGACACTACGCCATAAATGCTCAGATGCAACGCTTTTAGAAAGTGTTTCAGTGAAAGTGTTTCGTTAGGTATGAAATTTTGGCTCTAACGAAACAGAACTTGAATTGGTGTTGCATTACATATAATTTAGTGTTGCATTTGATCCAATGTGTTTCACATAATGCAACACTAATAGCAGGCGTTGCATTAGATATTTTTTAATTTTAAAAAATGCTGATGTGGCAGCAGTGGGGTCCACACGTGATGACGTGGCATTTGTTAACGTGGCAGGTATGGGGCCCACAATTGCTGACGTGGCAAATATGGGACCCACAATTGCTGACGTGTCATTTGCTGACGTGGCAGAAGCGTTGCATTAGGTGAAAGAGGTGTTGCATTTGCTGTTTAAAAGCGTTGCATTAGATATTTTTGAATTTTTATTAAATGTTGACGTGGCAGTTGTGGGACCCATCAGGGTGACGTGTCAATGTGGGGCCCACCAGGGTGACGTGGCAGAGGCCCAGAGATGCTGACGTGGCAAGTGTGGGGCCCACAATTGTTGACGTGGCAGATGGGGGCCCACAATTGTTGACGTGGCATTTGTTGACGTGGCAGAAGCGTTGCATTAGGTTAAAAAAGTGTTGCATTTGCCTTTAAAAGCGTTGCATTAGATATTTCTCTTACCGGAATGATGAAACTATTTTTTTAAATTCTTTTTTCGACGTTCCAATCGTACGGATGTCGAGATATAACGATTTTAGTGAAGTGGTAAATTTTTGAAAAATTTGCTAGATGTACTTGGTTTGGTTTTATAACGGTCAAACCGGTCAAAGTATGCTTTCCTTTTAACTAGTCTTGTCCCGAATGATGAATCTTTTTTTTTAAAATTATTTTTTCGACGTTCCAAACGTACGGATGTCAAGATCTAACGATTTGAGTTATTTGTTAAATTTTTTAAAAAAAATCTATATTTATTTTGTTTGGTTTATAACGGTCAAACCGGTCAAAGTAGGCTTTCCTTTTAACTAGTCTTATCACGAATGATGAATCTATTTTTTTAAATTATTTTTTCGACGTTACAAACTTACATATGTCAAGATCTAACGATTTTAGTGATGTTGTAAATTTTTTAAAAAAATTCTATATTTATTTGGTTTGGTTTTATAACGGTCGAACTGGTCAAAGTAGGCTCTCCTTTTAACTAGTCTTGTCCCGAATGATGAATCTATTTTTTTAAATTATTTTTTCGACGTTCTAAACATACGAATGTCAAGATCTAACGATTTTAGTGATGTGGAAAAGTTTTAAAAAATTTGCTATATGTATTTGGTTTGGTTTTATAACAGTCAAACCGGTCAAAGTAGGCTTTCCTTTTAATTAGTCTTTTCCCGAATGATGAATCTATTTTTTTAAATTATTTTTTTGACGTTCCAAACGTACGGATGTCAAGATCTAACGATTTTGGTGATGTGGTAATTTTTTAAAAAAATTTGCTAGGTGTATTTTGTTTGGTTTTATAACGATCAAATCGGTCAAACTAGTTTTGTCCTGAATAGTTTAGATTTATTTGGTTTGACTTTGTCATAATCAAATCCCAAATTTTTTAAATTACTATTTTAATTTTGATCTATCACATTCTTAAACTTTTTATAATTTTATAATTTTTAAATTAAAATAAATAAAATAAAATTACACGTTGAAAAGAAAACATTGATTACTAGGTAAAAATTTGGGCGGATGATTTTCCCCCCATCTCAAATTTAGGCGCACTCAACTTTACCCTAAAAAATTCTTACTTCCCCCCTAAAAACAGTCATTCTCGCCGCCTCCCTCTCTTCTCATTTTCTCTCTCTCGACAATCTCCTCTCTCCGTCTCTCAATCTCGCTCTCCATCTCTCTCTCGACAATCTGGAATTGCAAACTCCCATTGGTAATTAATAAGTCATTATCGTGCTTTTGATTTTCTACTCTCTACTAATTTAGGTATTAAATTTGGGGCTTTGATTTAGGTATTCAATCTCTAACTAGTATAGGTTTCAATTTAGGGTTTTGATTTTGTACTTTCTGTATTTCACTTTCTGATGTTTACCTTTGGCTGTTTCGATACTCTGTTTGTAGATGTTCCTAACTCATACCTCTCGCTCCTAACTCATACCTCTCTCTCTCACAACAACAACCACGAATTGGTAAGTAAGTACATATTTTCTTGATCTTATTTTTTACTCTACACTCATTGTTTGAATTTTTTTTATTTTACAGGTGAATTTGGTACTTTCAATTTGGGGCTTTCAATTTGGTACTCTATCTAATTTGGCTTCTGGTCTAGGATATTACATATGACTAATTAGAGATCTAATTTATGTTTTGGATTTTGTGTTTTGGTCTAATTTACTTCATATCAGTTGTGTGTTAGTGACAGGCGGAGAGCTATAGATGGAGATAGAGAGGGAAGGGGAGACATAGAAGTACAAAGAAATTGGTAGGTTTTTATTCAAAAAGGCAACTTTTGAATGAATATCTGTTTGATATGTACCATGGATAGTTCACATTGTATTGTTATTTATTTGATGAACAGATCTGGTGTCATCCAACGCAAGTACACAGTAACAAAGGCTCTTTTATTTAAGGCAGAGAGGTCTTCATTTGATCGTCTTTGTCAACAGGTTGGTGTGGTAACCATTACAAATTTACAATGTACTTCAAGTTTGGTGTGTTAACTATTACAATGTACTTACACTAGTACAAAAAGTACCATATGCGTCTCTCTTTTTGCATCTGTTATAAACAAAACAGACATATAAAATAGTTTTTTACGTCTGTTGAGACTCAACAGACGTATAAAGTATTTTTACACGTCTGTTGTAATCTCAACAAATGTATAAAATATTTTTATATGTTTGTTGTCACGATTATGCATCCGTTCTCGTAAACAAACGCATATTTCCCTTTTTCACGTCTGTGGAATAATTATTTGTGGCTCTCCTTTTACACCAGCCGCATAAGAAAGAAAATATAAGTCAATCAGACTCGATTAGCAAAAAAATATATAGAAGAAAATATATAGACCTTGACAATGCTTCAGAATATATAGACCGTAAGTGTTATCTTGTTTAATACCATAAGTTTTATATACATTGGTATATAGGTACTAAAACAGTGACGCAAGTCTAACATTGAATTATACTTCATACCAGCGCTGCTCTATTGCATGGGCAGAGGGAGACACTTGAACAGGTGAATGATGTAAATCATATGCAAGCATTGATGATTTTTTAGTCTATTGTCAAAGTTGTATTCTGATCTACTTCTATATTTATTAAGCCTCACAATGGCCTAGATTCGTGATAATAATAAATAGTATGTAATTGTTTTTTTTTGGACCATGCTATGGAGTTCTCCTTGTCTTCTATAAATGTGTGTGTGTGGGTTTGATTTTTGCCTTGTTACATTTGCAACACATTAAGTGATTGCTTGCCCTAAGCGAGGTTATTTAGTTTCTGTAGAAAAATATTGTTGGAACTTGGGTGCCTCGAGAGTTCTGTAACTACTTTTGTATGAATGTTTAGATATTATTCGTCACACAATTATTGCCTCGTATTTTGGGTTCTTAGAACATAAAATTTTTCTGTTGAGCATTCTAGTCGAAGCTCTATTATAAATCTCCTTGTTTGTACATATGATTTGTCTGTTTGACTGGCGACTCTCAAGTCTCACCGGCCTCTTTCTGCATTGCATGTGGTTAGAATTTTTAGTGTTATTTGTATTATGTTGGGATGATATGTTGAGTTTCTTTTAGCAGTCTCCTAGGCCAACGTTGGGATTTATTGTTTATTTGCAATAAAAGACTCTGTTGATGAAAATGCTAGAAATTGGAAACTTATCCTCTTTTTTTTGTACATGCTTTTGGGTATCCACCAACACTTGTTATGTAGTTTCCTCGTGTGACTCCTGACTCTGCTATGGCCGTAATTCATGCAATTATGGTTCTTGATTTTTGGTAAGCCATATTACTTATCATGGCTAATTTGTTGAGATATCTTTTATCTTGTACATTATTTGTATACAACACCGGGCATCGTTTTATTGAAAAGTAGAATGTCAACATTAATATTTAATTTTCTTTTATCGTGTATAAGAAAACTATGTGATTTGCCTATCCAAGTTCAGAAGCATTTTCTTGGAGAACTATATAAGTATGAACTTTATACTTGCTCTACTGCATTTTAAGAGCTGGTGAATGTCGCAGGGTGAACGCAATTTTAATAGATTTGGCGGGTGGTTGGGAAAGAACTCCACAATGGGCAAAAATTACAGGCTATTGGATGATCTGCATGTTCATCTTCTTGCTTCCCGTGAATCTAACTTGGGAAGGTCTGTTCTACATCTGTTTATGTTGATTTTTTTTTTAATTTTTAAGCACACAGTTGAGTTTTGTTATTGTATAATTATTATAATGATCATTACCATCATCTAACGTAATATTATGTGTACTTGATGACTGGCGCCATGAGATGTGTTAATACTGCATTTAAAGCCACATAAAAAATGGTTCTACTTTCAAAGATATCACCGCAGGGGCTGAACAATGGGCAACTTGTTTTACCTCATTGATCATTCTTCCTATGTAATACATGTCCCATTGCATGACTACAGTTATGTCATGATTATTTACATGCCAAAACTTAAAACTACAGTGATAATAAAATTGGTATCAATTGTTGACGTGCCTAATAGTCTTTAATTGAATTGCATACATTGTCCAATGGGCTGAAAAATAAAATGAAACCAGTTTTTTAAAGAACAAATTTTAGTGTTAAAAGTGCAGTTGGATAACCTCACTTCAACTTTCTTGTCCATTTAGATTCGAGGCTTTTAGATAATAGGCATATATAGGAACATAAATGTAAGGTGATGAATCACAGAAGAAGACGGACCTGCTTAGCCTGGAATATTTAAGATTTATATTGAAGTTGGATACCTTGTGAAGGTTGATATCCTGTTTACCGACCTATATTTCTGCCCTTCCCTCTTTTCATGGTTCTCTTCATAATTTGTTCCAATTCTACTTTGTGTTCTCAACATTTGCTTAAAATGAAAAGCTAAAATATCAGTTGTATGTACCAATATATTTATTCTTAAAGTGCCTTGAGTTTATAAGCTGCACACACATTTCCTTAAGTGGCTAAAAGTCCTTCTACACTAAACCACCTGCATAGATTAGTTTGAGTCCATTCATTAGCTTTTTTGCTAATCGAGTCCACTTATTTTACCTTTAAAGGCTCTACAAAATAAGAAATCTAAACTAATTTATTAATTAGTTTAGATTGACTAATTTGGCAATCAGAAGAAAATATATAGACCTTGACAATGCTTCAGACTCGAACATTGTTAATTTATTGAATTCCTTTCATTCGGAAGGGTATATGTTTTCTGCTTCATAGTTACCACACTTGGCCTCGTCTTCAAAAACCAATGCGTTGTTGTTTTTGCTCCTTCCTTTCCTCCTCTTCTGTCTTCAAGTTTTTTATAATTTACTTAGTAGATATGAACATGCATGAAAGAAGCTTTAATTAACCCGCAAATGTATGAGCTGAAACATCAAGCATGTGAAAGAATTTTGTTCTCTTTTAAGTTTTAACACAATAATGTATGTATATCAGGTCAACCAAAAAGGCACCTGTTGACAACAGGTTGGAGCGTCTTTGTCAGCTCTAAAAGACTCTTTGCTGGTGATTCTGTTCTATTTATATGGTACGAGAAAGGTGTTTACTGCAGTTCTTCTCTTGTTCTACTTAGTCCTACTGCTTTTTCTGAGTGTACATATTTGCTTGTAGAGATGAAAAGTCACAGCTTCTCTTGGGTATAAGGCGTGCTAATCGATAGCAGCATGCTCTCTCCTCATCCGTTATATCCAGTGACAGTATGCACATCGGGATTCTGGCTGCAGCTGCTCATGCTGCTGCTAATAACAGCCCATTCACTATATTTTACAATCCAAGGTACTGCAGATGTTGATACTTTCTACTATGACATTGGAATTTTCGAAATATCAAATACTTACTGTAGTAAATTTACACAGGGCTAGCCCAGCTGAGTTTGTGATTCCTTTAGCCAAGTATAACAAAGCAATGTATGCTCAAGCTTCACTTGGAATGAGGTTTAGAATGATGTTTGAGACAGAAGAGTCAGGAGTGCGCACATACATGGGTACCATCACAGGCATCAGTGATCTGGATGCCACTCGTTGGAAAAGTTCGCAATGGCGCAATCTTGAGGTATGGAGCATGCTACTTTGGGCGGCTTTTTAGTATGGATCAGGATGTCTTGTCCTTGCAGTGGGCATGGCTGGAGAGTACTGGCAAACATATTAATGCCTTTGTGCACATTAATTTAGACTTAATCTTATGTGCTTGGTTTAGAATTATGTTGGATTCTTTTTTGATGTATTAGTAATGGTTTAATTAGGTATTAGTATGATGTGGTGTGGATGATTGTAACTATTTGGTGGTTGGTTGAATGTTTGGGATGGCTTTGAATGCCTTTGAATGTATTTTGCTGGGTTTCTTTATGTAAGAAACAGAATATTATAGAAATTTTAATAAAAGCGTTGCATTTGATCATTCCAGTGTTGCATTAGATATTTTAGTGTTGCCTTAGGGTATATATAGTGTTGCCTTTGATCAGATACTAGTGTTTTAAAAAACAAAAAAAGTGTTGCATTACATAGCTGTGGGTTGTAGTGCTGACGTGGCACGTGGGACCCACTGTTGACGTGGCACGTGGGACCCCTGTACTGATGTGGCATGTGGGACCCACTGCTGACGTGGCATGGTAGGCCCCATCACTGACATGGCACGTGGGCCCTACATGATGACATGACAAGTGGGCCCCCACATGCTGACGTGGCATGCCAGCTGGATTGTTGCTGACGTGGCATGCCAACTGGACCCATTGATGACGTGGCATGCCAGCTGGACCCATTGATGACGTGGCAAGCTAGTGGGACCCACTTAGTGACGTGGAATTGTAATTTTATCTAATGTCAAATGCAACGCCCTTTTGGTGTTGCATTTGAATGCTCTGGTGTTGCATTATATGTCAGATGCAACGCTTATTGATGTTGCCTTAGATGCCAAAAAGCGTTGTCTTAGGGGGTCTAACAGGACGGTGGCGGATGCAACGCCCCTTGGTGTTGCATTTGATCTAACGCAATGCTTTTTTGGCCTAAAGCAACAGTAAACATGGCGTTGCATTTGTGCGTTTATGGCGTAGTGGGAGTCGGGGGGCAGGTCCTTCCGATTGAAGACATGGATGTCCGTAGTTATAAGGAACACCAAGAAAGGCCAGCAGAGGACATCGCATATAAGCCTCGGACAGCCATTAAGACTAAGGCATTAACTGACTTCGTGGTTGAATGTACCATTGACAACCAAGAAGTCGGGGGGTAGGAGATAGTACCCCAAGAAGGAAAAAAACTTCAGAATAAGAATGAGGAGATCTGAAGGAGTGGTGAGTGCTCTATTTTGATGGAGCATCAAAAACAAAATCAAGCCATGCAGGCCTAGTCTTGCAAAGTTGGACTTAGCTTCATATTTATCTAGTAGAAGTAGAATTAAGGTTCGATGAAACCATGTAGAGCATGTCACTCCGAGTAGGACAATAGTACTTTATGTAAGGATTGAACCCATTTAAGTTATTAATGTAAGTTTGCTTTTCGTTCTATTCTATTTATGTGCCAAACACCTGATGTGTGTAAGTCAAAGATGACCAAGTACCGAAAATAAAAGAATACATGAATGGAAACAAACAAATGCATAAATAAAACTCTGAAGGGTCGAGAGTTAGGTTACAACACAACCAAATAAGTGTTTCAAGTACTTGAAGGACCCGAGATAAAAGACATGTGGCAATCAAAGCCATGCAAGGCTGTCGAGGCTAAGGACTAGCCACTCTTCAATGTTTTCAAAAAAGACTTGGATGGAGAATCTAAGGTAGAAGACCAATAGAGAACCTTAAACAATGATCAAGAAGTTCAAGCAAACTCTCGTTTTAAAGAGTTTAAAAGGCGAGAAGCCCACATGATTGTCTTATTTGAAATCTAAATCGAGGAATCAACCTTGAATCCTTGACCTAGAATCAAGAAAAACAAGAATTCAAGATGGAACCAAGACAAACGTTGAAGTCCTGATGGACCACCCGTTGAAGAAACATATTGCATAGCCCGAAAGCCAATTGAAGGAACCCCTTGAAGGGCAAGTTTATAGCATTCTTACAAGTAAGCCCTAAAGACACATTTAATGTGGCATTAATTAGACCCAATATGGTCAAAACGTGGGGCCCACCAGATGGGCCCAAATCCTAGTTATAATATTAATTTCGTAATTAATATTAGGGGTAATAAGCAGCTCAGCAAATAAGAGTCAAACAAGGATATTACTCTTGCCTGACTTTGACTCCAAGATACATAATTCAACATGGAAACTGATTCCTACAAGGAAGGGGTCTAGAACCTTTCTCAAGGCGGTGACTTGCCCACCAAGTCTCTGACTCCTACCATAATTCTAAGGCTTCTCAGCCTATGTAAGGGCATGACCCCTCATTCTCATAACTACGTCTTGGCTTGATTCTCAATACGAGATACGTAGGCACTCTGTGAGGACCGATTAGTCTCGAACACGGAAACAACCATTAAACCATGAAGCTCACGAACCCCGATATTAATTACATACAAACCCTTACCACAATTTAACAACCTAATTTTTATTCAACAACAACAATCTATTTAGATCGTAAATCTTTTAACCTCAAACACTTTCCCTTAGATCAATCCGATTAGTACTAGAACTAGAATACTAATAATTACTCCCTCCGTCCTTTTCATTTCTTTACACTTTCTATTTTGGGCCGTCCATTTCATTTCTTTACATTACTAAAAATAGTAACTTTTAACAATAAATTATATTATTACATCCACTACTTCACTCAACTTTTTCAACACTTTACACTATTACACCCACTACTTCACTTATTTTAACAATAAAATTACTATTACACCCACTACTTCATTTATTTTAACCATATTACATCCACTATCTTGGTATCCGTGCAAAAAGCAAATGATAATAATTCAAATGGACGGAGGGAGTATCAAGTTCACTTGTGAGTTGTGACCCTACCATTAAATTGGAATGTGAGTCCATGAACAAGTTTAAAATAAATGTCAAAATCGCTATTTTTTAAAGTTGATCGGTGATTACTTGTCGATTCTGGTATATATTCGATAATGAGCTTGAATATTATAACTGATATTATAATTTCATCCCATTGAACGTTCAAATACGTTACCCGAATTTAATAAATCTGTGTGATCTCGATGAAAATATTCTTTAATCAGGTATGCATTAGGTATCCAGTATCACTCACCTTCATGCCACACCAAAACACTACGTACAAAAAACATACAATATGCAAAAAAAAAAAAATTGTACTCCAAAGTCCAAACACATGTCCCACGGCCGAACTAGAAGGTACAAATATACATTGACTTCCCAATATACATGTAATAGTAATAAAATAATAATACACGAACACACACATTCCTACCAACTTGTCATCGATTTTTGAAACTAACATGCACCAAGTACTTTCTATATTTAAACAAACAAATCGAGCAAGAGATACAAAAACAAAGCTTACAAATTAGGAAGTCCTTGCTTTCCAGGTTTTTAAACGAAAAGAAGTAAGTGATGAATAAGTAAAATATTTTTATTTTATTTTTGAAATGAAAATTTTGGAGTGAAATTGAATTTAATTGCTTTTGTCTCGAAACACAAAAAGAAGTAAAAATAGAATTATTTTATTTATGTTTCAGTTACTTCCTCCCTTATTTAAAACTCGAGAGCTAAATATAAGGGTCCTTAGAGCATCTCCAACGGTACTAGTTAAAATGGTTAGCTAAAATAATATAAAATAATGGTTATGTAAAATTTACTGAACCTGTAAGGAGTTGTACTCCAATGGTGTTAGCTATAATTGTTAGCTATATTTCAAAAACAGTATTTTATTGTTATTTTAATTAGTAAATATATATAAGATTAAATTAAATTGATGATGTGTCACAATATAAGTGGATATGATATTTTTAGATGTTATGTACAATTTTTTGGATATCCTCCAAATATAGCAGGATATGTATCTTGTTATCAAAAAATATGGCTAACAGTAAGAACGGTTGGAGAAGAAGAAAATATAGATATTAGGTAAAAACCAATGCCACATCACTATTTTAGCTAACAGGTAGGTTGCCTTGGAGATGCTCTTAAGCTTTGGTCTACGTATTTCATAGTTTAATTAATAACTAAAGTCTAACTATGCGACATTATTCAAGATTCTCTTGCATGCATAAGAAACTCAACGGAAAAACCTTAATGATTACTTTAATTATATTGCCAATTTGATTACCGATGCTATGTTCTCCGGCTCGACCACGATATCTTGTATCCATGTGTTGCCATAATTTCCACTTTGATCAAATTTTCACACTTACTATTATATGTATCACACAAATTCACATCCCAATTCGCACGCACAGTCTATTTATAATAGATGATCAAAATCGATGCACTAAGCATGGATAGATTAAACACAAAACAAAACATTAAATTCCTTTAGACTTTCGAAATGAAAACTTAATTATTACTACAGAAAATGCCTTGATAAATACTAAATAATATAGTTATGCTATGTACGTGGCATTTTTCGGGATCAAAATCGTTGAGATACTGACATGTGGCGACGTCGGAGCTGAGGTGAGACGATGGAAATGAGGCCACCGAGTGGTGGCCTCATTTTTGACCGGTAAGTCATTTCATCGTAAGGTCGACGGTAGAATTTCAAGAACATGGAGAATGACTCGCGACATTTGTTGGCCTTGCTGACGTGGCATTCCTTCTTACTAGTGAAGAATGACATGGCAGGTGACTGGAGGAATGATGGATTAGGTGTCCTTGGCTGTTTGATGTTTGTGTGATCAAGTGTTTGAGTCTTCTGTGGCAACGGTGTGGATGGAAAGAAGCTCTTTCGTGCCACGGTGTTGATGTTGCCACGTGGCGTCCTGGCAGCTGGAGATGCAAATGAGAATGACCTGGCATTGGCTGATGAGACAAGAGCGGGCCCCGCCAAAGTAGGGCCTACTTTGGATGCTGACGTGTCACCCAAACTGAGGTACCAAGGCTTGACGGAGTCAAAGTGATGGGCAACGGTGAACGAGAATCGAGTCGAGGCGCATGTACCAATCTTGGCCGTCGATTGTAAGGATGAAGTGTCGAATCGGACGGATGAGGAAGCTCGCGAGTACGACGTTAGATCGTTAAACTCGTAAGAGTCTTGGAAATCAAGCGAGGAAACCATCACAATGTAAGATGATAGCTCAACAAATGCCTTGACACCCTGCAATGTATCACATTGTTGACAAAATTACCACACTGTAAAAGGTAAAAAGTGAAATGTACAATGCACATATGAGTCAGGACAAAGTGACAGTGAGAGGCAGTTAAAAATTGAATTTACCTTCCAAAGATAAGAGAAAATGGAAGGAGGGTCAATAACAAAGGCCTTGTAAAGCCGAGAAGGGTAATAGTCAGCTATGATCTTCAGTGTATTGAGCAACATATTCATGAAAGCTGGCCCTGATCTGAAAAAGCCTGTTTTGTAATAATGTTAATAGTTACAATCATGTAATAGTCAAATACCCTTATCTAACAAAATAAATATTAGTACTCCACAAAGCTCTCAATATATTTTCCACTATTGTCTATAGTACTCGTTAACAACCTGTGGGTTTTTCTCTATTAATTTACTGTGTTGCAAAAAGTAAAATCACTGCTACTGTAGTCACATATTAACTGGCGAAAAGTAGCCAAGGGATACTTTGTCAACCGCTTTTAATAATGGTCGGTTACAGAAATTTAAATATTCACACCGAATACATCCGACTCGATAATTTGATTAGGTAGTAAGCAAATATACATCAAATATGATTAGTAATTAGGATGATTCTAACTTCTAATCGGGGTAATAAAAGTGTTTACTGTTTAGCCGTAGCATTGGAAACATAGCAAAGAGACAACCAAGATATATAAGGAGGTAGCAGTTAAAACTGAGCAGCAGAATTCTGAGTTTGAGCATATATACAGTGGCATGCTTTGTTTGTTTTAGGCCAGACACGTCCATCCAAACAGCTCAACTGGAAATGCTTTTAAGAATGATCATTGAATGCTGTTTCTCTACTGTCAATTTTGACTACTACAAATACAAATCTACTACTACAAAACTACAACTGCAGCTACTGTGTTGGGATCTGAGTAGTAAGAGAAAGAATTAATCTCAATATACTGATTTACTCTTAATAGCCTTGCATTCAAAATACTGTACTCCCTCTGTCCCATCCATTTATTTACACTTTTTTGTCACTTTCTGTCACGTATTTTAAGGTGGATTTTAAGGATAGTTCCATAATTTATTTTAAGGATAGTTCCATAATTTATTTTAAAAATTTCTTTTTTTATAAAAATAGGATTGTTCTATTTTTATACAAAAAAAGGAACTTTCAAAAATAAGTTATGAAACTATCCTTAAAATCCACTTTAAAATGCGTGTCGACATCCCATTTTGAAACGATAACAAATGTACGAGACGGAGGGAGTAATGATCAAGGACAGGGTTATTAATTTGGTCAGTTCAATTATGCAAAACAGTAGCTAACCCAACTTACTTGCATCGAATAAAATCACAAATTGCTCCACATTTTTTGCCATGCTTTGTATTGCAACCTCTAGTGTAAACACTACCAATCGAGTCAACCTGTAAAGTTACCAAACTTATCATTTCTGTGCATATATACTCTATATACATTTTCTGAGAATTGTTGTGACATACATTGGTCATAAACTTACATTTTCTGAGAATGAAACTTATGGTAGTCTTGCTTAATTCGAAAAATCTGTGGGATAACACACATCAATATTAGATCATCTATTACACTTTCCGACATTTTAAAAAATCGAGAAAAATTGTGTAACCGTGGACAACCTAGTGGTAACGACGTATTTCAGTGGGTAAGGATAAAAAATAAAGGAAAGAGAATATACCAAAACGGGTCTAGAGTCATCGTCATAGCCGGAGACATAAGCCACACCATCGGCAATTTCAGTAGAAAACTCATCAGCAATCAAAGTCTCTGCATTTTCACACATGCCCACTACTTAGTAAAATATAATGACCTATCATAATTTGGTTCTTTATTAAAGTACTTTAACAAGTAATAATGGGGTAATTCAAATAGGAGAATAATTAAGAAAAAAGCAAGATTCTATCTAGTGTGCAACGAAACAAAAATAGACAAAGAAAAAGGTGGATAAAGTAAAAAGATGATAAACTATATAAAACATGGCTAACATGTATACAAATATTGAAATGGTAGTACTTTAACGCATAGTGTTTGAAATTGTAAGCTTTTTAGTTGATACTTGATAGAGGACAGAAAGAAGATGAATGAAGTTTTACCAATGCCGATACTCTCTCTCCAAGAAAGGCAAGCTCTTAGGTTTTTGGCAGCTTTTTTAACATTCTCTCCTTTTGCTTTCAAAAATCTCTCCACACAACTCCTGCTACAATACCTCTCCTGCACCCCATCAATATTATAATATTACAACTTCTAAGCGAGAGAGAGACAGAGAGAGAGAGAGACAGAGAGAGAGAGGGAGGGAGAGAGGGAGAGAGATGGGAGATAGAGAGAGAGATGGGGGGAGAGAGGGAGAGAGATGGGAGAGAGAGAGAGAGATGGGGGGAGAGAGGGAGAGAGATGGGAGAGAGAGGGAGAGAGAGAGAGAGACCTGTTTGAGGGAGAGAGGAGCTTGTTTTTTGAGGAGATGAAGAACAGCATCAACTCTATCTTTAGTTTTCTGAAGCTGCTTCTGCTTCTGATCATAATCAATTTTTCCCATTGTAGAATCCAACAATCTAACCTTCCAACTGCAATGTAGTATATGTTATTTATGAATGAATGAATGGCTGGTGTAATCTCTCAATAAAAGACAGAAACAAAAATACCAGACTTATGCTTTACGCAACAAATTTAATTTTAAAGACAGAAAGTGAAACTCTACCTCAATAAAATCTAGAGAAACTCAACTTAGTTTAAAGTGTTGTGTCGACTTGTGTTTGTTTGGTTCAAAATTAAGAAATAAAGTGGTTCGGTAGAAGTAGTATTTATAGCGGTGCTGGAAGCCGTTAAGTTATAAAAAAGGAAAATGCTAAAGACCCCAAATTAGATCCCAAAAAAATTCCCAAATTCCATGTGTCATCTTTTAATTGGTCATATTATAATGGCCCCCCCTGGATTCACATTAAACTCCCCAATTAAAATTGCCCAATTTGCCAAGTCACCCATGCCATGTCATTTGGGGACTTTTTTGGGGACTCAATTTGGGGTCCCTAGCACTACTCTATAAAAAATAACACCACGTGAATAGTTGATTCTCAAGGGGAAAATCATGACGGCCGGAAAGCGATTCGTAACGGAAACCGTCGGACCCGGGTCATGATTAATCACTTTTACACGTGTACCCGAATTCATATTCGGAAGTTTGTCAATAATTATTTGAAAAAAATTGTTCATAGTTGGGAGACATTTGTTGCTTCAATATCATTTGATATAATTGATAATTCCGAATATTGAGTTATGAATGGTGCTTATGTAAAGTTCAATTACGATCCTACTAGTTTCACAACGAATATAGATTAGATTATTCGAGATGTCATTGTAATACTTTTAGTTTATAGAATTTAAATATTCTATGTGTTAAGCAATCTGAAAAAAAACGATTATTTATTTAACTTGTTTTTTTATTTCGCAATCAGATTGTAGTTAATAATTCGAGAATTTATTTAGGCTGAATTCCAATATTTTAATGAATATTTTGCTTTACATTAAAAAAAAACAGAAGAAAAATCATTTGTAAGTTGGCATTTAAATGTTGGTCAGTTTTTGGCAATTTAATTGTCCTTAGATGTACAGTGGGAAACTATATAGGTACAGTAGGATGCTATTCATACAGCTATGAGCTATCTATTTACTGTATAACAATGCAACAAAAGAGACACACTGTAGCATTGACAGTCCTTTAAACAGTTTATTCGTATGTTCATTCTGTATTTCTATTCGAGTTGCAAAAACCACTGTATTTCGATATCGGAGTTGAACTTACATGACTACGAGCCCGTTTGGCCCCCCTTAAATTTTTTTTTTATCTACTTAAAGTGATTTCGTGCTGTTTGTCTAACCTTAAATTTTTCCACTTAAAGTTAGTTTTAGTTCAAAAAAAAAAAGTACCTTGGAGGTACTTTTTTTCCACTTATTTTTTTTCTCATATCAATTTTTATGTATTTGAGTCACCTTTTAACTTGTATTGTATTCTTTGCATATATTTGTATTTTATACTTTCAAAAAAATATAAATTTCTTTTTTTTTTTTAATTAATTTTTTAAAAATAAATTTACTTTAAGTGGAATTAGCCAAACAGATACACCTAACTTTAAGTGAAAAATATCACTTTTCACTTAAAGTGAGTAAGTAGCACTTTAAGTGATAAGTAACAATTTTTAAGTTAAGCCAAACACCCTCTACATGCTGCTGAGTGTATCACTGTATTGTAAGATCATACAACTTCAAAATAAAATTGGCAAATTCGATATTGATATGGGCTAAAAGTAAGCCCTAAGGACACATTTAATGTTGTATTAATTAGACCTAGTATGGTCCAAATGTGGGGCCCACCAGATGGGCCCAACCCCTATCTATAATATTAATTTCGTACTTAATATTAAGGGTAGTAAAACAGCTCAGCAAATAAGAGTCAAAAGAGGATATTACTCCTGCTTGACTTAGCCTCCAAGATACATATTCCAACATGGAAATTGACTCATACAAGGAAGGAGTCCAGAACCTTCCTCAAGGCGGTGACTTGTCCACCAAGTCACCTAACCCTACTACGATTTTAGGGTTTCTCAGCCTATATAAAGGGTCTGACCCCTCATCCTAGAACTACGTTTTATTGGCTTGATTCTCTAATACAGAGATACGTAGGCATTCTGTGAGGACCGTTTAGTCTCGAACGCAGAAGTAGCCATTAAAGCTCGAAGCTCACAAACCCTAGCCGTCATAATCATAACCTAGTTTTTATTCCACAACATTTGGCGCCGTCTGTGGGAAAAAGACATCAACCATGGTTCAAACACGAAGAACTGCACCAAGCACTACCGAGCCAATCGCTACCGAGGCTCTACCTCTTAGCTCTGCTCCGCCCCTTACTGAACAAGTACTTCCGACATCTGAGCAAGTACCTCTGACATCCGGGACTATTGTTCCGTATCAAGTTTCTCAACCCCTAGGGACGACTACCCATATTGAGAGTACGCTACCTCCGATCGTCCACACAATTCCAGGGACTAACCCCCGCCAGGTGGGGATTTCCTCCTTGAGTGTAGACCCCAACAACCCTACACGAGGGGTTCAGATCCACACTACGGATCTCCCCGTAAGTACCAGTCCAATGTACGGGATGCCTAACTACGGAGTTGGACCAAGTGGTCATGCCCTGTATATTCGAGATCGAGATTATCGCGATTTTTCTGGTCCTTATACGGATGAATCATCTTCTGACGATGATTACGAGCGTGATGAAGCTCCAAGGAGGCGACGTGCAAGTAAAGAACCTATGGGGAGAACTCGAACTACTCATGATGGACTCCCTTCAACAGCTGCTGAGAGGATTAAGGCTTATGAAGCCGAGATCTTAAGATTAAAGGAAGATATGGCCAGGGAGCAAGCCAGATCAAATCAGACTTTGCCACCTCCCACGTCAGGACCGATTCCTTTCATAGATCTGGAAAGGCCTCCAAGAAGGCAAAGAAGGGCTACCGTCCCAACTGGAAGGACTACAAGGGTGGAAACCCCTAAAAGCAACCCCAAGGATCTGATGCCACTTGGGGATCCGGATGATCCCACGCCCCCATTCACCGAGGAGGTGATGAATGCCCACATATCAAGGAAGTTCAAGATGCCGACAATTAAGGCTTACGATGGAACGGGTGATCCCGCAAATCATGTTAGGACGTTCTCGAACGCACTATTACTACAGCCTGCAAGTGACGCCTTGAAGTGTAGGGCGTTCCCTCAAACCTTGTCGGGCATGGCTCAAAGATGGTATAGCCGACTTCCTGCAAACTCAATTGGCTCCTTTAAGGAGTTAAGTGCTGCTTTTGTTAGTCAATTTATCAGCGGAAGAATTCATGAGAAAAGCTCTGCATCCCTTATGTATGTAGTACAGGGGAAGAACGAGAACCTGAGAGATTATCTCAAGCGATTCACTAAGGAGACCCTAAACATCACAGATTTGGAAAATAAGGTGGCTATGGTAGCCCTGCAGCATGGAACCACAGATCTCTTTTTTAAGAGGTCATTGGCAAAACATCCCCCTGAGAACATGGATGAGCTCCAACGAAGGGCTGATAAGTACATTAAGGCTGAGGATAGCATGAAGAAGGAAGCCACGTTGGGCAATGGAGGCAACGGGAACTCCAAGAAGCGAAAGCAAGACCAGGAGTATGATGACCCGGAGTATGATGACCAGGAATATGGTGCTAGGGACAAGTATCCCCGAACTAGTGAGGACTCCGACTCTGCCCCTAAGAAGAACCAAGGACCAAGGTTCACTGAGTATGCAAGGTTGAACACTCCCAGGAGTCGAATCCTATTGGACATTGAGAAGGATAAGGATTTCCGATGGCCGAAGCCACTCAGGGGTGATCCCACAAAGAGAAACAAAAATCAGTATTGCAGATTCCACAAGGATGTAGGGCATGACACTGATGATTGTAAGCAACTCAAAGATAAGATCGAGTTCTTGATCCGTAAAGGGAAGTTGGGCCACTTCACTAAGGGTGAAGATCGTGGTAATCAGAGAAGAGAGTATGATAGGAACGACGACGATCGGGATCGCACCCCACAGCCCCGAGGGCCAGTGATCAACATGATCTCAGGAGGCCCGACTGCGGCCGGGATGACTAGGAACTCTCGGAAGGCTTATGCCCGAGAAGTGATGCATATTGTCGGAGAGACACCAAAGCGTGCAAAAACCGAAGTAACAATCAAATTTGATGATTCAGACCTTGAAGGGGTGAAGTTCCCTCACGATGACCCGCTGGTCATAACACCCATGATTGGGAATTCAGAGGTGAAGCGAGTCTTGATAGACAATGGAGCTTCAGTGGACATTTTTTTCTATGATGCATTCGTGAAAATGGGATACAACGACTCTCAGTTGATCCTATCTAACATGCCTATATATGGATTCAGCGGAGTAGAGTCTAAAGTTGAGGGAACTATTCAGTTGCCCATCACCATCGGACAGAAGCCAACAGAGGCCACTCAGATGCTGAACTTTTTGGTTATCAAAGCGTCTTCCACCTACAATGCCATCCTCGGGAGGACTGGACTCCATGCTTTTAAGGCTGTGGCCTCAACCTATCACATGAAGATCAAGTTTCCAACCAGGAATGGTGTAGGAGAACAAAAAGGTGACCAGAAAATGGCTAGGAGCTGTTATGTAGCCGCGTTAAGGCCTGATGGAGTCGGGGGGCAGGTCCTTCCGATTGAAGACATGGACGTTTGTAGTGATAAGGAACATCAAGAAAGGCCAGCAGAGAACATCACACATAAACCTCGGACAGCCATTAAGGTTAAGGCGTCAACTGACTTCGTGGTTGAATGCATCATTGGCAACCAAGAAATCGGGGGGCAGGAGATTGTACCCCAAGCAGTAAGTGAACTTCAGAATAAGAATGAGGTGACCAAAAGGAGTAGTGAGTGCTCTATTTTATTGGAGCATCAAAAACAAAATCAAGTGGTGCAAGCCTAGTCTTGCAAAGCCCCGATGGGTTCAAATTATCCTAGTAGTTTTTAGCTTCATATTTTATCTAGTAAAAGTAGAAATAAGGTTCGATGAAACCATCGCAGAGCATGTTACTCCGAGTAGGACAGTACTATTCTATGTAAGGGTTGAACCCATCTCAAGTTATTAATGCAAGTTTGTTTTCCATTCATTGATTATGTGATTTTATTTATGTACCTAACACCTGATGTGTGTAAGTCAAAGATGACCAAGTACCGAAAATAAAAAAATACACGAATGGAAACAAACAAACGCATAAATAAAAACCCTGAAAGGTCGAGAGTTACTAAGAGTTTAAGTCCTTGAAGGACCCCGGATAAAAAACAAGAAGCAAAGATAGGTTTGAAAACCCTGAAATCAGAACTAAGATTCGAGACAAGTCGTGAAAGACATGAAGTCAAGTAAGGGATCCTAAAAACCTTTAGTTTGACATCAATCCAAAAGAAAGGTCGTGAATACTTAATAGTCGACATATGAACACCAACGTTGAACATGTAAACGTCAACCTCGAATCCCAGGTTAAGGAACACGAGTTATTAGCCATGAAGGCCATGGGATAGCTATGAAGGCCAAACTTGAAGGGGTCATGAACCTCCAGATAAGATCCAAAGGTTGAAACTTCAAGTCAAAGCTTGAAAACCAATCTGAAACTTTGGACCCTCAATCCAGAATGCCAACATTGAAATATCTGAACAAGCATTGAGTGCCATCCTCATTCGAAAGGATAACAAGGTTCAGAAGCCTATCTACTATATGAGCAAGATGTTGCATGGAGCTGAGAAGTTTACTCTCCCATTGAGAAGTTTGCTTTGGCATTGGTAACAGCCTCGAGGAAGCTACGATCGTACTTCCAGGCACATAAGATTGAAATCCTGACGGACCAGCAACTGAAGCCTAGCTAAGTGGGCGATAGAACTCAGATAATTTGATATCGCGTACAATCCTTGAATTGCAATTAAAGCACAAGTACTCGTTGACTTCTCAATTGAATATACCATTGACAACCAAGAAGTCGGGGGGCAGGAAGGCACAACACCCCAGTAAGGGCAAGATGAGACACCCCAAGAGGGAGAGAACTTATAAAGTTTAGAAGAAACATTGGGTGCTCTATTTTGATAGGGTATCAAAATCAAAATCACTGGTAGTGCAAGACGCCCTAGCCGACCGCAAAGCAGCCGACTGAGGCCTACAAGGGAGCTCTGGCCGACTGACATCAGTCGTCGGTGTGGGTTTTCAACATGGCCGACTGACCTCCTGGCCGACTGGCTTCCCGTGCGTGTGATGGCCGACCGACGTCGACTGTCGGTACGGGTTTTTGACTCGGCCGACTGATAGTGGTGGTCGAGTCGGGTTTTCACATTTTTGTTTTTTCCACTTCGATGATCAAGATCGATATTCAAGTTTGAAAATCAAGTACGAATATTGGTGTCGAGGTTCAATATCGAGAATTAAGGTACTATATAAAACCTCAAATCTAGCCATGAATGGCCAACATTGATTCCATATCGATGATCGATATCGGTATGCGAAAGTAAGTAACTCTAGCCATGAATGGCCAACATTGATTCCATATCGATGATCGATATCGGTATGCGAAAATAAGTAACTCTAGCCATGAATGGCCAACATTGATTCCATATCGATGATCGATATCGATATGCGAAAATAGGTAACTCTAGCCATGAATGGCCAACATTGATTCCATATCGATGATCGATATCGGTATGCGAAAGTAAGTAACTCTAGCCATGAATGGCCAACGTTGATTCCATATCGATGATTGATATCGGTATGCGAAAATAAGTAACTCTAGCCATGAATGGCCAACATTGATTCCATATCGATGATCGATATCGATATGCGAAAATAGGTAACTCTAGCCATGAATGGCCAACATTGATTCCATATCGATGATCGATATCGGTATGCGAAAGTAAGTAACTCTAGCCATGAATGGCCAATATGATTCCATATCGATGATCGATATCGGTATGCGAAAATAAGTAACGGGAGCCATGAATGGCCAATATGATTCCATATCGATGATCGATATCGGTATGCGAAAATAAGTAACTGGAGCCATGAATGGCCAATATGATTCCATATCGATGATCGATATCGGTATGCGAAAATAAAATCACTGATAGTGACGAAGCCGGTTCCATTTTAAAAAAAAATGGAATAATTTTCAGCCGACCGGAAGCCCGGAAGACCGGCCTCCGGGGAGTCCTTCAGCCGACCGGGATTGATCACCGATGCGGGAAATTTCCAGCCGACCGGAAGCCCGGAAGACCGGCCTCCGGGGAGTCCTTCAGCCGACCGGGATTGATCACCGGTGCGGGAAATTTCAGCAGACCGGAAGCCCGGCCGACCGGCCTCCGGGGAGTCCTTCAGCAGACCGGGATTGATCACCGGTACGGGTTTTCGCCTTCGTTTCGAAAAAAAAAAAAAAATTTCAGCAGACCGGAAGCCCGGCCGACCGGCCTCCGGGGAGTCCTTCAGCAGACCGGGATTGATCACCGGTACGGGTTTTCGCCTTCGTTTCGAAAAAAAAAAAAAATGTGTGAAAAACCAGCCGACCGGAAGCCCGGCCGACCGGCTCCTATTGATATGCTCCAGCCGACCCGTACTGATGGTCGGTACGGGTTTTACCCGGCCGACCGATAACGATGATCGATTCGGGTTTGCAAAATTTCGTTTTTTCTTGTTTTTGTTTTTCTGACTTAGTAAGTTAAGAAAAATGGAAACTTAGCACAGATTAGTGCCGTTTAAGCACTGTTTAGTGTCTATTAGCACCGTTTAGCGCTGATTAGTGCCATTAGTGCCGTTTCTATGCCATTTAACATTGTTTAACACTGTTTAGACATTGTTTAAGGCTGAATAGCGCCGTCAAGTGCCGTTTAACACCGTTTAGTGTCGTTCAACATCGTCGTAAATGCGTCGGTCGCTCCACGCTTTACATTAAGATGATATTATTGAAAATACTCGCGTAAGAGCAATAAACCCTGACCCAAGTCTCGAATAAGGCCGTTATAACTTCAAGGAGAACCTGATCAGTTTTCCTAGAAGTTGGGGGGCAAATGATATGGGCTAAAAGTAAGCCCTAAGGACACATTTAATGTTGTATTAATTAGACCTAGTATGGTCCAAATGTGGGGCCCACCAGATGGGCCCAACCCCTATCTATAATATTAATTTCGTACTTAATATTAAGGGTAGTAAAACAGCTCAGCAAATAAGAGTCAAAAGAGGATATTACTCCTGCTTGACTTAGCCTCCAAGATACATATTCCAACATGGAAATTGACTCCTACAAGGAAGGAGTCCAGAACCTTCCTCAAGGCGGTGACTTGTCCACCAAGTCACCTAACCCTACTACGATTTTAGGGTTTCTCAGCCTATATAAAGGGTCTGACCCCTCATTCTAGAACTACGTTTTATTGGCTTGATTCTCTAATACAGAGATACGTAGGCATTCTGTGAGGACCGTTTAGTCTCGAACGCAGAAGCAGCCATTAAAGCTCGAAGCTCACAAACCCTAGTCGTCATAATCATAACCTAGTTTTTATTCCACAACAGATATCATATCCGGTAATTTACCTCTATTAACTATGCGGGGATTGACAGATGTAACATTTAAAGTTGGTTATTGATCCCAATCTAATGTTGGATGTCAACCAACTATGGCTGGTTGCTCCCAAAATGAAAACAGGTTGTATAATATATATCAATGTTGTAAAAATCGCTAAGTAGGTCTAGGCGGTGAGCCTACCTTTTAGCGATTAATCGGCTAGCCGGTGATTAATCGGAACATTAATCGGATGTATTAAAATATTACTTTTTATATAATTTAATTTTAATATTTAAAAATATATTTTATTTAAGTAAAAATATAAATATCTTCATTTTATTATTAAATATGATGAGTGAATTTACCCTTTCATATGTAAATAATATTTTTTATTAAAAAAATTTATATTTTTAAAGTTTTATTCTTAATTTGACCGTTTTTTTTAAAATTTGACCGATTAAGCCCGATTAATCGGCCACCTAATCCCGTCTAGGCGCCGCCTAATCAAAAAAATGCCTAATGACCGATTTTTTGCAGATTTTAGGCGTTTAATGACCGCCTAGCGCCTAGGCGCCGATTAATCGACCGCTTAGGCCGATTTTTAGAACAGAGATATATATATATATAGGAAGATTGTGTTGTAAACTAGAAATCAGGGCCCGATTCTTGGAGATTCTTAGGTGCGCGAGGATTTTTGGGAGGAATTTTGGGATTCTTCCTTCACCCACAATGAGAGAATATAATGTAAATACTTAATCGATTAACTACATTAAAATGCATTACTTGTGTTATTAATTAATTATGATCAGTGTTGTAAAAAATGGAAATTGGACTTAATCGGAAAAGGCACCGAACAACAATTAATCGACGATTAATACCGATTTGGATTGGCACCGAAAAACGATTAATCCCGATTAATTACCGCTTTTTAGCTCTTTTTAGAACAGAGATTATGATATGTAATGTTAAGGACCATTTAGTTCTATTTAAATGGAACTCTTGAAATACATACTTAAAACGTATTTTTAATTTGTTAATATTTGCCGAATCTCCCCGCACCTGAATCCCCATATTTTTAGATTTGCCGAATTTCCGTATCTCCGCACTAAGCATCCCGGATCCGCACCCGCACTCATGCTTCCTAGGTTTTAAATAAGAGTAATGCTACAGCCACCAAATTTTGACACCAAATGTGATAACTCCAAATCTTGATCGGGTACTTCCTCGCCAACTCCTGCCTCGGAAGTGGTGTAGCTGTAGTGGGGTGTCTGCAAAACAATACCGGAGGGGGGGTGTGGCCCCGAGGTGCCTCCGGCGTGAGAATGAGAGTTGGCTTTGGAAGATAATAATCAAGTAGAGTATCACAATAGTAATAAATGTGTGTAAGTGTGTAATAATGTCCCACCCCTAAACCCTATTTTCTAGGGGTATTTATAGCCCTAGGGCTAGGGTTTAGGGGTGGGTTACCTTTACTCCTGGCCGTTGGATCCGGGGGACAAGGTGCTGAATTCCCGGGATGTAGGACATGTGTCCCTATTTGTGGGGGTCGTTGACTGGAGTGTGGCAGTGTTGTTGAGTACATGATTTGACACATGCTGTCGCTTGGACTTTAATGCTGGTCAGTGCCACGTGTGGGGATGTCGGCCGAGCTAGGCTGCCACGTATGCCAGGTGTCATCACTCAGGGGTCCACTAATCCGGGGTGGTGGTCCGGGCCTGGGGCCCACTGACTTGGGCTGGGCTTCTCTTATTCTCACAAGTTGGGTTGTTTGTTATTTTTGGGCCTGAGGTTGGGCCTAACTGGACCTTGGCTATTTCCAGCCTATCAAAATGATGTGACACTAATTAGTTGGCATTTTGTGATATTTTAATTGAATGGCTCTGGCGGGCCCATTATTGTTATAACCAATCAAATTAATTCCATGTCATTTGGTGTCAAAATTTGGGAACTAATTTGGTGACTGTAGCATTCTTCTTTAAATAAACCTCTTTAGTTGTTAAACCTTACGGTATCGGTTTTTAGAGAGGGTTGGTATATGGTTTAGGGGCTAGAGAGGGTACAAGGCACCCATATAGAAAGGACCTATTCACCTATAGTACCTTTATATGTGTATGCGTGTACATTTTGTGCGTATGCATGCAGCATAGTCACTAAAAGCTCCGGGGTACGACATAGACAACGAGCCATGAAACAAGCGCATGGTCCTTTCCAATGTAACGTACGTACTTGTGAGTGAGTAGTCTGTCCCATGTACCTGTCATAATGATACACACATAAACATGTACTTATAACATATATGGAGAGTAGTCGAGTAGAGATGATAAGGGATGGCGGAATCACGGGGAGCTAACTTAAGAAGTCCGGCCTGATCTTCGAAAATTATTTAGATCGGTTTTGAAGTGTCAATTAGTATAAATCTCTCAAGCGGTGACTGATTGTGGAAGATCAACATAATAACATAAATGTTTTTGTATGTATTTCCCCCGGAATGTCTCAGAGTTTCGGTTCCTCTTCGGTGCAATATATGAGGAACATGCAGTGATATACTGATATACGTAGTAAATTTTATGAAAACATACCCAACATATAGGTTAAATTACCTGTGAACATTACTGTGGTTGTTTGCAGTACGTAACCACGTAAGTTCCACCTCTGTGTATTATATGTTTAGTCTAAATTGCATTCACACTGAATCACCATTGATGTAGTACTAGCTAGTGCTGTTCCAGATATATCCATTTCTCTGGATTTATAAGAAATCGTAGTCTTTCATGCTTTCTGTTTTCTTCCTATTTGTAGATTGTTTGTTAGGCCAAATGAATTCTTGTCGCCAATCGCAATGTCGCCCTTGTTTTTTTTTTTTTTTGTTACGCATCTACTTTTTACCAGCTATCCGAAAATTCTATTTTTTTTACAAATTATGCAGGCCAGTTTATGCGCAACTTAATCAATTCTGGAAATCCCGCTTAGTTTATGCGCAACTTAATTGATTTTGGGTATCCCGCTTGTCTCCATGCGCTCAGCTGAAATCGAACTTGAGATCTTGGGATGGTAAATTCCAAAAATCCCGGTCTTAACTAAATGAGACACCGGTGCGGGATAATGTCGCCCTTCCTTGATATTCATCACCTGGTTGTTTTTGCATGGAAGTGACGATTTAGTTTACTATACGATAACCTAACATGAGGCGAAATTTTGGTAAACGAATAGTATTGCTAGATAATCCAAATTGGTACCCAAAAAATGCTTACAAATGATGTGACATTGATGAGTTGGTTGTATGAAGGATTTTAATTGGTGAAATTGATATGGCCCTAGCGGACCCATTATAATTATAACCATTCAGATAATGACATGTGTAATTTGAGAAAAAATTTGGGATCCAATTTGAGATACCTAACATTATTCTTTATGGCTTGTTTGGTAACTTGGAATTCATTTGAATTCCTGGAATTGATCAAATTTAGTGTTTGGTAAGATTAAAAAAATTTGGAATTGGAATTGATGAATTCCATACCAATTCAATATTAACTATTTTTTTGTAATTTGAAATTACAAGTGAAAGATAGTCATTTGAAATTCTTCTCCACCAAAATATATGAGCATCACTTTTTTTTTTGGATTTTTTTTAGAGAAATAGTTTTTCTCGGGAAATTTTTTCTTTGAAAAATTATTTTCGGGGAAAATTTTCTCGAGAAATTTTTAGAAATTATTTTCCGGGAAACATTTTTAGAGAATTTTTTCTTTTCCCGGGAAAATTTTCTCGAGGAATTTTTTGGGGAAATTTAGAAATTTTTCTTGAGGAATTTTTTCGGAAATTTTTTTTTTTGGAAAATTATTTTCGAGAACTTTTATTTTGGGAAAAGTTTCTCGAGAAAATTTTTCCCGGGAAAAATTTTCGAAAAATTTTATTCTGGGAATTTTTTTTCGAGAAATTTTTTTTTCTGGCAAATTTTCTCTAGAAATTTTTTTTCGAGAATTTTTTCCCGGGAAAATTTTCTCGAGAAATTTTTTTCTGGGAAATTTTTCCCGTGAATTCCCGAGAAATTTTTTTCCGGGAAAATTTTCTCGAGAAATTTTTTCCCGGAAAAATTTTCCCGAGAAATTTTTTCCAGGAAAATTTTCTCGAGAAATTTTTTCCGGGAAAATTTTCTCGAGAAATTTTTTTGGAAATTTTTTTCCCGGGAAAATTTTCTCTAGAAATTTTTTTTCGGGGGAAATTTTTTCGAGATATTTTATTTCTGGAAAATTTTATCGATTAATTTTTTTCTGGTAAATTTTTTTCGAGATATTTTTTTTTGGAAAAATTTTCTCGAGCAGGAAAAATTTCTCGAGAACAGAAATTTTTTAAGCAAAAATTTTTTCAAATTTTAAAATTTCTAAATTTGAAATTCTCATACTTACCAAAAAAAAATTTGGAATTGAAATCATGAATTTCAAATTTTGGAATTGAAATCATGGATTTCAAATGAAATTGTAGTTCCCAAACGCCACCTTATGTATATATAGTTTTATAAATTGTACTTTACATCCCCAATTTTAAATCATAGGTTGATTATGTTTTCTTATCAAAAATAATATTGGTTTTAATGAATATGTTGACAAATGCGATATAAAATTGTTGAATTGTTTATATTTTTATATTTTAAAATGGTATAAATATATTTTAATGATTTTATATGAATCGTATATCATGATATTCACAATTTTATTTAATTAAAATTTGTTAGTCCAATTTTTGGTAAATATATTATTATTAATTAAGGTCAAAAAAATATCAAATTATAATATAAATTTTTAAAAGTATAAAATTAGTGACATGTTTAAAATATAAAAATTGTATGACCACGATAACATCTTCATATCGCTTTTGTCAAAATATTCGTTAAAAATAATATTATTTTGGATATAAAATGCATAAGAGTTTTCTGATCCAACCTATGATTCAAAATTAGGGGATGCAAAATATAATTTATGAAATTACATAAACAAAATTAAATTTAAGTAAAACTAGCAGATAACCCGTGCGAATTACGGGTATTAATATTAATACACTATTTAATTATGTATTTATAGAGAATAGAATCCAAGATAAAAGCTAAAAAAAATAAAATAAATAAATCTTTATAATTATGTAGTTATAAGGAATAGAACCCGAGTTGAAGCTTAAAAAAAATTAAGTAAATAAATCTTGTAAAATTATGTATTTGTAAGGAATCGAACCCCGAATTTAATAATAATCAAATTTGATATTTTGGTATTTAGGTATTATTGTGTACCATTAAAATATAATTTTTTACATAAATAAAGAGTATAGATTGAGATGTAAAATACAAGTAACTCGATCAACAATAGAAAAGGAACAGGTAGCCTTTGCGGACCACATACACTTTGATTTCAAAATTTGAACACAAATCCTCCCTCCGGTTTCTAACTTAATTAGCTTTGCTACCAAACCGAAATAATACTATATGCCATATAATCATTACTTTTCAAAATCAGTACAATGCATAATCGAAACAAGTCAAACAACGTTATACCCACCTCTTTTCCTATTTGAATTTGGATAGGAAATTTGAATATTATATGCAGACAGTGAGTACATGGTGAGGCAGTGAACCCAAATGGACGTATAAACTACAGAAGATAGCAATTAGATTCGCAAAGATATTACTCTCGCGACGTACAAATATCCCTGTAGTTTCACTGTAACATTCGGCTTCGAATCCACATATGATATGATTATGTTTTCCTCGAGTGTAAGTTCTCGTCGACATACAAATTATACAATGGGCCTGTTTGGGGTTTGGTTTTATTGTTGACTTATGGCTTAGAAGGCCATAAGCATTTATGGGGTGTTTGTCGAGATAAGTTTTAGCTAAACTTATAACTTATAAGTCCATAACTTATAAGTCCATAAGTTGAATGTTAGGAAACTTATAACTTATAAGTCCATAAATTGAATGTTAGGAAATCAACTTATGCTTCTAACTTATTTCTAGATACACGCAATATACAATATTCTTCAAATCTTCAAAATCATATATCTCTTGATCCATTCATTAGAAAATTGATATGTATATATTAAATTTCTCTATTCATCGAGATCTATCCATTGATATCCACTGTTATATATAAAAAACAAATATTTTGAAAATTATAAAAAAAAGTTAAGTTATAATTTCTGAAACAGTCTACTCATTATAAGTTCTGATTTACCAAACACTCTACTGACTTATAATCTTTGCTCTACTTATCACTTATATGACGTAAGTGCTCATAAGCCATAAGCTACTCATTTTAAGATACCCCAAACACCCACAATATTTTATATGTTTGGGGCATCTTAAAATAAGTAGCTTATAACTTATAAGCACTTATGTCATATAAGTGATAAGTAAAGTAGAAATTATAAGTCAGTAGAGTGTTTGGTAAATCAGAACTTATAATCAGTAGATTGTTCGGATAAATCAGAACTTATAAGTTAACTTCTTTTTTTTTTTTATAATTTTCAAAATATTTGTTTTTTATATATAACAATGGATATCAATGGATAGATCTCGATGAATAGGAAAATTTGATATATATACAAATCAATTTTCTAATGAATGGATCGAGAGATATATGGTTTTGAAGATTTGAAGAATATTATGGGTGTGTTTGGAATTGCTGTTGCAGACAGCAACAACAGCTTATTTCTGAAAAGCAACTGAAAAGATGTTTGGTAAAATTTAAAATCTGCTTTTTTGAAAAGTGCTTTTGGCTTAAAAGCTGCTTTTTGAGAAAGCAGGTCCTCCCATGCTTTTGAAAAAAGTTGCTTTTCAGCTTTTGCGGAAAGCAGTAGCTGATTTCAACATCAAACCTTATCAAAAACATTATTTTTAATATATTTTTACATCAAAATATGTACATATCAAAAATATTACCAAACAGTCTTCAGCTTTTTACTACAGCACTTTTTTTTACCAACACTTTTGCTAACAGCACAACAATTTTTAACAGCAATTCCAAACAAAACCTTAGATGCTCCAAATTGATATATATCAATGTTACAACTCTTCAGTAAATCAATATCAAGTTTTGTCTTGCGAGTGCAAGTAGTAGCTGCTGCAACTTTAAGGAAATATAAACAAGATAATGAGTGACTGAAATAAACCAACTACGGAAGAACAAGTCATTTTTCCTTGTAAAATAAAAGCTTTGTATAGCTTTTATATGGATGTAGGTAGACTATCAAGATGAAGAAAGTTATAAATATAAAATCCTATTTTTTATATACTAAATATATAATATAAAATTAAAATTATTAAAATAATATATTTTCGGTTCGGTTTTTCGGTTCGATATTGGGATAAAACCGTAACCGTTACCAAACCGTTCCGTCGGTTCGGTTCGGTTTCAGTTTTTTTCGGTACATTTTTTCGGTTTTTCGACTCGGTTTCGGTTTTTCGGTTTTATTTTGCTCACCCCTACTTGACATGCATTTTAAGACTCATATAAAGTGTAGTTCCAACCGAAAGTAAAAATTTTCTCTCAACTTTTCTCCCTCTTCGTAGTCGTCTTCAACCTCTGCTCCTCCGGCAGTGGTTTATCCACCGACCGGAGGCCTTTTCTTGTCCAGTTTTTTGTTTTCTTTCAATAATCATACTCCTTTTGTGAAGATTGTGAGTATTTAGTTTGCTTACCCATTAATTGGGTTTATTTCTCTCCTTTTGTGAGAGTTTGTTTTTCTCTCCTTGTGAGAGTTGGTTTGATTTGCTTGGTTTGTGTTATGATCTGCAACAGATCAGATCTGCTAAGAATGATTTTGCTGATATTTTGGGGGATCTGGAATGTCCGCATCGAAGCTGGGAAGCTGACGATTTTTGCAAAAGCTCACCACTCACAACCAAATATTGTTCATCATCTGTTGGGGGTTTTTACTTTCGGCATGTCTATAGCTGTTATCCGGCATGTAGATAGCTGGGGTATTGCTCATCCTTGGGGATCCTCATTTTCGGCATGTTTATAGCTGGTATCCGGCATGTAGATAGCTGGAGTGGAATTCCAACTGAGGTTTCTGAACACTGGGGTATCAACGGATCTTACGTGACGTGGTCAATTGTAACACCGCTGCTTTCAGGGATGTTGGCACAGTTTGAATCGAATCGGATGTCTTCGAATTCATTTTTAGATTCAAGAACTTTTAAGTTCATTTTGTTAAACGATGAGAAAACAATTTATTTGTTTTTAAACCTCGTCGTATCGACAGTCGGGGGTTTGTCTCACTGTTTTATGTTGTATTTGTTTGATTTATTAATATAATCTCCTGCATTTCATCAAAAAAAAAAAGTGTAGTTCTATAACTTTATTTTTTTTAAAAAATTAAACATTAAATTTTTGTTCAGAAGAAAAAAATAAAAATAAATTATAGAACTATACTTGTTAGGAACCTTAAAATACATGTCACGCCCCCGTTGCTCAATGTAAACTATTCACCCATGGAGTATATTTTTCCCGAATGTAGGATAGAAAAAGAAAAGAATAGAAAATGAGAAATTTTCTATTCTCTTTAAATCTTTCCAAAAGTGGGAAGAAGATTTTTGAGACAAATATATAAAGAATTTCTTTAGTGAACTTTACTACGAACTGCTAATTTGATTTTAGTGAACTTTATATATGGCTTATTACCATGTGTTTGGCCATTTTACAACTTATCTACGCTTTAGGTAAAAAAGTAAACTAATGTACCTTTCCATCCATTTCCAATACCTGTGTTAAACAGTATCCTAAAAACGTTTAATTTTTCAAAAATCATGGATAAATTCTTTATTTATTATTTAAAAAAATTGATTGATTTGATTTTTAAAATCCGTTTTATCACTACAAATTACTTTTGAATAATATATTTTATTATAAACAAGATTAATATATTAAATAAATTTAAAATATTAAAGTGTATCCAATTTTTATTCCGATGTATCATTCCGATAAATCCCCCTGATTTGCCAATAAATCACTATTTAATATATCAATCAACTTGTTTCGATTTCCGAAATCTACAAACGAATCTTAAATCGACCTGTTCCGGGTTCTGAATTCATCAAAAAATTATCAAGAAAGAATGCCCAAAATACCTATTTTTTTACTATCCACTTAACAAAATACCCTTTTTCAAATACATTGTCCAAAATATCCACGGAATACGTCGTTGGAAATGGGGTATCCGAAGTCACTATAGCTCGCCAGAAAAACGATCCACTTGCCAGAAAAGTGAGAGCTCTGTGACCGGCGACTTCTGCGATTTCGACCTTCTCGTTGATTCCCCAACCTTGCCTCGTCTCCCACCCTCCAAATCATCATCACAGGACCAGGTAATCATCGCCTTCGTCGTCCGGCTATCTATTTGTTTCAGCTAGCCCCGTAGGGGCATGAAAAGCTCTCGCCGGAAAGCTCGAATCGAAAAATGTCTTGATTTGGGTGTTTTCAATCTGGCAAAACAAACGATAAAGTATTGGTATAGGATTGTAGAGGATTGAAAGACGAATTGAATGGTATGTAGAACGTAACTGGAAAGTTACGCCTAAAAGAAAACGGAGAGATCGAATTTTTCAATCGAATTGCCATTGTCGCGACCTCTGGAGACGACGAAGATGACGTCAGATTCGCATCTTCAAAATGTGTATCTCCTGATGCGCATTTTGAAGATGCGTATCTGACGTCACTTTGCTGATACATCTGTGTCAGCTGCATATGCAGTTGAAATTTTGTTGACCTTAGCGGCGTATGCGACAGATACGTTGGTTGTATAGGCGTGACCTCTGCTACGCCTGTTGTAGAGGCGTATGTGCTTGGTATTTTGGGCAGATCTTCCGCACAGTGAATATTTTGGTTATGAATGATTAAAAAGTAGTTATTTAGGGCATTCACCCAATTATCAAAGGTGAAAATGTGAAATGTCCATTCCTATATTTGGTTGAAGAGTTTTTGGGCTCTTAAAATTAAGCCAACTTGTAATGAGGTAATCGTGTTAGAAAAAACCTTTTATTCAAGAAAATTAAAAAGTTCGGTACTCCCTCCGTCTCTTAAAACGTTTCCTGTTTACTAAATCGGGACTATCAAAATACTCTTCTCCTTTCTATTTTAAGCCATAAAAAATAATTTTCAATACCCACTACTCCACCCACTACTCCTTAAAAATAATATCCCTATATTTGGTGTGATATTTGCACACCCTAAAGTGATTGTTGCACACCCTTTCTTTCAATTTGACAATAATGTCCTTATCTTTTGTCTTACTCATCTTTTATGTCATAGACTATATTAAATTTTCTTACATAATTTAGTTTCTAAGTTTACAAAATAAATTTAATAATAAATAAATTACATAAATAAAAATTTGAAGGATTATTTCTTATGATTTTAAACATACTTTTCAAGAATTAATATTCTCTCAAATGACTAATATTGTGGAAATTTTTTTGGCAATTTGACTTAATAGACGGAGACAGGGGAAAAAGGATTAATCGGCTAATTAGAATTTGTTCGGAGTCAATGATTGTAGAATTCAGGAATCAAAACTAATCCGTTGACTTACCAATTCAGGATTTATTAGAGATTTTTCAATATATTGGAATTTTTTTTAAATCGAAGAGTAATCGGTAAAATATTTTATAAAAATTTATCGGGAAGTTTTTGTTGAAACAGGAATTTTTAGAGCACTAATTGAAGTGGTTAATTAGATTATTAATCAAAATTAATTTCATATCATATGTAATTACTTTTTATACAAAAAGTAAACTATTTAATAAATTTTGTTAAAAAATTATAACAAAAGCGGACCAAATTATATATATATATATATATATATATATATATATATATATATATATATATATATATATAAACTGATTAATTGTCTATTTTTAACCAAAATGAATAATTTTTCAAAAATAATAAATTTTGAACTGATAAATTTAGATTTTTTTTTTACTAATTAAGCTTATATGCCTTACATTAACAATGTGAGTATATGTTCTAATAAATCTCGAAGTGAGCGAGAATCGAACCCAGAGACGACAAGAGATAAGCCTTACAATTTTATTATTATTTATAAAATATTTTAACAAGTTCAAGTCAGTATATTTGTATATAAAGTTACGCTATGTCAAAACATATTGTTATAATAAAATAGTTATAAAAAAACCGAGAAAAAATACAAAACAGTATAAAGTGTAATAAAAATTAACAAAAATATAGATTTAAATGGGCAGGGAAGGAATTGATACAAACATAAAATAGACTAGTGAATAGAAGAGAGAGTGGACCATATGAGATAAAACGAGGGTAGTTCAGTCAATTTAATAGGTTAGGGTGTGCAACCATCAATTTAGGGTGTACAAATATCACCACCCTAAAAATAATATTCAATACCCACTAATCATTACAAATAATATTCAACACCCACTATTCCACCCACTACTCCAAAAAAACAATATTCAATACCTATTATTCCACCCACTACTTCTTAAAAATAATATTCAATACCCACTACTTCATCCATTACCCAAAAAAAAACAATATTCAATACCCACTACTCCTTAAAAACAATATTTAATATCCACTACTTCTTACAAATAATATTCAATATCCACTTTTTCTTAAAACCCGTGTTTTTAGTCAAACGGGAAATGTTTATCGACACGGAGGGAGTACAACCCAACTAAATTGCCACATAGCACCTTATTCAATTTCACTAATAAGCCCATTAACCCCTGGAGATGGGCCGTCCAAATAATAATAAAAAAAAAGAATGTTTGTGGATCCAAGCATAAACATTATGATTCTGCAGTGGGAAATCTGTTGTATTTGAAAGTTTAACAAGCGTCACCCTACTTCTAGAAACATATATATCATGAAAGCGATTTGTTTGGTTGCCACAAAAAAAGAAGCTATTTGTTTGTTTAGCATTGTAGAAATTGTGGGTGTATTGATAAACAAGAATCTAAACTAAAGTGTATTGATATTGAAGACTACATTAAATTGAGTAGCTTAATTGATTACTTCCTCCGTCCCGGCCAATTCTTTACATGGGGGCTGGGCACGGAGACCAAGGATAGTGGGTGTAATATTGTTAAAATAAATGAAGTAGTGGGTGTAATAGTGATTTTATTGTTAAAATAAGTGAAGTAGTGGGTGTAATAGTGTAAAGTGTTGAAAAAGTGAAGTGAAGTAGTAGATGTAGTAATGTATTTTATTGTTAAAAGTTACTATTTTTGGTAATGTAAAGAATTGGTGGGACGTCTCAAAAATGAAATTGTAAAGAAATGGATGGGACAGAGGGAGTACATGAGTAGATAAGTCTATATATAGAGGAAAACTAGTACATAAAGTCTAAGATTGGTTGGTGAATGCTTGACAATATAACTTAGACTAGCAACTAATTTAGACTAGCAACCTTAGCTAACTTAATTTGACTTATTTTAACACCCCCCTCAAATTAAAGATGGTTGAAAAACTAGCTTGAGTTTGTAAACAAAATTACCGAAAGTGGTAGGAGGATTTTGAACCGGAGACACGATGTAGATGAATCGTGCCTTTTTGTTGGTCTTTGCACCTCCCCAAACTGATGTAATTCTGATAGCTAGAGAAGCATTGTCAGAATAATAAACTAATCTGATGGCTGAAGAAGCACTGTCATAACAGTAATTATGAGGTTAACTCTGCTTGTGTGTATACACTGATGCACGCTATTAACTATATTTGATTAGTTGATTACACAACATTCACATTTTCCATGTTTGGCTAATGCACAGAGAGAGTAGTTGGATTTTACCACAGTAGCAAGCAAGAACAAATTGATGATAATAGGCAAGTATTTTTTAACACACTAAGAATTTTCGACAACCACCACATACATATTTGGATGCCATTGGGTTTATTTCAACCCCAAAATGTATCTTACTTGTGGACTTCACTTACATTTTTGAAAGGATTCGGATTCATGATAGATGATTATTACAGTATAACTTATACCGAAGCAACAACTGGTTTTTTAATGTGGTTTTTTTATGTGAATACAGGGGGCTCACTCACTTTTATCACACACAAGACAAATTTTCAGGATTTTCACCTTACGGTACTTATAATCGGTGGTATTTATGCTAAACAATCATGAGTGAATCTGAACCAAAACGCTTTATTGAAAGCCTCTGTCAATGTGAGATAAACCAACAATACATATATGCTCCAAGTTTGCAACTGGAGAGCAAAATCCCTTCAGTTAAATAGAAGTCTACAAACTCAATCCATAAATTCATTATGAAAATTGAACCCTTGGACATTTGGAAAGATACAAAAAGTATACTTGTAGCAGACTCTAAAGGGCACTGCTTGCTTATAACTTAAAACTCAATACAGTGTCCCAAAATGGTATAGAAATCCCACATGCATAGGTATTTATGAACCTTAACAATCTAGTAGTAAATAAACTAGCTTTAGGCACAAGTGACCCTTGTGACACACACACAAAAACATTTATGTATATAATAAGATTAGGATTTTATGGAAAATCTAAGGAGGGATGGTAACTGGTGAAGTGGCTTCTTCTGCTAGAAGGGAATAGGTGTGAAATTGACAGTGCACCAAGAGCAAGAGAAATTGTGATATACGGATGATTAGCCTGCAAGGCAATGTAAAAAGGCTTTCAAGAACAAGGACTTTGAGACTGAAACTTCACCCTTGTCTAAGCAAAATCTCCAGTTTCTCTCTCCCTCGCCTTATTGGCTTCCTTTTTTTACCCCATACTACACCCTCCAAGAGCCAAACCATTTTCTCTAAATGGAATGGCTACATCCTCTCTTCTCCACAATGAAGAAGCTCTGGTTTCGTTTCAACTCGACTCGCAAGAAGAGTAAGTCTCTTATATCTGGTGTACTAGTCCAATTAATAGCAACAACATTAACAACATCAGCTACCAAGCATCTCCTCCATTTCACTGAATCTACATATATATGCATGGAAGCCTGATTCACTATAATCTTAATCTTCATTTTCTCAGGCAGAGGAATTCACATCCTGTATGAAGATGTCAAGTCTTGCCCCTATGAAGATGTACATGTGCTTTGGTCAATACTGGTGGAATCTCATGCACCTGCTTTGCCACCAATCAAATAGAGATTCTAACAGTTGCACAAAAACACAAACATACTAGAGGCTACGACAGGTTTTCAGCATGCACATAATTTACATCTATATCATGCTCTGTAATCACACAAAATTTACGAGAGGGTCTTTTTCCACAGTTTTTTTTTATTTCCTACTCTATTTTTGCATAAAGTTTCCAGCGAGCAGAGTGCCTCGCTTAAAATTGTGGTCTAAAGTATTTTACTACTGAGCATTAATTCACCTGATTTCTGCATACCTCTTTAAGATATCGTCTACATATCCAAAAACGTTGATGAAAGAGGGGAATCATTCAAAGTAAGGCGCGACTCGTCTTACTTTGAATGATTCCCCTCTTTCATCAAACACATATAAAGTTTTATATTAATCAAAATTTGACAACTCATCAAACACGGATTCTTAGCATGTGCCCAAGGGCACACATTAGAAAATTCGTATAAAGTTTTATGTTATTAAAAAGTTCTTTAGAACAGCTAGTTCGATAGCCATGGAACCCCGGTTTACATGATAAATGAACCTAGCTAACAATTTAAGTTTTGTCTGAACTACATTAAAACAAAACCTACATCACAAATTCCAGATTCCTGACCCCCACCGACCGGTGCCAGTCCACCGCTGTCAAACCACCACTCTTCCTCCTCTGTTAATCCCATGTATTTACATGGCTTTATGATGAAGTTGTATTTACATGGCTTTATGATGAAGTTATTTTCTCTTTTAGAAGTGTCCATCCTGCATGCAGGGAAAGAGATTCATGAGAACATAACAAACTTGAGAGAATCCTACTTTTACTGTAATATAATTTCACTTGTTCAGGAAACATATTGCATAAAAGTGTCCATCCTACTTTTAGTGTTATAATCCTACACTTGTGGAAATAAAAGGAAAAAATTAAAATATTTTATAGCATCGCTTGGCTCAGTTTCAAACCTATTTTATTGAACATCAACACATGACAAAGTTCATATTTTACTTGAATTTTTTCTCGAAATTGCAGCATTGCATATGGTGTGTGAATTGGTTAGTTTAATCTCACGAAACTGTGGAACAATTAAAAAGCGCTTAGGAGTAAATGTATGAATGGATATCCATACTACTGTTTATTAAGCCCTTCAAATATTTAGGGCATCATCAAGGTTCTTACTTCAGTGGAATCAGCATTACAGTGCTGAGGAGTAGGATCATCCACGGGAAGCCACTCCTTGAAGTATGACTGGCATTCTCTCTCTGCATTAGTTAAAGCACCAAGAGGAGTGACAGTTATCTGAAATGGAATGTGTATTATGTTAGATGTCAGATTTCGAAATTTGTTAGTTTCATCAAGTAAGGCAAGCTACACACATATCCTTCTTTGAGGAAGCCATAGTCTTCTGAAACTTTGTCCTTAACTTGTGCTCCCATTTGGGTTCTTTTTCCCTAAAGAAAAAGTAAACGATAGACTATTAATCAGAATATCATATTTTATGCTAATAAAGAGTGGAAGATTTAAAACAAGACTACTAAAATATGATGTTGTTCAAAACACTCATTTCTGAGAGGCCTTACTAGTATTATATCAAGGGTCCCGGTCCCTGACAATCGTTTGTCAGGGACCGGTTATTTAACAATCAGTATCTCATAATACGATCCAACGACTGAGATTAAAAAAAAAAAATTTACGCTCCACGGAAATTTTTCGCGGACAGAGAATTTTTTTGTAATCCAGGGGGGGCCATTGGATCGTTGATCCAACGGTTTAGAAACTGATTGTTAAATAACCAGTCCCTGACAATCGATTGTCAGGACCAGCTTCCTTATATCAATGCACTTCTCCACTATCAATTTAGTTCAAGTAATTTTGTGCACAACAAAGAATCAAGATGTCAACCACATTATAAACATTTTTAACAAAATGTGTGATTTTGTTCTAGGGTTATATAATGTATCCCCTGTCTTGCTACAAAGAACGTCTTATGTTATCTTTAAGGGTAGATGATGCAGCCAGAATTTTGACAACAAAATAAAGAGCAATATCTTACAATCTCTCTTTCGAAAAAGAGTCGCTCCTGTGATATTGTGGTAGTGCTGTTGTCCATACTAGCAACAGATTCTTTCTTCATTTTCATTGTAGGTAACATATGTCCTTGTGCATCAGAAGTGACTTGCTTCCATTCCATACTGACAATACTCTTGCACTGCCTGACTAGCTTATATCCCTATCAAAGCAAACAAACCAAATATCTCAAAACTTGTTAAAGGCCCAGCTTGTAACTTGATCACCCAACAAAACAATAACATACTTAGCTAGTCACCAAATCTCACCTTATGATTTTTAACATCAGCTGGTAGATTTATATTCAAAAAGCATTTGTCAAAATAATTTGTTTTTCTGATTTCGACAAAAATTGCGCTTAGTATGGGTAAGCAAGTCTCAGCAGCTAGTGTGAAGTCATTAAGACTGCTTATACCCCTAAACCTGAAAAAACCACCAAAAATTATTTATGAAGAGAACAGAGTACTTGCCAAACAAGTGATGCACGATCTTAAGGTGAGAGCAAGGTAATGATACTGATAAGTAGATGCATCATACAACAATTAGTTCGCATACCAGTGATACGATATAGAGACAGAGGGTACGCCTTGTAGAAAGGCTTGTCGGGCACCTGCTACTGTCCCAGAGTACCAGCTGCCAGTCAAAGATAATATATGTTTTAGTGAGGTGCTTAAATCTTGAGTAACAACTTATAGGATTATTACACACATGAAAAAGGCAACAGAGAACAGAGCAAGAAGTATACTGACATGCGATGACCGCAGTTGTTGCCCATATTTATGCCACTGATAACCTGCACCAGAAATTAGAGTGGAGTTAATCATTTATCAACAAAAAATTTGAAGAACAAATGACCCACATTTACCATTACTTATTCAAAGATGAAATTTAATAGGGTAACACTGCAGTAACATGATTATGCTACACAGACTATGAAGCCTTATAAGTACCAGATCAGGCACCGAAGAGAATAGAGCTTTCGAGACTCCTAAAGATGTACAATCAGCTGGGGTTCCTGCGAAGAGTGTATCAATTATGTGAGTGAAATGCAAAAGCAATCCATATGGCATGCATACATAAACAACACCCTTAACGTGCCTCCTAGCAAGAAGATGGTCAGGGTTTTTATGGTTTGTGCCACAAGCACTAAATGTGCCAAGAACATATTATACTTTTTCATTCTTAATAACTGAGAGATAATATGAAACCTGCAATTTGTACCTAGTGCATAAAATTTTCTATACACTCTACATACTAATGTCCTTTCCCAATGTTGTTGTGTATGTGCATAAACTGAAAATCTAGCATTTAACATGCAAATGCACAAATGCTTCTCTAGATACAACTACGAGTAGGAGAACAACACGTGGAGGACATTGTACATTTGTACTAATACTTGCTCAGACTAAACCAACTGAAGATCTGTAAAATGATGTTCTTATTTGAAAGATGGAGGAAATGAAATCGTTAGGTGGAAAGAACAAACCAGATACTGCAAAGGCCTTTGCTCCACTAATTGCTACTTCCTTGGCGTGGAGACCATGTTCCCATGTAATACCATGACTAACAGCTGATTTTTCTCTGGTAGAATTCAATGTGATGAAGGCATTAAAATTCATCTATATATGAATGCAACTGCTGCAGACCATCAATAATGACTTACTGCTAGGTGGCAAAACATATAAGATACGCAACTTGAGTTATCTTATCGCGCTCGTTAATTAGATAAAATTAATTTCCAACTATATATCTAATTCTTAAACTAATGACTAATGAGTCACCTATCACTAATTATAATCATGCAAATGATCATGAAATTTCATATCAAGTGCATGCATGCATGTGTTATAACAATGGAGAGAGATAGTACGAATCAGGAGCGCAGACGAGAATCCGGTAAAGTTCGGTGGAAACTAGGACACGAACAAGAGCTTGTAATCCAGGAGCATCGATTCCATCGTCATTGGTGACCATGATCGTAATTCTTTTGTTGCAGGTATTATCCATATCTATTAGGCTAGTACTTTGTCGAGGCTGGCTGGCTGGCTGTAGTGGCAGATTTGTAGTCAATAGTATAGTGAGAACGTGTGTATCGAGTTCACTCTGTAAATGTTGTATTTATATACATATTTACAGAGAAAAGTTAGACAAGGTATCATCTGAGCAGCTCCACCGGAAAGTGAAGAGAAAAATGTCTGATCGTTCCTTTACGCGCTTGGTTTATAAGTTGGGACGAGTCTTATATGGTGGACTGTAGCTAGTTTTAGAAAAAAGGAACTTCTTTTTTAAATGTCTTTTGATAAAGAGTAATGCTACAGGTACCAAATTGGGTACCAAAATTGGGTACTAAATGATATGGCAATAGACACTTGTCAATTTAAAATATTTTGATTGGAGTGCCCTGGCGGGCCCACTATAACTATAACCAATTAAAACAGGCCACATCATTTGGTAACAACTTTTGGTACCTAATTTTGGTACCTCTAGCATTTTTCTTTGATAAAATGTAAGTTGACTTAAAATAAGATAAGTGATAATTGGTTACATAGTGTTTTTAAAAACAACCAATTAGGTCTTGATTAAGCAATTTAGAAATTACGTGCTACTTAATTTCTTAATAATTATGATGGGTTAATTTTTGAGAAAATTGGGCATGAGGTTGTCCTCAGGTAATCTGTTTAAAAAATTTTCTTCCTATAAATTAAGTGGTCTCGCAGGGACAATTTTGTAAATATAAATTTTTTATAGTAATTTACATATATAGCCTTAAAATTATATTGCAAATATTTTAATCTCAATAAAAATTCTGAGGACAACCTCAGGCACCTCAAGCCTAATTTTTTATGTTTCGTAATTTTTTACTATTGAAATTTGTACATTTCCATTTCTACTTATTTACATTATTTAAGCGTTAAAGATCTTCATGAAAACAATTTTTTTACTTAAATGCTGTTGCGTTAAATGAAACGATGTATCAACGAATTTGCTACACGAAATTACGTATCAGTGGGGTATTTAGAGTCGAAAATTTGAAAAAGGTAGAGAAAGCCATGATATATGAAAATGGAGCATTTTGGACACCCACCCCTAGAAGAACTTGTCTATTTACAATTTGTTTTATGATTTTTGAAACACCAACTAAAATAGTATAAAAACCTGTTATTATTAGTATTATATTAGTAAGTTATTATTTTAATTTCAAAATAATAAATTTGTATCTTATAAATTAATATTTATCGATCAAAATTACTCAGTGATAGAAATCGTCCGATAAATCGACCAAAAATCGGTCAAAATTTTGAAATCGATTCGATCGATTTTGCAAAAATTACTGATAAATTACCGATTTTTCAACCGAATCATCCGATAAATCGTAAATCGATACCTAAACAGAATAATTCCAATTTCCGAAATCATCAACACTTATCGAAAATGAATCGAAGATGAGCGAGAATCGAAAAAAAAAAAGAATTACGCGGTAATTTAAGTGTACCAAACTCGGTACTGACCTTTCCAATACAATCACTCCTCTTTTATATGGAGCCTCCTCCTCACATCCTCACTTGTTCCCTACCTTCCTCTCAATCACCAAACCCTAAAATTAGGGTTTCACAACCCCCACTCCTCAACCTCCTCCACTCCTCTCTCCCTCGCTATCACAAACCCAAACCCTCTCAAATGCACGCTCAATCCCCAATCACTCACGCACCTTCTAGCTGCGCATCACTCCAAAACAACAACAACAACAACAACGCCTCTTTAACAACTGGTAATGGAGTTGAAGTTTTTCGAATTAATTGATTCTTGTTAATTGTTTGAATTGTGTTTGATGATGGATTTGATAGGTGAGTGTCGAGTTGGAGAGGTGAAGAGAGTTACGAAAGAGACGAATGTCGCGGTGAGGATTAATTTGGATGGTTCCGGTGTTGCGGATAGCTCGACTGGAATTCCGTTTCTTGATCATATGTTGGATGTTAGTGTTTCGTTCTCGATTCGACTTAATTATGGTTTTATTTGTTAATTAAAATAATGACATAATTATATATGAGATTATACTACTAATTTAGTGTAGCTTAAGTAATTTTAGTTAGTGGTGGCTGGAAAATACGATGATATTGTTCGAAGTTAGTTTTCGTTATTTGTTGTAAATGCCTGATTAAGCTTAAAGTAGTTTGGCATTAATAATATTACTGTGAAAGAGGTTTTGTTTTTGGAGTGTTCGAAATTGGCCACTAGTAGCCAGGTCTTAGTATTAGATTGAGTAGTGAGTACTTCTGGATTGTGTAAATTGGATCTTTTTTTGTTTGGTTGCACAACTCCAATATGATGTCGGTTTAAGGATACATGTTTGTTTATGAGTTATAAAAATTCAGTTAAGCATTGTAAGACACCTATGCTTTATTTGTTTGCGGGGTTGAATGTTATGAATTTAGGATAGAGTGGATTATAATTGAGCCTGGAAGATTAGACTAATTGGTTAGTTCATGTAGATGGAATGTTCCAGTTTGAAGCCCATACATTTCTGTAGTTAAATTACAGCTAATTATGATAATAGTTGTTGCATGACATTCATTAGACAATTAGCACACAGTAAAGTAAAAGTTCAATCCATCATGGAAAACTGTAAATAGTTTTTCACAAATGTAACTAAGGGACTGCGAAGATGTTCAGTATTTATTAATCAGTTCATGATGATGCACCATTAACAAGAGGAAAAGAATATACTCGTTACAGTTTTACAAATCGGATTTTCTAAGTGAGAATCGCAATCTGCAAGTTTGAATTATGAGTTATATATTTGCTATGGGAGAGAGGAACAAGTTCTATGGATTGCTTTAAAGCTAATGAGAAAAATCAAAGCACTTACAAATTGATTTGGAAGTCTAATAAGAGCAAAGTATACAAACTTATAGTGCAAAAACTATACATGTATTATGACGGTAAGAATTATGCCAGATTGCTTATTGCCAAGATGAAAACTGAAACTCAGAGATATCAAATTTATTCAAATTGGTTTGGATGTTTGCAGGAGAACAGAATAGACATATCATTCCACCTAAATAGAATTGATCTGATCTATCCCATGTTTTTTAAAGGAATTAATATTTTAATATTTGGAATGAAATAAATTGACCATTCTATATAATTGGACTAATTAAACACTCTAATTTGATTCTGGGCTGAATGAGATATTCCATTCTATTTAGCCCAACTAAACAGAGCATAAAAGGGATGATCATCATGCAGTCGTCAACTATTGTTACATTATATTTGTGATTATGCTTCCCTTGTATCATCTAGTCAATTGTTCTTGTTTCCTGTATTCCTTTTAGTCTTTATAGACTGTTTTACTGTATTTGGCAGGCATGCAAGTGAGTCAGAAATATGAACTCTTCTGTTGAAAGTATCTACTAGGTCTATGGTTTTTAATAAATTATACAACTTGTTTCTCCGAACAATTGCCTATTTTTATAATGATCTTTAACCTTTCGAAAAGAATATTGATGACTGGTATTGTTGTTTTTTTTAATGATGATGGGTGTATTATTGATTGCTCTTCTTTTCGTAGTAATTAATGTTTCCTGATTTTGTTATAGCAACTTGCTTCACATGGCCTATTCGACGTGCATGTAAAGGCTACTGGTGATCTTCACATTGATGATCATCACACGAGTGAAGATGTTGCCCTTGCCATTGGAACGGTAACCTGTTTATGTCATTTCACGACCAAACTGTTCATATCATTGTATTTGTTCTATGTGCATGAATTACACATGACATTAAAGGCTTCTACCATTCTCAATAGCGGAAAATTCCTTAAATGTATTTAGGGCATTGTCAATGGAGCAATATTGTCTAGTTTAATTCCAAATAAAATTCAAGTCCAAATCAAACAGTATTCCAGATACTATTATAGGTCTGGATCAGGGTGTTAATCCATTTACTTGAACTCGAATTCAGACAATATATATGTTGCAACTATAGCTAAAGAATACATGTGCTTGATGAAATAGACTATATTAAATTTAGATCAGAATCTAAATTTATTATTTTTAAGAACAAGTTATTTATTTATTTCAAAAACTACCTCAAGCCAGTGTTGTAAAAAGCGGGAATCGGAATTAATCGGTAAAGGCACTGTCCAGGGATTAATCGGGGATTGATCGGGTATTTGAGGATTAATCGGAATGATTAATCAAATAATCGGATTATTAATCAGTTCGGTAACCCATGGAACAGGGATTAATCGGTGATTAATCGTGATTAATCCACCGATTTTTAGAACAGAGCCTCAAGCCAAGATCTTTTCAAAGTTTGATCTAAAGTCAGGATTTTGGCAAATTGGGATTCATCCAGACGAAAGGCCAAAGACAGGTTTTTGCATTCCAGAGAGACACTATCATTGGACAGTAGTGCCCTTCGGCCTAAAGCCAGCTCCGTCATTATTTCAGAAGGCCATGACAAAGATCTTTCAGCCAATCATGGAGAATGCCTTGGTTTATATAGATGACATTTTACTGTTCTCACCGGATATTGACTCTCACCATGATCTGTTAACAGAGTTTCATGACTTAGTACAAACTTATGGAGTCATGCTTGCAGAGAAGAAAATGATCATTGGCGAAACAAAAATTGATTTCTTAGGAATGCATATTTCAGAGGGTCAGTACCAACTTCAACCGCACATTGCTACTCAATTGGATCATTTCCCAGATGAAAATCTAACGTTCAAACAAGTTCAGCAGTTCTTGGGAATTGTCAATTATATGGCAGATTTCATTCATGATTTGGTCAAATACAGGACTCCTCTCACAAAACAGTTAAGAAAAGATGCTCCGCCATGGAATCAGACATGCACTGATGCAGTCAAGAAACTAAAAGCCCTAACAAAGAATCTTCCTTCTTTGAAGATTCCTTCCACTGGCAAAAGAATCCTCCAGACGGACGCAAATGATACGTTCTGGGGCGCAGTTCTTCTTGAAGAAGAGAATGGTAAGAGACAACTATGTGGATATAAAAGTGGAGCTTTTAAAAGTGGGGAACTCCATTACCATTCTACTTATAAAGAGATTTTGGCATTAAAGAGAGGAATAGAGAAGTTTCAATTTCATTTGATCGGGCAACATTTTCGCATAGAAATGGATGTCGGCTTTTCCGAAGATGTTGCAGTTCAAACAAAAGATGCTTCCTCAAGCACATTTATTAAGATGGGCAAATTGGTTTTCTCAATGGAAGTTTGAAACTAAGCATATTAAAGGAAAAAATAACTTCCTTCCAGATTTTCTATCCAGAACTCAAAGGACGATAGCTCCAATATTCCCACTTATATATTCAATTCAGACAGAAGATCTTCCACCACATATCCAAGATAAGGTACTCCTGTATACTCTACAAAAAATGTCTTATGCTAATTTATTAGCATTTCAGAAGATCTATATCAGGAGATACAGTTTATCTGAAGGGCCACTTATAAATCTTCCTCTACATCCATCATTTCCATTCCTGACGATTATAGTGATGAATGAAAGGTTTATCTGGCATTTTCCTAAGGAGGCATACATGTTCTTATGGTATTTTGTTGAGGTATGTCCATTTGGGATGATATTTGATAAATACAAGCTCCTCCAATACTTGGCTTTAGTTGATGTGAGACCTCGAAGAAAGAAGCATAAACAGCTCTATAAATGGTTAGCTCTCTATGGATGTTCTGAATTTTGGAGAAACAATTTAAGGCCAGAAGGAAATAGCACAAATGGAGTTAGAGATCAGCGCTACATTTTTATCAAGTTTGAATGTACAAGAAGACTCATAACTGAGGAAGATGGGCTTATTATTGATAAAAAGTATTCATGTACATTTTATCATAATGAAGTCTATGCTACAAATAGCCCAACAGAGCAGCACAAGGCCCAGATGTGCGAGACAAACAAAATTCAGCCCAACAAGGTTCCTGCAGGTCTACCCCAGACTTATTGGACTAAGCCACATGTTCTTCCTCCAAAGTATGTAATAGAAATCCAGGACTGTCTATTCAAATTAAATCTGGAAACCTTAACTACAAATCCACATGACCCAGATCATCCAGATATCAGGCTCCATAAAAGACCTCCACAAAGGTTCTATAAAAAACTTCCAGGACAAGATTGTCGTGTTCCTATCTCTTCAGGGAGTGAAGAAAGCAGTGATGACTAAGATATGGAGCCATGCCCTTTTTTGTCAGGGGGGAGAAAGGAATATTATGCTTTTAATAAAGTAAAGTAAAGATTAAAGTGTGTCTGTATCAAAGTAAAAGAATCTCATTATTAGATGTGTCGATGGGGCCCAATGTGTACCCGGCATCAATTATGAGATACGTGTGTGGTGTGTAAGTTAGCTTCGTAAGTAAGCTACGTGTGTGGTGTGTAAGTTAGCTTCGTAAGTAAGCTAGGAAGCGTATTCTATAAGCTTCCAGTAGTATGCTACGTGTCAAGTGTGTCTTGTAAGATATCCTTAGTGGTGTGCTAAGTAAGCTTCCCCAGACTGCTATAAATAGGGAAGCCTTGTAATGGTTTAAGGCATCAAAGCCTTAGACACATTCTAAGAAATAAATTTGTGTGTGTTCATATATTCTCTCTATGTTCATATTTCTCTTCTTGTTATTATTTCTTTCTTAGTTAACCTCCTTAGTGGTTGTACCTCTCTGCGTGAGTTGTAATCTTGGTATCAGAGCCATGGAAGCTTAAACCTTTCTCCTTATTCTTCTCGATGACCCGGTGGTGTTATGATGGTTTGCATATGGTCTAAGGAAAGTATGCTCTGTGGTTGCCCCTCAGGGGATCCTCCACACCAGAAATCTTGCGACTAGAAACATATTATGAGATAGTTGCAATACTGATGATCGACGTGCCTGTGTTGCTGCTATGAGGGTGCGGCGTTAGGGCTTACTGATCACTGTATTGCAGAGATTTCATGGTTGTTTAAACGCTTAGTGTGTTCGTAAAACATCATAACTCCTAAGGTAAATCTTGGAGAATAAGGATCAACAAATCTATGGCTAGTCCTAAACACCTTACACCTTCCCCTTCCTTTTCATCTTCCCGAAGCTTTTCTAGTTCATCTAAGTCTAAAAATAATGATTTTCTTTATGCTGTAGATTATCAGAAAGACGATAGTAAAATTCCTATTACTGAACTCCCTTTGCTTTATCCGTATAGAACTTTTACCAAAAAACACAATCATGTGTCTCGTGTTGTTAAACAAGTTCTCTCACCTAGCAAAGCAATTGAAGACAAGGAGCTTGTTTTAGCATCTAAGCTAGAACAAGTACCCATTCCTTCTACTGAAGCAGAGCAAGTCTTTCCAATTCAACTAGGAGAATCATTGCCAGCCCAGTGGCATGCTCATGGCTACACTCATCTTCATTTTGGAGCTGTCAGAATGGCTTTAACACTTCATGGAAGAAAAGGCTTACCAGTGGTAGCAAAAATGGCACTTTTAGATACTCGGTTTGAACAATATGCTCATGCATGTATCGCTACTATTCAAACTACACTCAATGCTGGTACAGTGTTTATAACACTGTTTCCAAACTTCAACATGAGGCTTGATGCCCCTCATATCTATGACAATCTCAAGGTGCAGATCGTTGGAGCACCCCAAGTGGCAGGAACTTATATTGCCACTCTTCATTATCAAATGGCCTATAGGGTTCAGAATCACTCATTTGATCTCAGCCTTCCTAGAGAAACAGATGAAGCTCTATTTCTCGAAATAGATGCTCAGTCAAGTTCATCATGCATCCATGTGCCTAAGCAAATTCCAAAAGATGAGCTCATAAAGCTTCTTCCAGAATCATGGGTGACACATTATGAGAAGATCCAAAAAGATAATCAGCCCATACATTCGGTGAAGTCATCTTTCTTCAAAAAGAAAGATGGTGCAGTGGAGATTGTTTTCAAAAAAAGATGACTCATCATCTTCTTCAAATGCATCGATTTTCTCTTCAGAAATCAACTTGATAGAAGAAACACCGTTAGAAATCCCTATTCATTCCTTTGATTCTAACGGAAAGCCCGTTTATGCTTTTAGCCAGGATGGTCATATCTTCTGGGGAGTATGCGATTATAAAGCATGTCTTGAAGATCAATGTGATGATGATTACTCATCCAAAAAATGGAATAAAAAGAAGTCTTCACAAAAGATTCTCCAAGAACGTTATGAAAAAGGAGATCCAGAAGTTGGACTCTTAGGAGAAGCATCAGGCAAATTTGACTACGTCCTTTACTCCAAAGGACCACAGGAGTGTAATATGTTGCAACCATCCTCATATGATAACGATTTTCCTCCACTAAATTTTGAACGGAACAAGACTTCTCATGCGTGGAAAATTGAAAATCCAACAGCTAGGAATCCAGATGGTTCGAGCAAACAAATTACACCAGCAGAGGCAACGTTAAACTGGCAGTCTCACCCATCTGGATTCCTAGCTGTTGGATTTTCAATTTTCCACGCATGAGAAGTCTTGTTCCGTTCAAAATTTAGTGGAGGAAAATCGTTATCATATGAGGATGGTTGCAACATATTACACTCCTGTGGTCCTTTGGAGTAAAGGACGTAGTCAAATTTGCCTGATGCTTCTCCTAAGAGTCCAACTTCTGGATCTCCTTTTTCATAACGTTCTTGGAGAATCTTTTGTGAAGACTTCTTTTTATTCCATTTTTTGGATGAGTAATCATCATCACATTGATCTTCAAGACATGCTTTATAATCGCATACTCCCCAGAAGATATGACCATCCTGGCTAAAAGCATAAGGCTTTCCGTTAGAATCAAAGGAATGAATAGGGATTTCTAACGGTGTTTCTTCTATCAAGTTGATTTCTGAAGAGAAAATCGATGCATTTGAAGAAGATGATGAGTCATCTTTTTTGAAAACAATCTCCACTGCACCATCTTTCTTTTTGAAGAAAGATGACTTCACCGAATGTATGGGCTGATTATCTTTTGGATCTTCTCATAATGTGTCACCCATGATTCTGGAAGAAGCTTTATGAGCTCATCTTTTGGAATTTGCTTAGGCACATGGATGCATGATGAACTTGACTGAGCATCTATTTCGAGAAATAGAGCTTCATCTGTTTCTCTAGGAAGGCTGAGATCAAATGAGTGATTCTGAACCCTATAGGCCATTTGATAATGAAGAGTGGCAATATAAGTTCCTGCCACTTGGGGTGCTCCAACGATCTGCACCTTGAGATTGTCATAGATATGAGGGGCATCAAGCCTCATGTTGAAGTTTGGAAACAGTGTTATAAACACTGTACCAGCATTGAGTGTAGTTTGAATAGTAGCGATACATGCATGAGCATATTGTTCAAACCGAGTATCTAAAAGTGCCATTCTTGCTACCACTGGTAAGCCTTTTCTTCCATGAAGTGTTAAAGCCATTCTGACAGCTCCAAAATGAAGATGAGTGTAGCCATGAGCATGCCACTGGGCTGGCAATGATTCTCCTAGTTGAATTGGAAAGACTTGCTCTGCTTCAGTAGAAGGAATGGGTACTTGTTCTAGCTTAGATGCTAAAACAAGCTCCTTGGCTTCAATTGCTTTGCTAGGTGAGAGAACTTGTTTAACAACACGAGACACATGATTGTGTTTTTTGGTAAAAGTTCTATACGGATAAAGCAAAGGGAGTTCAGTAATAGGAATTTTACTATCGTCTTTCTGATAATTTACAGCATAAAGAAAATCATTATTTTTAGACTTAGATGAACTATAAAAGCTTCGGGAAGATGAAAAGGAAGGGGAAGGTGTAAGGTGTTTAGGACTAGCCATAGATTTGTTGATCCTTATTCTCCAAGATTTACCTTAGGAGTTATGATGTTTTACGAACACACTAAGCGTTTAAACAACCATGAAATCTCTGCAATACAGTGATCAGTAAGCCCCAATGCCGCACCCTCATAGCAGCAACACAGGCACGTCGATCATCAGTATTGCAACTATCTCATAATATGTTTCTAGTCGTAAGATTTCTGGTGTGGAGGATCCCCTGAGGGGCAACCACAGAGCATACTTTCCTTAGACCATATGCAAACCATCATAACACCGCCGGGTCATCGAGAAGAATAAGGAGAGAGGTTTAAGCTTCCATGGCTCTGATACCAAGATTACAACTCACGCAGAGAGGTACAACCACTAAGGAGGTTAACTAAGAAAGAAATAATAACAAGAAGAGAAATATGAACACAGAGAGAATATATGAACACATACAAGTTTATTTCTTAGAATGTGTCTAAGGCTTCGATGCCTTAAACCATTACAAGGCTTCCCTATTTATAGCAGTCTGGGGAAGCTTACTTAGCACACCACTAAGGATATCTTACAAGACACACTTGACACGTAGCATACTACTGGAAGCTTATAGAATACGCTTCCTAGCTTACTTACGAAACTAACTTACACACCACACACGTAGCTTACTTACGAAGCTAACTTACACACCACACACGTATCTCATAATTGATGCCGGGTACACATTGGGCCCCATCGACACATCTAATAATGAGATTCTTTTACTTTGATACAGACACACTTTAATCTTTACTTTACTTTATTAAAAAAATAAAGCATAATATTCCTTTCTTACATTAAAGAAAAGAAGGTAACAATGTAACGTTTGTCCAAGTTGGGGCTTCAAGGAATTAGTTACAGCCTAGTTGATACCCCTATCTGTTTAGTAATAATAGGAGGGGGCTGTTCGAGCATCAGCATAGGCATATGGTTAAATGAGTACTTCTAAATCCTGTACAAAAACTTCGCAAAAAGAATAAGTTAAAGCAAATACAATTTGACCCAATATAGATAAATTCTGCAATATAATTGTATTGGAATCCTGTTTAATCACTAAATTAGGACATATATTGAGATTGATTTGGTGGAAGTGCTCGGATGAATCTAACCTATAAACTGTTCACTGCATAACAGCACTACAAGCTTTAACTTAATTTGTTCTGCAGGCTTTGCTGCAAGCACTTGGTGATAGGAAAGGAATTAACCGGTTTGGTGAATTTTCAGCTCCACTTGATGAAGCACTGATACATGTAGCACTGGTATGTTGTTAGAAGTATCATTCTTGCAAGAACTATGTGAAATACTAAGATAGAATGGGAGATTGACATTATGAGTGAGTTATAGCTGTATGTATAAGACCACCAGTATTAATAATATCATAGTTACACTTATTCTTTTTTAAAGATTTTTGGCTTATAAAAAAGTAGGTCATTTATACTTTAATTCGAAGCTAAAAATATCATGTGGAAGTTAGCTTTTATTTTCTGCAAAACTGCCTCCTCACAGTTCTCTTTCTCGTTTATTTGCCGAGTACAGAAAGGAAAAAACAGAAAAAAAATATAATGGGTCCCCACTTCAAGTGGCACCCAAGGCCTAGACGCCACTTCAAGTGGCGCCATATAAGATTTTGAAATAATGAATGCAGCTGTACCATTTTTGCAACAATTGCGTTCTACTCTACTATAAAAGCGAAGGAGCCACGTTTCTAACTGTGAAAGGCTTTGAACATGATGTCAAGGAATGAAGTAATGGCTTATCAAATTGAATTTGTTAATAGTTTGTGCTTGACCGGAAACATTGTGAATTTGTGGTTGGTCATTTATATTGGTGTTCATGTAACATTTGTAGAGCTTAAGGCTTCACGTAACTCCACGATACTAAATGGTATATGGTAATTGATTTTCCATGTACAGAAGAGGCATATGCCAATTGAACTGTCCAGGATCCAGCCTTTGCAGCATCTCACACTAACTAGTAACCAAAAATAATATATATTTCCTTTGAATTCTGCGATAGTTTGGGAAGCAAAACATGTACTCGCCATGAAAAATTGGTGAAATAATTAATAATATATAGTTTTACCCTTTCTTAGGATTTCCTGTAAACATGTTATTGTTCCTGTGTTGACTTGATAAAAACTTAAGTTACTAAGATATGCCCTTTGTAACAACATGTGACGCAGCATGTAAAATGCAGGTTTGCAATTACGTGTAATAATGCTTATTTTGTCTGCATTAATTTGGTGCAATACTAGATGGTCTTATTCTTGTTTTCTGTTTTTGCTAATTTTGTAATCTAGGATTTATCTGGAAGGCCACATTTAAGCTGTGATTTACGTATACCTACTGAGAGAGTTGGAACATACGATACTCAGGTTTCTTTCTTCTATGATCTTTTTCTTCTACGATAAACTAGTAATATCTAGGACTCGATACTTAATTATCTAATCTATCATGTTCCTACTGGTACTTCTACGAGTAGTTTAATGTTATAAGTTATAGGATAAATAATATATACGTACTCAACAATTTATTCTCAAAGATTTTGTAACTTAAGGAATTAGTATAAGCATAACCTTAATTATGTCTAATTGATTATTTCAACATCTATGATTCTTTATCTGTATTCTTAATCTATGTGCTGAATCAGCAAAATTTTGTGAATGAGGATTGCGTAACAGCCTAATCTCCCAGAGGAGAACCAGAATCTATCCCTCTACGAGTTTGTTCCATATTGACAAATTATATTTCCCCCTCCTCTCTAGCAATGAAAACATGTCATGCATATTGCTTGCAGTGGTCACTCCTTATTTTGATGATAACAACATTCAGAGGTTGCATAGGTTTTTTATTACCCATCTCTTTTTCGGGAGACTCAACTTTATGTAAAGGGTTAAAGACATAAACTGGCATGCTCCCACTTTGGGCAATCATCTTCATTCCATGTTTAACATGGGGTCTATAACTAATAAATAACAATCTGGTGATATTAAATTTATGTTAGCTTATTTTATATTGATTTCCTCGTCTACTTGTGCCTAACTGATATGCTACAGTATTTTTTATTGTTATATGTAGCTGGTGGAACACTTTTTTCAGTCTTTGGTCAATACATCTGGTATGACACTTCACATTAGGCAGGTATGCAATTATTTCATTTTAGTACTAATTTTGCTTAGGTAAGATGAAAATGATGTTATAAATGAAGAAACTTACACATGTCAAGCTACATTAACAGACTCCCGCGTAAGTTCATACCTTCATATGTTTAAATTGTATAATATTGTTAGGATAATGATAGTATGTGCTAGACTATAAACCAAGGTGTTAGAAGTCATTAACTTGTCATATATAAAATTGATAAAAGAATAATAGTACTTCTTTTCGCTGATGGTACTAGATTACTTGAAAGATGGCACAAGTTAGGTTTTAATAATTCTGGACACACTTCAGCACAGTACTGTAAACAACATTTCTATTTTGAATTTGCATGACCACTTCTTATATCTGATATGTTCTTCTGATGAGATCAGCTATCTGGGAAAAATTCTCACCATATTATTGAGGCAACCTTCAAGGCTTTTGCAAGAGCTCTTCGCCAAGCAACAGAATATGATCCACGTCGTCGTGGGACTGTGCCAAGGTTTGTTCAAACCCTTGTCAATGCACGACAGTCGCTGGTTACCATCTTAATATTTGGCTTTTTGACTTCACCAATTGCCATAAACATTTGGGCTTCAGGTTCATTAATAAGGCTTTTGGCTGTATGTGTATATTTTCTTAGAAAAAGGACTTGGTATGAAGTCGGGCAATCACAGGTTACGCTTTTGATATTTTAATATATTTTAAATCAGTTGTCCTCCTTGCCTCTCTTGGAGTAAATAGACCTTATCTGATAAATGCAAGACAGTAGAGGAGTGGTGCTTTTCATAAACTAAAATAGAGTATTGAGGGACATGTTTGCCGATTTTCTGTTTGAAATTATTTTTTTAGTCGGAGAAAGAGCTAGAGCTAGCTTAGATTTATCCAAGCATGCAGACGTGTACGCTATTTTATTATAATACATTCTGCTTTCTGAAATGGTATACATTATATCTCTTTGCAGCTCCAAAGGGGTTCTCTCACGTTCTTAATGCTTCTTAATCATCGGACAATGGAATTCTCTCTCTTGCTATGGAATAAATATCTAGTTGTTTACTTTAGATCCACCGAAGGTCTCAGTTTTAGTGAAGTTTGCTTTCATAACACAAAGACATTGAAATGGTTGACGTGGTAAAGCACGAATCATCTCTTTCCTGTGGTATTTGCTACAGTGATGAAGAGGCTAAAAAAGTCTAAGCTTACTGCAGGCTGCTGCCTTGCAGTATGTCCCGAAAGTTTCTACAACTGCATTATAACAAGGCTGTACATGAAGAGTAATACTATGGGATGCTGCTGCCTTTGCTGTACATCTTAAAAGTTTTTTCGTGGACTGCACTGGAACAATGCTGTACATAATATTTTCTCTATAAGTTGGCCTTTTGTAGAACTGGAACAACATCTTACTGATTATTGCAACAAACCATTACGTTTTAAAACACTGTGTGTAGAAAGCAATCAGTGTATTAAATTATCACAGTTTATGCTTTGAGATGGATGACTGATAAGTATAACATCATTTTCAATTTTTTTTTACTTGTAAAGTCAAGTTATTGCGAAGTACATGCTTCGCAAGATTGTATTTCTGATTAACTGCAGCAAGAGTGTGTAGGTGTAGCTGACCTAGGAAAATAAATGGAACTCGGCCTGATGTAAGGAGTACACTCTTGATTCGTATAAGTGTTGCTCTTCATTGCGAGTCATACCCAAATTAAACTTAGATCGGTATAATGTATTTAGAAAATGAAGATCAGTTTTTTTAAGAAAAATATGTGTCTAAATGTAGAAACGTAAGTATTCAAAAACAGAGCCGAGTATGTGAATGATCGTTCAATCTAGATATAGAAAAAGAATTTGTAAAGCCTGTCAAAACAGACGGTCGTAATCATGAACAACCTCTCAACAAAGTCTGCTATAATCTGTTGTACCAAATGCTCAAATAATACGGCTCAAGAACTTATTACAGCGATACATGGAAAACCACTTGAGTGTAAGTTCTATGTCACCCAAGAGATAGATTTACTGATTTAGTATGGTAGAAAGCGCAATTGAACATTCCTCGTCTTTTCGCTCTAAAATCTTAAGGTGTCAAACGAAGGTCCTAACAAGATTTTATACTACAAAAAATATTTTTCAACAAATAGAAGGTTAAAATGTAACTAGTGAAGTTGACTTCTAAGATGATATTTTCCTAGAGGGTAATCTGACAGGCGGAAACAGACGAACTTGAGCAATTTCCAAACACAACGGCCAGTAATTTTTACTACACCAGGGCAGGAGAGGTTAGGTCTTTTTTTCTATGTTCATGTCCAAGCTTTTTTTAATAACTTAGAAAACTACAAAAACCGGAAAAACATAGTTGGATATGCGCTAATTTTGAGCCGAACTATGTCGCACCATTTATGGGTTGGTTGCACGACGGAGATTAGAGAGGCCTAACTTGCCTATTGTATTTTCAGATACAAGAAACTCTTGTTATGTCACCTTTCAAAATATTTCTAGCAGGGTTTTACACTCTGGTAGAAGATAAAACAAGGTATTGTAAGGTAAGTTAGCCGTGTAAGATAAGTTGACTCAAAATATTCAAATCTAACGGTGGCAAAATTACATACATTTGCAAATTGCAACGAATGTCTTTTGTGGGAGACGGAAGTACCAGTAGCTCGTATTCTGGACAGTTTTTCACTTATGATAGTAAGTTACATAATATAGAATTTGAATCTAGGAATTGATATAGGTTTCTCCTTTCATTGTGTATGAACATGGGAGCTGACGAGATAATCAAATATAATATATTTTTTTAAAAGAGCGTCCTCATTAAGTCGAGTAGTCAGAGTGTCAGACTAGTGGAACTACTGGCATAGAATTAGCTTTCATGGCAGCGGCCAAGAGATCCAAGCTTAAAGAAAGTATGCCTTCTTCACCGAGCCTCGAAAAAAAAGTTATTTTCTGTGCTTTTGGTGCTGAGCTAATTAGAACAGGTACTATTACGGGAATGAAATGTGCTATTTAGAAGGCTAAAGAGATTTTGCTTAAAACACAAATTCTTGCACTCTTCACCAGTTTGAGAACCCTGCAAACCCAAAGGTTTTATTTGCAGAATTATTTATTTCGACTAATCTTAAGCAGAAACTTTTGTTTTTGTTTTTTTTTTTGACGAAAAGCGGAAACTTTTGTTGTTATTCTACAATGTCGATACACTATGAAACCCTTGGAACAGAGATCTGGAAAGGTTCCAACGGGAAAGTCTACGCCTTCGTATCTGGAATTGGTACTGGGGATTGGGGAACAATAACATGTTCTTGGAAGTTCCTAGGGCATAACCATGCTATCAAGGTTAGCACATATGCAGATGCACGTTACTATATACTCTCAACTCCACCTTGTAATCTTTAACATTTGTGAGAGACTGAAATTTGGCATCGCCTTGTTCTAATACTAGCTCTATGGTGTAGAACCAGTTCAAAGTGCTATACTGCTATTCTATCCTGAAGAAAGCCTGGTAACTTTTGAGTGATAGATTTCAGATCTTAGGACTCATAGATATGGACACTGAGTGGATTTCTTGCCAAACTAGTGAGTCCGTGTAGCAAAATTCTTATAGAAGAACAGGTAAGGTCATAGCCACCGAACCTTAATGTCAACAACTTAAGTACTAAACAATATTTATTGAGGCTTGTAATTGTCAATAAGCTAGCAAATACTACATCTAAAAAATTTGTATCAAGTGTCTCTTTCCCTAATCCTCCTCTTGCAATATAGCAATGTTACGTTCGGAAAATGCTAGTTAATTTTCAAGATATCTCTATTGTTTGGTCTCGTATTCTACTACATTCTACTACGAAGCCTCACAATGCTGGCTCATTGAAAGATCTACTCTTCAGTCTTGCAACAACACTATAATATAATTCAGTCAAACTGCGTAAAACATATGAAACATATAAAACGAAAAAGATCTCTACTATAGTCACATTTGAATCGAAAAATGAAAAATCCACAATTAGTCACAAAAACCAAAGTTACAAATTCAGTGGCACACATAATATCCTACTGAATAATTTTTTATTTTATCCGAAAAAATCTTGAAACCCTCTACCAGCAAAAACCTGATCAGAGAGCTCAGACAAAACAGCATTAACAGTCAACAAAACAACACTAGAACCAGCAATAACACCAAGCACAACACCAGTAGTACTCACCACTTTATTAAAAGCAGGCCACTCAATCTCTCCAATCTCTTCACCCACACCTTTCCAAAAATCATCACCCTCTTCTTTATTTTCTTCCCTTTCTTTCATAACTTTCTTGATTTCTGCTCCAAGTTCTGAGAGTTGGTCACTCTGTGGTTCTTGGGTTGTGGGTGGTTCTGGTTCTGGTTCTTGAGACACTCTGCTGCTGTTGTTGTTGGGTTCTTGAATGGACTTGGTGATGGTTAAGTGGGATTTTTTGGTTCTGTTTATGGGTTTGAATATGGGTTGGGGGGTGAGTTTGGAGGAGGTTTTTGATGAATTTTTTGGGAAGGTTGAAGGGAGGGAGATGTGTGGGAGAGAGAGTGAATTTGCCATTGGAGAGGGAGTGGTCAAGTGTTTGTTTTGGATAAAGGCCAAAGTTACCGATTTTTTAAAAAAGAATGACAAGAATGCCAAGATCCAGAAATACGGCCATAAATACCACTTTATTACGCATTTGAGATGAGAGTAATAGCAATTACGTATTTTATATATGAGTAATAGATGTAATACGCATTTAATATATGGGTAATAAGTATGTTACGCATTTAAAATTTGGGTAATAAAAGATATTACGCATTATTAATCGGAGTAACAGCTATAAGGATAATACATATAAAAATCTTCGACAATCAATACCAATTGGTATCATCTCTTACATTCGCCGGATCAGTGGCGGCCCCATTACTGTAACACCATCACTCGCTATCTCTCCCTCCTGGCCCCTCCGATCTGACTTCTTCCTTCTTTCCAGTCCATATATACATACATATACAAACACTTCAAATCAGGTATTACGCATTTGAGATTGCCTTAATAGAAGGGTATTATTGGCCATCTACACCAAATCTGTTAATTTGGTAATCGGAATAGTAAAAGTATGGTAAATTTGTCATTTTTTCGTTTGTTTTGGATTGCTGGGGAAAATTGAGAGGGCAATGGGGCGGATATTATTAATCGGTATTCCGTGTTCAAAATATTGTTCAATTTGTAAAAATCGTTGATAAATTATTAAAAAATATTTAATTGTTTTATTTTTTAAAATTCGATTTATTTTTATGAAATATTTTTAAATGGTAAATTATATTATAAATTATATTAATTTATTAAATATTAAAATTTATTTGACTTTTTTCCTGATTTATAATTTCGATAAATTTCGATTTATCGAAAAATCGTTATTAGGTAACTAAACCGATTTGTTCCGATTTTCAAAATTTACAACCATGCTCATATTAGCTATTTTGTACAATAAAATTAGTTTATATCATTTATATTGATGATTATAATAGTATATTTTTAGAATAATAAAAATAAACTATTGTTTTGATAGGATTTCATCCGACGAGTAGTTTATATTTATATTGTAATTCTAATCTAAACTAATGAATCCAAATTACACACTATTAACATAAAACTAGTCGATAAAGCCGCGTTTCGCGGCGGTATTACAATATTTTTAAAAAATTAAATAAATTTATGTTATATTATAATATTAATATTAATTTTTAATAATTAAATAATCTTTTCTAATAAATCAATTTCTTGTTAAACATGATTTTTTAGATTAAGCAGCTCTCTCGTTAAAATCGAAATCCAAACTTTAACATATATTATAACTAGTTGCTAAAGCCGCGCTTCGCGGCGGCGTTATAATTTTTTTAAAAAAATTCAATACATATTTATGTTAAATTATATTATTGGGTTTAATGTTCCTATAGTCAATTATGGGTAATATCCTATAGTTAATTCATTTTTCAATACAAAAGTAAGGGTATTTTTGTAAATACATGGGGTGAATTCTATTATTACAAAAATGCCCTCAAACTTTTATATATAAAATATAAACAACTTTAGGTAATTTTCCTACAATTAACTGTAGAAACATTTTTCTCTATATTATTAATATTAAATTTTAATAGCTACATAATCTTCTATATTGAACCGATTTCTTGTTAAACACAATTATTTCGATTGAGCCGCTCTCTCGTTAAAATTGAAATATCAACTTTAACGTATATTATATAAACTTATAAAATAATTTTTATCCATAAAAATCGTACCCTAAAAAATTATGATATCAGTATCAAATTTTAATTGTTAATACAATCTTTTCTAATGAGTCGTATTCTCGTTAAACACGTTTATAGTCGCTCTTATTTGGAACCAAATTCTAACTTCATTACATATTATTGATGACACTTATCTTATAAAATAACTTTTTTTTCTTAAAAATTTAAACCTTAAAAGAGAGTAAATTTAAATTTTACAATCTTTAAACTTTCTAATATTTATGGAGTTTTAAAAGATGAAAATACATCTTAAATTTTATGTATATTATAGATATTCCTGTATTTATTTACAGCTTCCGCATATGAATGTCTTTATATTATATTAAAACATCAATTTTTATTTTAAATACGAAGACTATTCGTTATTGAAATAATATTAAATTTATGAATATATTTTTCTAACGTAAGTATAATTAATTAACTTGTATAAAAAGTTAAAATAAAGGATTTTTAGGAAAAAAATATATAGTTTTAAAAAATCGTATAAGACGTTTCCACCGTTCTCGTATTTTACTTCCAATAAAATATTATATATATATTCTTTATATATTCAAACATTTATCCTATTTTACTTACAATAAAACCCTTAATTATATATTTTACAAACATCTGTTCCACCTCCAAATAGAACTTTTAATTATATGTCTTTCCTATGAATTCAAACTCTTATTATTTATAAATTTGAACACATATTATACTTTTAATAGGTTAAAGGATAGTTTTTTAGTTATTAATATTTAAAATCCTAAAATTCTAAAAATTATATCATCAATATTTAATTTTAATATTCAATACAGTCTTCTGTAATTAACCGTTTTCTCGTTAAATACGGTTATTCCTCTCGTTAAGATCAAAACCTTAACTTTTTACAACATTATTTATCCATAAAAATCGATTCCTAAAAATAAAAAAAAATTATAACATCAATATCAAATTCTAATAGTTAAGACAATCTTTTGTAGTTCCTGAAAATTAAAAAAAAAATTATAACAACAATATCAAATTCTAATATCTAATACAATCTTTTGCAGTTAGCCGTTTTCCCGTTAAACACGTTTCGAGCTGCTCTCGTTTGGGATCAAAATTCAAACTTCATTACATATTATTGATGATACTTAACTTATAGAATAATTTTTTTCCTTAAAATCAAAACCTAAAAATTGAGTAAATTCCATTTTTTACTTTCTCTAAATTTTCTAAAATTTATGAAGTTTTTAAAAAAAAATGAAAATACATATTATTTTCTCTTCATATTATAGACACTCCTGTATTTATTTAGGGTTTCCGCATAAGAATGTTCTTTTATTATATTAACACATCAATTCTTTTCTTTTTAAATACGTATACTTTTATTATGAGAATAATACTGGATTTATGAATAAATGTTCAGAAGTATAATTAATTTATATAAAAAATATATAATTTTAGATGATCGTAAAAATGTCACCACCATCCTTGTATTCTACTTCCAATAAAATATTTAATTATATGTCTCATTTATATATTCAAACACCTATTCTACTTCCAACAGAACTTTTAATTATATGTTTTTTCTATAAATTCGAACTCTTATTCTTATTAAATTCGAACTCATATTTTACTTACAATATAACTTGTAATCATATGTCTTATAAATACTTATTCTACTTTCAATATAACTTCTAATTATATGTTTTCCTTATAAATTTGAACTCTTCTCATCCATAAATTCGAAAACCTATTCTACTTTTTACTTCTAATATGTGAAAAGATATTTTTATATTTATTAGTGTTTAAAATCCTAAAATTCTAAAAAATTAGAAAAATAGATTGAGAACATCTAAGAGACGCCACCTAACATCTCGTGACCAACCAAACTTTTAGTATTTCAATTATTATAATACAGTATAAATAGATAGATTTTAAATATTCTCTTCTATAAATTCGAACATCTATTTAATTTGCGATAGATTTTGACGGAATTTTAAATATTTGTCTTTCCTATAAATTCGAACTCTTCTTATATACAAATTTGAACACCTATTTTATTTCTAAATGTTAAACTGTTGAGTATTGAACACGGTAAAAGAATACAGAGGGGGGGGTGAATGGATTCTTGAACTTTTCTTGGGTTGAGTCTGTGTAGCAGATAAGTGCCTGTGTGTGCAGAAATTAAGGTGCGGATAAATAAACAACACAAGACACAATATCACTTTAATCTAATGTATATTAGATAAAGGTTGCTACAATCTGTGAATACAAATGGTAGTATTCTCAGCTTCGTTTTTCTTAGAGAGATATAGCTTACAGTGTATGAAAAACTAGACTCACAAAAGTTACTAAGTTATGAAGTGAGGCTGTGTCCTTATAGAACATGGATACAGCCTGCTTACTACAAATAAGGTAGCTAAACAAATTACTTTCTAGTCTGTCTATCCTTTTTGAGTAAGAGTCCAAACGGTTACAGATTTGACTTTGCAAAGCCTGTTTAGATCCACTTCTTTAGCTCCTTGTCTCTTCTATATCTCTCCAAGCTTCCTTGTAGGCTTTCCAGAGCACGTTACAGGTTGTGGTCCATAAAGTGCATTGGCTTGTTGCAGGTTTCTGACTTGTACAATTTCTTCAGTATTTTGTCTCCAAGAATGTATTCGAGAAGTGACTAAGTAAGTGATTCGAGAACTAGAATTGACTTGATCGATAACTCTGAGTTCTCGAATACTGTTATAGTGACATATCGAACCACTTCTCGAATAGCTCTTTTCCATCAGGATACCTTGAGTTGTCGAATAGAGCATTTGACTTATCGAATCCTCGAGTTGTCGAATAGCTTTCTGAGTCTTTGAGATATCGAATGGAACTTTGACTTGTTGACTCTTTGAGAACTCGAATACCATCTTGACTTGTTGACTTCTTGAGTTCTCGAATAGAGTAGTAGACATATCGAATCCCTGAGATATCGAATGAGATATCGAACAGTGTATTCAGAGATATCGAATAGTGTCTTGAGATATCGAATCTCTGACTTCTCGAATGCTGGACTTCTCGAATAGACAAATATACTTCTCGAATTGGTACTTAGGCAAATTCTTCATTTCTTCAAATCCCAACTGTGATTATTTGGCAGTCTTTAACTCCTTGCTTGAGGCATGAACCATGGAACTTCTTTCAAGCATTATTCTAGACTCTATTTGTACAGTTACACAACTAGGATTTGATGCCTATTACAAGTACAATACAAACAGAAACTCTACAACTAGAGGTTCCCTCAGTTAAGAGGTCAAGTAAGTAATGCAAAGCATTACAAACAATTAGGCTTGTTATTAGATGTGTACAGGCATGCCTCTGTAACTAACAATCTCCCCCAAATTGTGAGTGAGACCCTTAGTCACAATTTCATGTCTGATAACAAGCCTAACATACATAAAGATAAAACTTTAAAAGTACAGGTATGTATTTTGATTGAACACATAAATGAAATTACAAGATAAATACTTCTCACAGTATGATGAGGTACTAGCCGTTTTCTTTTGATTGCATCTCCATTGCCTTGGCTTGTAGATCATCATATGCTTTCTGTTTCCTTTCTTTCTCCTTTCTTGCAATCTCATCTACTGCTCTCAAGATTTCTGTCATAGCATCCAATTCTTCAATCATAATAGAGTTTTTGAAATCTTCAAGCACTGGCTTCAGAATGTTGGCAGGATAGTGACTGAGTAGGTTCATTCTTATATTGACACTATCTCCATTTCTCCTCCTATACTTCACCACATAGGGATCAAACTGAACTCTACACAATCCCTTTGCCCTTAGCTTTTCTGCTTCAATCTCCAGTCTATCAATTTCTTTCTCCCTTTCTAACCATTTCTCATAGCAGCCCTTCCTTATCTTCTCAGCATAGTCTTTCTTCATTTTCACAAAGTCAATCAATTCCAGCTTCCATACTTTCTCCACCTTGTCCTTAGAATTCAGTAATGCAATGATTCTTTCTATCTCATACAATTTACCCCAATGTTGACAACCCCCTTGTTTGAATTTCATTTCTTTCCCATCAGTGTACTTGATTACAAGGTGGTCATCCACAATTGCAGCATAGCATATCTTTTGAGCTCTTAGAAATAGCAGTTGCTCTTCATCAAAGTCTTCATCAAGTGGCTGGAGCTTTAATCCTGGAATGATTGTTAGGGCTCTAGATTTGGATAGCTTCACTCTCCTTGCAGTATGTTTAAACTTTATCCTCTTGACATGGTTGCTTGGCAGAAATCTTTGACCTTGGTTGGTAGACCATAGTAGTATTCCATTAGCAGATTGCTTTCTGAAACATACACATGGTTTCTTGACTTGAATCTTCTTCTTTTCTTGAGGTGGTAAGACAGTTGCAGAAGCCATAGATGTAGATTTTGCTAGGTCACTACTAACAGTATTCACCCTAGACTTAGAGTCTTGTGTTGTGGTGAGATTACTGCTAGCAGTGCCTAAGGCTTGCTGTCTTCCACTCTTTCTCACATATGTTTTACCCTGGTCATCATCATCCTTTCCATCCTTGTCCCCCTTTTTCTTCTTATCTTCATCACCCTTATCTCTCCTGTGATGTCTTCTCCTCCCATCACCTTTGTCTTCAGAATCATCATCCTTATTTCTCCTAGGTTGAGCCATCTCTGGAATTTCACCAGTTGCAATATAGGTTCTGAGGATATGCAGTGCCTCAATTTCTTCAGCATTTCTGGCTCCAACCTTCTTCTGTAATTGATCAATGATAGCAATGATCAGTCTGTGATTTCTAGTGGTGAGATCATGGGGAATGACCAGTTGCTTGATATCTTCAATTCTGGTACCAGACTGATAAATGATTGTCCATGGCTTCTTGATCACTTCTGGTAGCCTTGTAGGTTGACCATTCCTCAAATCATCAAACAGACTCTTGCTGTTCTCATTCTTCTTCTCAATGAGCTCAAGTATGGCATCTATCTCTGAGTGCTTTAGGTCTTGTAGAGTCTGGTATGTTAGATGCCATATCTTTAGTTTGGAAACCATCACTATCTCCTTGACCCATAAATTGTTGACTTTCTTGGGGATGACAGTGATGTAGTCTATCTGCTTCTTCACCTCCCTCAGATAAAACTGAGTGTCACCAACCTGTTCCCTTATGGCTTTCAGAAACTCCAAGAAGGCTTTATCATGATAGTCATTGGAGTTAGCAACTTCTTGTAGCTTGGCCTCAGTAACAACTTTGACTTCTACAGGCTTGGCACTCTCAGATATAGAGATTTGAGGTTTGTCAGATGGCATACTCCCTGCAACCACTGTGGTAGTTATGGATTGCTTTTGTCCTCCAGGAGTAGTGATGTGCACAGTTGGTAAGGTGACAACTGGCAAGATAGATGGAGGCTCATCTACTTTGGCTTTTCCCTTGCCAGGCACATTTGCTAGAGACTTAGAAGCCCTTTGTTGACCACCCTCTTTGATTATTATGCCTTTCTCTCCCTTTGTCTCCCCCTTTGAATTTGAGTTCCTCCTAGCCTTCTTCTCCCCCTTAGGCTTGTTGTCAGGCACAGAGGCTGTAGAAATGTCCTTTGGGATTGAAGATTCATCAGGTAGAGGGAGACCCATATGCTTCATCATTGCAGCTAACATGGTTTGTTGATGCAGAAGGACATCAGCTGTGGTGGATGCTTGAGTGTCCAACTGATCATTTAGCAATGCAACCTTGTCTGTGAGATGAGCATTGGTCTTGGTGAGAGTAGCTACCTCCTGCTCAAGAGTGTTGACCTTAGTGAATAGCTTATTGGCCTTAAAACCAGATAAAGATTGATCCTGCAGCCTCTTCACTTCATATTTAGACAATTCATGCACAGGGACATCAGTCACTAGTCTATCTCCATAAAGATTTTTGAACATTATCCTCAGCATGGCATTGGCATCTGTAGTCTGGTCAGATAGATTCTGAAATTGATGCCCCAGACCTGTGACAGCATCTTTTAGCATAGCCAGCCCATTGTCCACCTGAGTGCAGGTAGAGTTGCAGTGTTTGATGTCCTTGAACACACTGTCCAATTGAGGAAATTTAGCATCAAAGGCCCTCTTGACTTCTGCTACTGAAGTGGCTGTCTTATCACACACCCTGTTGACTTCAGTTTTGACTCCCTTGCCAAGATAGTGTGCAGCCTTGAGGAAACCCTTGTAGGAATCATTTACAGCTTCATACACTTCACCAGGTGACAGGGATTTTGCATTGGAGCCCAGTGAAGTGATGTATTCCTCCCTGAGATACTGAAGTGCTTCATCGAGAGTAATATCATATTTTCCTTGCAACCAGGCATCTATGTTGCCATCTCTCTCAGCATCATCAATGATCTTTGACTTCTGCACTTCCACATCATCCCTATGGCATAACAGAATAGCCTCATAGTCTGGATTGGGCATGTCTGCAGTGAGAAGGTGCTGAGCAATCGTTGTGAACTCAGGAATCTGGTCCACAATTAAGCTTTGAAGTGCTTCAACCGTCAATTGTTGTGGAACAGACCCTGATCCTGAAGCACTGTCATGTTGCACAGGCTTCAGCCATGTTGACATGAAGTCAGAGCTAGAGCTAGGCAAGCTAGTCTCCTCAGTTACAGATGCAACTTCTGTAACCGGATGGATTGACTCTACTACTGGTGTCACCACAGAAGTGGGATGAATTACACCAGCAGTTGACACAGGCATAGAGTCTCTAGTAAAAACTAGGGGAACCTCTGTGTTTGTGATGGTGTCATTAGGATATGCCTCAGCATGCATTCCCTCACCATCTAAATGTGGGTTCTGAGTGGTGAACAAAGTGTCATGCACTAAGTCACTTGAAATTATTGGCTCATCAAGAGAAAAGAATTCTTGATGATCAATACCTTGCATCTCAGTTGTCTGAGTTGCAGGCTCCAAAGAAATTTCAGAGATAGATTCTGGAAGAGAAGTGTGTTTTAGAGTAGATTTTGGCAACTCCCCCTGAGAGATAGAGGGAGTTTCAAAAGTGATGTGCTCTCCACTCAGTGTTGTGCCAGCCTTATCACTCCCATGTGCTGACTCTATACAAGAAGGTGCATTGGGGAGGATGCTTGATTCTATAGGTGCACCCTGTTGAGAGGATACACCTAGTGAGCTGTGTGCCCCTGATTTTACAACTTCAGCCATTTGTGTGACTGAAGAGGTGGTCTTAGTTTTCTTCTTCTTTGTTCTGTGCAAGGGTAACTCAGATTCCTCACTTCCTAGACCTAATTCAACAGCTAATGCTGCTTCAGACAAGATATTTAAAGGTGCAGACATTACTTCCTTTCTCTTCTTTTTACTAACATCACCCTTTTGAGAGGATGATGCAGTTGGCTCAGTAGGAGGTAGAGTGTTTGGTTGAGAGGGTTGGTTAGCAGGCCCTGGGTTAGCATTTTGTTCTACTTGCTTGGGCTGTGCTAACTTAGACTTTGCATCAAATGTTGGCATGTTGTGGGGGTAAGTCCTAAACAAATTCTCCATATGGGGAGTTATGTTCAGTCTTACATCCACATCATTCCTAGTTTCCAAGTTACCAAAAATGAGTTTGGTCATGGACTTAGGATAGCCTATTTTATTTTTATCAATCCCAGGCAATTCAATCAATGAAGCATTTTTATAATTAAGTACAGATTGAATAAAGCGAGGGAAGAAAATATCAGTACCTCTCTTGGTTGTGTTCTTACCAAGTCTCCCATATAATTCTTGAAGTATGATTTGGCCAACATCTATCTTCTTTCCATAGGCCAAAGCATATCCAATTTGCTGCACAGGTGCACTGATTTGATCAAAGCTTGACTTCCTGGCAGTGAAGACTTGGAGAAGAGTTGCAAACACATAGCTCCACTCCTTTCTCAGATTCTTTCTGTTTAGCTTTCCAAGGTTAATCCCATCTGAGTAGTTTATGAATTCAAAGAATTCCTCCAACTCTGCGTTAGTGGCCATTCTGCCAAATGACTCTTGTTGAAGTCCTAGTGCTTGGTTCATGTCTGCAGTAGTGATAGTGATTTCCTTATCTTGAACCTTGCAGTAGATGACATAGGAAGTGATTGCGTTTTCCAGGGCTACAACCTCCACAATAGCAGTACTCCAGAATTGTTCCAGAATATCGAGATACAGAGTTGGGTTGGCAGAGAGTGCATCCTTGATATATGACTCAGCCATCCATTTCACAAAGCACTTGAAATTTGCATTGGGTGCTTCAACATCACTAGTGAGAGCGATGAAGTTGGTGTTGAACTTTACTGTTGCCATTTGTGTAGAAGAGAGAAAAGAAATTGAAGGTTGAAGAAGAAATTTGGCTTTTCGTAGCTAGGGTTTCAGGGGTTTAGAGTGTGTAGATGCTTGAGAAATCGAATGAAATGAATCGAATAGATGTGAGATTGTATAAGTATGAAGTACTTGAATTGTTGTATCGACAAGTCAAGCATTCGAGAAGTAGAAAACAACTATTCGAGAAGTCAAGAATGGCTTAATCGATAACTCAAGCAGATAGAAACTCACAGCTGGCAGTTATCTAACTTAGAAATAATTCCAAATTAAATAATATGTGTTTTTATGAGTGAATTAAACTTTTAGACAAAAGTCCAAAATCGGTTAGAATTCAGCGAGAATTCAGCCTTTTCAAATGATTCGAGAACTCAGATATAGTGTTCGAGAACTCAGTTACTATATTCGAGAAGTCAAGAATTCCTCTATTCGATATCTCAGAAAGACTCTATTCGAGAACTCAAGGGTACTCTAATGAGACTTATTAGAGATGTCGAATAGCGAATCATTCGAGAAGTCTGACTTATCGAACTATACCCATCACTCATAAAAATTTGATTTTCACTATCTTGTAAAAAATTTACCAGACATATTCATTGAAAAATATCCTAGCAAATCAAATAGTGATTTTCTCAAAATTTCATAGAAATTTTAAGTTAATAAAAATATGATTTTCAACATATGCAACAGATTTGAAATATTTATAAATCATATTTCAGCCAACACTTACTTCAGAAATATTGAGGATTTAGATAAAGTAAGTGTTTACTGCTGCAACAATCTAGATGATGTATTCACTTAGCCAGAATCTGAAGAATTCAGCATTCCAATCTCACTTACCAACCTTGTGAAGGTGGCTTCATCTAATGGCTTAGTGAATATATCAGCTAGTTGTTTATCTGTAGAGACATAATGCAACTCAATGGTTCCATTAGTTGCATGTTCTCTTATGAAATGATATCTGATGTCAATGTGCTTTGTTCTAGAATGATTGACAGGATTGGCAACTATAGAGATTGCACTTGTGTTGTCACACATGATTGGAATTCTTTCCAACACAAGTCCATAATCTCTAAGTTGATTTCTAATCCAAAGCACTTGAGCACAGCAACTTCCAGCAGCTATGCATTCAGCCTCAGCTGTAGAAGTTGACACAGATTGTTGCTTCTTGCTATACCAAGAAACTAACCTTTGTCCAAGGAACTGGCAGCTTCCTGAGGTGCTTTTCCTATCCACTCTGCATCCAGCATAATCAGCATCAGAGTAGCCAACCAGATTGAACCCTGTGTCCTTAGGGTACCATAATCCCAAGTTAGGAGTGCCCTTCAGATATCTAAAGATCCTTTTTATTGCAATCAAATGTGATTCCTTTGGATTTGATTGAAACCTTGCACACAAGCATGTAGCAAACATGATGTCTGGCCTACTTGCAGTGAGGTAGAGTAGAGAACCAACCATGCCTCTGTAGACTGAGATATCTACTCTCTTGCCTTTAGCATCTTCATCCAATTTAGTGGCAGTGGCCATGGGTGTCTTGGCAGGTGAACAATCTTCCAAGTCAAACTTTTTCAATAAATCCTTGATGTACTTGGTTTGACTGATAAAGATACCATCCTTCCTTTGACTGACTTGCAACCCTAGAAAGAATGTCAACTCTCCCATCATACTCATCTCATATCTGCTCTGCATGAGTTTAGAGAATTTCTCACACAATTTCTCATTTGTAGAACCAAAAATGATATCATCCACATAGATTTGAACTAGGATCATATCATCACCATGCTTCTTGTAAAACAGTGTCTTGTCCAATGTGCCTCGAGTGAATTGATTTTCAAGAAGAAATTGTGATAGAGTATCATACCATGCTCTTGGAGCTTGCTTAAGTCCATACAGTGCCTTAAGCAGTCTGTAGACAAATTCTGGGAAATGTGGATCCTCAAAGCCAGGTGGTTGTTGCACATAAACCTCTTCTTCCAACTCTCCATTTAGAAATGCACTCTTGACATCCATTTGATAAACTTTGAAGTTTGAATGAGCAGCAAATGCCAAGAATATTCTAATGGCTTCCAATCTAGCAACAGGGGCAAATGTCTCATCATAATCAATGCCTTCCTGTTGAGAGTATCCTTTTGCAACCAGCCTTGCTTTGTTTCTTATTATTACACCATCTTCATCCATCTTATTCTTCAGAACCCATTTTGTTCCAACAATGGTTCTATTCTTTGGTGCAGGCACAAGTTCCCATACTTTGTTCCTTTCAAATTGATTCAGCTCCTCTTGCATGGCAATAATCCAATCTGAATCCAACAATGCATCATCAAGTTTCTTAGGCTCAACTTGTGATAGAAAACATCCATAGAGGCACTCATTTTGAGTTGCTCTCCTAGTCCTTACTCCTGCATTAGGATCTCCAATGATTTGCTCTGCAGTGTGTGATCTATCCCATTTCCTTGAGTGTTCAGCCTGATTTCTCATCCTTGATGTTGCTTCATCATCCTCAACATGATCATCCTCATTTCCTCCCCCTGTGAAGTTGCCATTACTCACAGGTGTGTCTTGGATGCTTGTTTCTTCACTATTGATTGGCACAAATTCTTCTCTTGTATCATTATTCACTTGAGTTTGTTGAACTTGAGTTTCAACTCTAGTTTCAGTCTCTTCATCAGAATCATCTAGATTATCAAACTTCAATGGATCTTTGTCTTCATCATTGGCTTCTTCTAGTCCAGGTAGTTTGCTGTCATCAAATGTTACATCTGTGCTTTCCATAACTTTCTTTTGACTGATGACATAAACCTTGTATGCAATTCTTTCCATAGAATAGCCAAGAAAAATTCCTTCAAATGCTTTTGCATCAAACTTTCCAACATATTCAGAATTGTCCTTAAGTACAAAGCATTTGCTTCCAAAAGTATGAATATACTTCAGTGTAGGCTTCTTTCCAGTCATCAAGTTGTAAGGAGTCTTTCCAGTGTTTTTGTTGATGAGGGTTCTGTTCTGAATATAGCATGCAGTGCTCACAGCCTCAGCCCAAAAACATGTGGGCATTTTTGCATCAAGTAACATTGTTCTAGCAGCCTCAATTAGAGTTCTATTCTTTCTCTCAACAACTCCATTTTGTTGTGGAGTCCTTGGAGCTGAGAATTGCTGAGAAATGCCATTCTCTTTGCAGAATGCTTCAAGTGTGGCATTTCTGAACTCTGTTCCATTATCACTCCTCAATGCAATCACACTTGCATTGTTTGCCTTTGCTTCCTTGTCAACTTTCTTTATATGCTCAATGATTACTTGTGGAGCCTCATCTTTTGATGCCAGAAATTCTACCCATGTATACCTTGAAAAATCATCAACCATTACCAGGGCATACTTCTTTCTTCCAAGTGACATTATGTTAACAGGCCCAAACAAATCCATATGGATAAGTTGTAGTGGCTTGGTTACAGACGTCACTGTCTTTGACTTGTGGCTTGATCTCTTCATTTTTCCTTTTTGACAAGCCTCACACACTCCTTCTTGGCAGAATTCAAGTGTGGGCATGCCTCTCACTAGCTCTCTTTTGACTAGAGAATTAATGGCCTTAAAGTTCAGGTGTGATAGTTTCTTGTGCCACAGCCAACAATCTTCATTTGATGCTTTTGAGTAAAAGCAACAAATTTTGTCCTTGTTTGCAGAGTCCATATTGGCTACAAACAGGCTTCCCTTCCTTACTCCAGATAGAGCAAAATCACCAGTCTTCTTGTGGGTGATCAAACATTCATCTTTGTCAAAATTCACTTTGAATCCTCTATCAGTAAACTGACCAACACTTAACAGATTATGCTTGAGCCCCTTGACTAGTGCTACATCTTCAATGATGACATTTCCAACTTTCAGCTTGCCATATCCCAATGTGTTACCCATGCTGTCATCTCCAAAAGCAACCATTGGGCCAGCCTTTTCCTCATACTGTGATAGCAGGGCCATATCACCAGTCATATGATTTGAGCATCCACTGTCCAAAATCCACATGACCTTCTTTTCACTTTCTTTGCCCTGCAACCACAAAGGTATTACTTTTCCTTTGGTACCCAAACAAGTTTGGGTCCATGTGACTTAGAGACAGTTTTATCATAAACAACATGCTTGTTAACTTTCTTAGTGTCAGTCTTCTTGTCACTGTTGGAAGTCTTAGAACCTGAGGTTTCAGACTTAGGTGACAAAGGTACCTTCCTAGCTTTAGGAGGACTTGAAGACTTTGACCTTGTGTAGTGTGTGTGAGAATTGTGACTGATACAACCATCAATGAACTGTCTTCTTAAATTAAAACAACTAGTCATTACATTCATATTGCATGGCATACAGTCAAATTTATCACAGAAGGGTGCATCTCTATGTCTTAGAGGCACAGAACAATCATAGAAAGGTTTAGACACACTACCAACAGGTTTCTTGCATGCATGAGTTAGATGATTGGTACTGAAACAGTTCTGACAAGTTTTCCTAGGGGCATTAGGCATATAAGCATAGTTGTTATCCTTGTTAATCCCTAACTTGCCATTTCTGTTCTGTTTCTTTTTAGTCACTTCCTTTCCTGATTCACTCTTCCCAGCTGATACAAACTTAACAAACTTCTTAGGTCTTGGCCTATCAACTACTGGCTTCTTGGTCTTTGACTTGACACTCTCACCCTTAGAGGATGCTTGCTGTTCACTAGATTGTGCCTCATCCTCATCATTCAACATTTGCTTGATGAGTAAGGCATCCTCATCAATTTCAAATGTTGATTCCTTAAAAATTGGATTTTCAGTTTTTCTCAAAACGCGAGGCACTTTCTCATGAACAGCTGTGTCCTCTTCAATGACAGCATAGCCTTTCCTTTGTTTGAGAGAGTCATAGTCAAGTCCAATAGCTGCTTTGGGTTTAGCTTCAATTTTCTCACAGTAGGATTGCACTAAACCAGATGATTTCTTGAAAGTTTTAAGTTTGAATTCATTCTCAGCTAATTCATCCCTAAGAGCCTTCTCTACTTGACTAGCACATAGAACCTTGTTCTCCAAATATTCAACTTCTTTCTTAAGGTTTTCTACTTGCATAGCAGTTAGCTCAAGTTCCTCATTCTTTTTGGTTAATACTTCATTTCTAGTAGACAGTTTAGCAATCTCCTCATTAGCAGCAGTCATACTAGTATGAATATTAAACATTTCAACAGATAATTGTTCAATCATGGATTTGTATTCAGAAACAGACATGTCTATAGTAGTGAGAGATGGTACCTGAGAATCAGATGAAGATGAGTCATCCTTGGAGTTGGCCATCAAGGCATAATTGCAGAATTCTTGTTCCTCTTCATCACTCTCAGAATCATCCCAACACTTCCCTTCAGCTATGTAGGCCTTACCATGTGTCTGCTTTTTCAGAAGGGCCTCATACTTAGCTTCTAGCTCAAGATAATCTCTATCCTTCTTTTTAGGCTTCTTGCATTCACTGGCAAAATGCCCTAGGTCATTGCATCTATAACACCTTACAGATGACCTATCCACATAACCGGTTTTGAACTTATTTCTGTTTGGTTTCACAGGTGCCTTGTTCTTGTTGGCTGAATGGTTTTGAGTTTTGGGTTTGAAGGGTTGATTTCTTTTAAATCTGATGTTTGGAAATTTTCTGGCCATGAAAGCATATGAAGTATTTTCCATCCCATCAAGTTCTTCCAGAGTGTAAAACTCCTCTTCTTCTTCCTCCTTTTCCTCAACAGGTTCACTCACCCCAGCTTCAGTTTCTTCATCATCTGCCACCTCCTCTATCCTTAGTTGGCTTGTAGATGCTTCTAAGTCCAGAATGGATTTGTTGACAATCAAGGCACATGATGTGTTTATCATCCTACCTTGGTTGGCTTGGATAGCCCTCTTCTGAAGCAACTCAAGTTCATGAGTCTTTAGGACTCCATAGAGTACATCATAGGTGACTTTGTTCAAATCTCTCTCTCTAAGGGAAATGACTCTTTGCTCCAGATGATTTGGTGAAGACAACAGAAATTTCATATTTAACTCCTTGGTGCTGTAAACCTTTCCATTCATCTGCAACTCAGTAACTAGCTTGTGAAACCTTTCAAACATCTCAGTGATGCTTTCCTTGGGCTGTGCCATGAAAGCTTCATACTGTGTGACCAATATCTGTTTCCTGTTTTCTTTAACCTCATCAGTCCCTTCACACAACACCTCAATGTGATCCCACATCTCTTTAGCAGACGTGCATGATGCAATGTTTGCAAACATTGACATATCCATGGAATCAATGATGAGCAACATGAGGTGGCTGTCAAGAGCAACCTTCTCCCTTTCTGACTCTGTCCACTTTGATGGATCCTTGGCCTCATAAGCTCTAGGGATTGTTATGGTTCCAACAGTCTTCTCTGGTATCTCTTGTTGTGGAACAAAAGGACCATTCTTGAGAATCTCAGGATACAAGGGATGAGAGGCTTTGATGAACAACATCATCTTTATCTTCCAGAGGTTGAAGTTTTCTTTATCAAACTTAGGGACCTTCACCGTTCCTGTAGTCTTTGGTGTATTCGAACTCATGATCGTTTCTCTGTTTTTGAATAAACAGCCCGCTCTGATACCACTTGTTGAGTATTGAACACGGTAAAAGAATACAGAGGGGGGGGGTGAATGGATTCTTGAACTTTTCTTGGGTTGAGTCTGTGTAGCAGATAAGTGCCTGTGTGTGCAGAAATTAAGGTGCGGATAAATAAACAACACAAGACACAATATCACTTTAATCTAATGTATATTAGATAAAGGTTGCTACAATCTGTGAATACAAATGGTAGTATTCTCAGCTTCGTTTTTCTCAGAGAGATATAGCTTACAGTGTATGAAAAACTAGACTCACAAAAGTTACTAAGTTATGAAGTGAGGCTGTGTCCTTATAGAACATGGATACAGCCTGCTTACTACAAATAAGGTAGCTAAACAAATTACTTTCTAGTCTGTCTATCCTTTTTGAGTAAGAGTCCAAACGGTTACAGATTTGACTTTGCAAAGCCTGTTTAGATCCACTTCTTTAGCTCCTTGTCTCTTCTATATCTCTCCAAGCTTCCTTGTAGGCTTTCCAGAGCACGTTACAGGTTGTGGTCCATAAAGTGCATTGGCTTGTTGCAGGTTTCTGACTTGTACAATTTCTTCAGTATTTTGTCTCCAAGAATGTATTCGAGAAGTGACTAAGTAAGTGATTCGAGAACTAGAATTGACTTGATCGATAACTCTGAGTTCTCGAATACTGTTATAGTGACATATCGAACCACTTCTCGAATAGCTCTTTTCCATCAGGATACCTTGAGTTGTCGAATAGAGCATTTGACTTATCGAATCCTCGAGTTGTCGAATAGCTTTCTGAGTCTTTGAGATATCGAATGGAACTTTGACTTGTTGACTCTTTGAGAACTCGAATACCATCTTGACTTGTTGACTTCTTGAGTTCTCGAATAGAGTAGTAGACATATCGAATCCCTGAGATATCGAATGAGATATCGAACAGTGTATTCAGAGATATCGAATAGTGTCTTGAGATATCGAATCTCTGACTTCTCGAATGCTGGACTTCTCGAATAGACAAATATACTTCTCGAATTGGTACTTAGGCAAATTCTTCATTTCTTCAAATCCCAACTGTGATTATTTGGCAGTCTTTAACTCCTTGCTTGAGGCATGAACCATGGAACTTCTTTCAAGCATTATTCTAGACTCTATTTGTACAGTTACACAACTAGGATTTGATGCCTATTACAAGTACAATACAAACAGAAACTCTACAACTAGAGGTTCCCTCAGTTAAGAGGTCAAGTAAGTAATGCAAAGCATTACAAACAATTAGGCTTGTTATTAGATGTGTACAGGCATGCCTCTGTAACTAACATAAACCAAAAAAGAGTAAGAAAAAAAATTATACCAATCAAAAGATTTGAACAATTTTAGCATCAATGTCTACGTATTATATAAATTCAGATAAACCGAAAATTGAAAATTTTAAATTATACGTACCCACTTGATCTAGAGGCCAGTAATACTCCAACCAATTCGGAGGCAGTCGAGTAGATACTTTGTAATTTCTTTCCTACTTCTGTTAGTTAGTAACGTAAGAACACCCATATCCATCTAAAAATTATTGTGGATAATGATTTTTTGGAGAGGACCACGATAAGAAGATTAATCAACCAACAAATAATTACTACTAGATTAAAACCCGTGCGATGCACGGATGTTCTTTAATATAATAGAATATTTATTTGAATTAAAAATTTTAAAACATAAACTTTCTTGGTTTAAAATTTTAGAAAAATATGTTCTGATATAATTATATATATGTTGTCCGTGATATTTTTAGAAAATTATGGATTTTAGTTTGAAAATATTGAAATGATGAAATATTTTAGGTGAAAAACGTAATCGGTTAGTTATTAGTTATTATATTGTTATTATTTTATTGTACTTAAATAAAGCAAACCAAATAGGTTTTTCCGAAAAAAATAAAAAAATAGAATAGATAATGTATTTTAGCTGAAAATGGTAATTGGTTAATTATTAGTAATTATAATAGGTTATTTTATTAAACATAATTGCTCATAGTTTTTTTTAGAAAAGGAAAAATTTTAGCTAGATAAACTGTATTTTACGTAAAAAGAAAAATTGGCTATTGAAAAATAGAAAATGTAGCATATTTTACTTGAAAAAGGAAAGAATTTCTCATATTTTATGTGATAAAAGATTAGTTATCGAAAAATAGAAAAGGTAACATGTTTTACCTGAAGAAGGAAATTTATTAGTTATTAGTAATTATAAATAATTAATTTAGGATAACATGAAGATGACATGATTTATGCGAAAATGGTAATTGATTAGTTTATAGTAATTATAATTTAATTATGTTATTTTACTAAATAAAATTGCTCATAGTTTTTAGAAAATGAGAAATTAATGTTGCCCGTTATATTCCTAGAAAAAAGGGAATTTTATTAGAAAAAATTGATTAGTATATAGTAATTATAATTTAATTAAGTTATTTTACTAAATAAAATTGCTTATAGTTTTTAGAAATTGAGAAATTTAATGTTGCCCGTTATATTTCTAAAAAAAAAGGAATTTAATTAGAAAAAATAGAAAAGATTATATATTTTAGTTGAATTGGTTAATTATTAGTATTATTATTTTATTATTATTTTATTTTTATTAAATAGAAACGCACGTGATATTATTGGAAAAAAGGAGGTTTTAGTAAGAGAAAAGAAAAAAGGTAACGTATTTTGGCTGAAAAAGATAACCGTACATGATATAATTGGAAAAAGAAATATTTTAGTTAGAGAAAAGAGAAAAGGTAACGTGTTTTGAATGAAAAAGGTAATTGATTAGTTAATAGTAATTATAATATAATTATGTTATTTTATTAAACAAAATTGCTCGTAGTGTTTTTAAAAAGAGAAATTTTAGTTAGATAAAATGTAAAAGTTATTCTAATTTACCTGAAAAAGGAAATTATTTAATTATTGAAAAATAGAAAAGGTAATATGACCTGAAAAAGAAATTGATTCATAAAGGAGAAATTTTATTAGTTAGATAAAATATAAAAAATATTGTATTTTACTTGAAAAAGGAAATTATTTAATTTTTGAAAAGTAGAAAAGATAATATATTTAATTTGGAAAAGGAAATTTATTAGTTAGTAGTAATTGAGTAAGGGTAAATACGTAAAATCAGCAAGTACCGTATGTTATTTTACTAAATAAAATTGCTCATAGTTTTTAGAAATTGAGAAATTTAATGTTGCCCGTTATATTTCTAGAAAAAAAAAGGGAATTTAATTTGAAAAAATAGAAAAGATTATATATTTTAGTTGAATTGGTTAATTATTAGTATTATTATATTATTATTATATTATTTTTATTAAATAGAAAAGCCCGTGATATTATTGAAAAAAAGGAGGTTTTAGTAAGAGAAAAGAAAAAAGGTAACGTGTTTTGGCTGAAAAAGGTAACCGTCCATGATTTAATTGGAAAAAAAAAAGATTTTAGTTAGAGAAAAGAGAAAAGGTAACGTGTTTTGAATGAAAAAGGTAATTGATTAGTTAATAGTAATTATAATATAATTATGTTATTTTATTAAACAAAATTGCTCGTAGTGTTTTTAAAAAAGAGAAATTTTAGTTAGATAAAATGTAAAAGATATTCTAATTTACCTGAAAAAGGAAATTATTTAATTATTGAAAAATAAAAAAGGTAATATGACCTGAAAAAGAAATTGATTCATGAAGGAGAAATTTTAGTTAGTTAAATATAAAAGATATTGTATTTTACTTGAAAAAGGAAATTATTTAATTCTTGAAAAGTAGAAAAGATAATATGTTTAATTTGGAAAAGGAAATTGCTCGTAGTGTTTTTAAAAAAGAGAAATTTTAGTTAGATAAAATGTAAAAGATATTCTAATTTACCTGAAAAAGGAAATTATTTAATTATTGAAAAATAAAAAAGGTAATATGACCTGAAAAAGAAATTGATTCATGAAGGAGAAATTTTAGTTAGTTAAATATAAAAGATATTGTATTTTACTTGAAAAAGGAAATTATTTAATTCTTGAAAAGTAGAAAAGATAATATGTTTAATTTGGAAAAGGAAATTGATTAGTTAGTAGTAATTGAGTAAGGGTAGATACGTAAAATCAACAGATACCGTACCGACCGACCAACCGACTAACCAAACTTTTAATGTTTCGGCTTTTATATAATAGTACTAGCTTATAACCCGTGCGATGCACGGATTTCTTTTGATATACAATAAATTTTATTTTATGTTACCATTACATTTTTAAATAATAATAATTAATATTTTATTTTAATTTTAACTTAAATTATTTAATAAAAAATTAATTAATGATATGCATGGCTTAAAACTTATATTATAAAATTTTAAAATAAATATGTAGTTGATGGAATTCAAACCTTGAAATTTTAGTAAATTAATTTAATCATATAATATATCTAATCATTATATCTAACGATTCTGATTTTTTATTAAAAATCTAACGGTCATTATTCGTAGTATACGGATTTCTGTTATATTTTGTTAGTGATTAGAAGATATAGTGTAATATTTTTGGGTATATATTAATTATTCCAAGATTATGTTTTAAATTAAAAGTCAAAGTGTTTAAATTAGGAGAAAATATTACTGATTGGAAGATATAAATTTATAAAATTTTAATAAAATTTTATTATGTTATAAATAAAATTTATTGATATGGTGTTTATTTTATTATTTTATAAATTTTATTCAATATTACAATCAGTGTTGTAAAAAGCGGGAATCGGACGTAATCGGTAGAGTCACTGTACAGGGATTAATCGGGAATTAATCGGGTATTTGGGAATTAATCGGAATGATTAATCGAATAATCGGATTATTAATCAGTGCGGTAACCCATGGAATAGGGATTAATCGGTGATTAATCGTGATTAATCAGCGATTTTTAGAACAGAGATTACAATTATGTAATCATTATTTTTAATGACTTTTTAATTTTAATTCAATATAATTTAATATACTCATGTTTACGAATTATACTAATATTTCCTTGTTATAAATAACGTATAGGGATTTTTAATATATTTTATTAAATAATTGAAAAATATGGTGTGATAATATTAGTTTTAAATCAAAAAGGTAATGTGTTTTAATACGAAAGGAAATATTAATGATTGAAAGATATGATACGATTGATGTTTTCAGTTGTTTATAAAAGGTAATATCTTCAATTAAAGTAAATGCGAAAAAGGCAATCGACTATTTAACATTAATTATTTTATGTTATTATTTATTTTAGCTGTTTTAATAGTATAAATATCGAATATATTTTTCTTTTTAATGAAGAATTATACTAATGTTTCCTTATAAAACAAACAGGTAACGTGTTTTAATTCGAAAGGAAATATTAATGATTGGAAGATATGATACGATTAATTTTTTAGGTGTTTATAAAATGTAATATTTTCAACTAAAAGTAAATGTGAAAAAAGGCATTCGACTAATTAGTAATTACCATTAATTATTTTATATTATAATTTATTTTACTATTTTAATAGTATAGATATTAAATTTTTTTTTTAATGAATGGTAAATGAGTAAATTCACAAAGAACCAAAAAACAGGTACCAAAACTTTTAATGTTTCGGCTTTTATATAATAGTAAGCTTAAAACCCGTGCGATGCACGGATTTCTTTTAATATTATATAATATGCTTTATTAATTCGATTTACTTTTTTTAAAATATGAATTTTGGAGGTTTAAATTTTTAAATGAGATGATTTGATAATAATTATATAAATGTTAATTAGCAAAAAAAAAATTTATAAATGTTATCCGTTATATTTCTATGAAAAGAGGGATTTTAGTTAGAAAATATTGAAAAGATAATACATCTTAGTTCAAAAAGGTAATCGGTTAATTATAAGTACTTATAAAATTATAATTTTATTTTATTAAATAGAATGTTGTGATTTAACTGAAAAAAGTGAGGTGTTAGTTATAGAAAATTAAAAAGGAAACATGTTTTAGGTGAAAAAGGTAATTGATTAGTTTATAGTAATTATAATTCAATTATGTTATTTTTCTAAATAAAATTGCTCGTAAAGTTTTAAGAAAAGGAAAAATTAGTGTTGCCCGTGATATTTTAAAGAATAGAGATATTTTAGTTAGAAAATATAGAAAAGATGATAAATTTTAGCTTAAACTTAATCGGTTAATTATTAACATTATAATATTGTTATTTTATTTTATTAAATAGAACCGTCCGTGATATAATTGAAAAAAGATTGATTTTATTTAGAGAAAATAGAAAATGTAATGTGAAAATTTAAAAGATGACATGTTTTAGGTGAAAAAGGTAATTGATTAGTTTATAATAATTATAATTTAATTTATGTTATTTCACTAAATTAAATTGTTCGTAATGTCTTTAGATTGTGAGAAATTAATGTTGCCCATGATATTTCTAGAAAAAAGGAATTTGAATTATAAAATATGGAAAATATGATACGTTTTAGGTGAAAAAGGTATTCAAAAAGGTAATCGTTTAATTATAAGTACTTATAAAATTATAATTTAGAATGCCGTGATTTAACTGAAAAAAGTGAGGTGTTAGTTAGAGAAAATTAAAAAAGAAACATGTTTTAGGTGGAAAAGGTAATTAATTAGTTAATAGTAATTATAATTTAATTTATGTTATTTCACTAAATTAAATTGTTCGTAGTGTTTTTAGATATTGAGAAATTAATGTTGCCGTGATATTTCTAGAAAAAAGGAATTTGAATTATAAAATAGGGAAAAGATGATATGTTTTAGTTGAAAAGGGTAATTGATAATTATTAGTATTATAATATTATTATTTATTAAATAGAACCCCGTGATATATCTGTAAAAAAAATATTTTAGTTAAAGAGATATTTTAGTTATAGAATAGAGAAAAAGTAACATATTTTGGCTAAAAAAGGTAATTGATTGTTTAATAGTAATTATAATATAATTATGTTATTTTCAAAATTGCTTGTAGTGTTTATAAGAAAGGAGAAATTTTAGTTAAATAAAATAATAAAGATATTGTGCTTTACCTGAAAAGGGAAATTAATTAGTTAGTGACAAATAGAAAAGGTAATATGTTTAATATGAAAAAGGAAATTATGTATTTAGTTAATAGTTAAGTAAGGGTAATTAGGTAAATTCAATAGGTAAACTTTTAATGTTTCGGCTTTAATATAATAGAATAGATAGATTCGGATAAGTACATATATGAAAATTTGTTTGAATTCAGACTATTTCCTTCGATAAATATAAATATGTATTCTCCTTCTAATAGGTTAGTATATTCGAATTCTTCGAACTCTTCTCCTTGACAAATTCCAAATATCAATTATACTTTTAATAAGTTAAAAAATATATATTAGTTATCAATATTTAAAATTCTAAAACTCTAAGAAAATTTGAAAAATAGAATGAGACGATTTTAGAACGCCACATAATCTCCCGCGTATCCTCCTTTATATATATATATTGAAGATTTATATAATGATTTTTATCCATAAAATCGAACCGTAAAAATAAAAAAAAATATGTCATCAGTATAAAATTCTAATAGCTAATATAAGCTTTTTTAGTAAGCCGTCATCCCGTTAAATACGTTTCGAGTTACTCTTATTTGGAACCGATATTCTAACTTCATTATATAAAGAGAGTAAATCCCAATTTTTATATTCTTTAAACTTACAATTTTCGCATGGGAATGTCTTTCAGTTATGTACCATATAAAAAAAACGAAGACTTTTCATCATGGGAATCTATATATTATAAATTGCTGGATAACCCTTTCCTCAGGTTCAGGATCCATATTCAGGTTTGATAGATATCCATGACCCATTATAGTATTAAATTATATGCTTAGGATTAGGTTCGGGATCCGTTTAAATTACCCATCCAGTTATATGATATGATCCATATTTTAAAATATATTGACCCGATATTATATAAAATACACATCATGACAAACGACTCTTGCCAAAAATTATTTCCTTGATAATACCAAAGAATTTGGTAGTTGTTATTATTAATGCCAAATAATTGGTTATAATTATAATGGGCCTGCCAGGGACATCCAATTAAAACAATCTTGCAAAAAAAAAAATTCCTTGACAAAAACAATCTTGCCAAAAAAAAATTCCTTGACAAAACATGAATTATTTTGTTTTCAAAAATTATTTCCTTTCTAACAATTGTCAATTATAATTATAATGGGCCCGCCAGGGCCATCCAATTAAAACATTCTTGTCAAATCCGTTTATATTACCCATCCATTTTATATGATATGATCCATATTTTAAAATATATTGACTCGATATTATATAAAATACACATCATGACAAATCACTCTTGCCAAAAATTATTTCCTTGATAATACCAAAAAAATATTAACAAATGATTTTGATTGGTTATAATTATAATGTGGCCGCCAGGACCATCCAATTAAAATATTTCAAAATGCCAAAATATTATTTCCTTCACAAAACACAAATTATTTTCTTAACATTCTTGCCAAAAATTATTTACTTCCACAAATTTTAAATTATTTTATTTTTTTTAAATCCATATTCAGGGTTTGATAGATATCCATGACCTATTATAGTAGTAAATTATATGTTTAGGATTAGGTTATAGTGCGGTATAACTTTAATTTTTTTTGATATTATGATTTAATTATTTTAATTTATTCTTTATATCTACTACTATTACATTCATGATATAGTTGGCATCACTAAAATAATGTTACGGTGTTCAATTTTTTGATGTTTTTAAAATAAATTAATATATTAATAATTTCTTATATTAATTGTAATTTAAATTATCAAAACAAACTCATGTTCTTAAAGAATTTAACATTTTAATTTATTAAAGTAGGCAACTTTTTAATACTACTACCAATTTTTATTTCTATATTGTAAAATTATATATTATAATTTATTAAAATTTAAAATAAATTTTGTTTAAAATATGAACTCCCGTGTGCGAAGCACGGGCATTAAACTAGTACTATAAATTTATGGATATATTTTTCTAATGCAAGTATAACTAAGTTGTATAAAAAATTAAAATAAAGGATTTCTAAGAAAAAAATATATAGTTTTAAAACATTGTATAAGATGTCTCCACCATACTCGTATTCTATTTCAAATAAAAAATTTTATTATATGTATTTCTTATATATTCAAACTTTTTTTTTACGGTCTTCTCTAATGAACCGCTTTCTCGCCAAACATGGTTGTTACTATTGATAATATCAAAACCTAAGTTTTACATATATCACTTATATGATAATGTTTATCTATAAAAATTAAATCTTAAAAATAAAATAAAATTTATAAAACCAATTAATATGATATTTTAATAGTTAATACAATCTTTTACAGTGAGTCGTCTTCCCATTAAACACGTTTCGAGCCGCTCTCATTTGGGATCGAACTTCCAACTTCATTACATATTATTGATGATACTTATCTTGCATAACAACTTACTCCTTAAAATCAAAACCTAAAAAATAGAGCGAATTCCAATTTATACTTATTCTAGACTTTTTAAAAATTATGGAGTTTTAGAAAATGAAAACACATCTTATTTTCTCTTTATATTATAGATACTCCTGTATTTATTAGGATTTTTACATGACAATGTTCATTTATTATGTTAATACATCAATTATTTTCTTTTTAAAAAACGATGACTTTTTTATTTGACAATAGTATTGGATTTATGAATAAATTTTCCTAATAAAAGTATATTTAACTTATATAAAAAAGTATAATTTAAGAAGATCGTACTTCCTATAAAATATTTAGTTAAATGTCTGCTCTATATATTCAAACGCCTATTCTACTTTTAATAGAACTTTTATTTATATGTTTTTTCTATAAATTCGAACTCTTATTCTCTATAAATTCTAACTCCTATTCTACTTTCAATAGAACTTTTAATCATATGCGTTATAAATACTTATTCCACTTCCAATAGAACTTCTAATCATATGTCTTCCCTATAAATTCGAACTATTCTCCTCTATAAATTCGAACACCCATTCTACTTCTAATATGTTAAATGATATTTTTCTACTTCTAATAGAACTTTTATTTATATGTTTTTTCCATAAATTCGAACTCTTATTCTCTATAAATTCGAGCTCCTATTCTACTTCTGATAGAACTTTTAATCATATGCATTATATATACTTATTCTACTTGCAATAGAACTTCTAATCAAATGTCTTACCTATAAATTCGAACCCTTCTCCTCTATAAATTCGAACACCTATTCTATCTCTAATATGTTAAATGATATTTTTACATATATTAGTATTTATAATTCTAAAATTCTAGAAAATTAGAAAAATAGATTGATACAATCTTAGAGCGACACTTAAACTCCCGCGTATCCTATTAGTATTTATAACTAGTCGATAAAGCCGCGCTTCGCGGCGACGTTACAATATTTTTTAAAAAATTCAATACATTTACGTTATATTATAATATTAATATTAAATTTTAATAATTAAATAATCTTCTCTAATGAATCGATTTCTTGTTAAACATGATTCTTTCGATTGAGCCGCTCTCTCGTTAAAACCGAAATCACAACTTTAACATATATTATAAAGACTTTATAATTAATAATTTTTATCCATAAAATTGAACCGTAAAAATAAAAAAAATTATGACATCAGTATCAAATTCTAATAGCTAATATAATCTTTTTTAGTGAGCCGTCATCCCGTTAAATACGTTTCGAGCCGCACTTATTTGGAATCAAAATTCTAACTTCATTATATAAAGAAAGAGAGTAAATTCTAATTTTTATATTCTTTAAACTTACAGCTTCCGCATGGGAATGTCTTTTTATTATGTTAACATATTTAAAAAAATTAAATATGAAGACTTTTCGTTATGGAAATAATATTAAATTTATGGATATATTTTTCTAATGCAAGTATAATTAACTTGTATAACAAAGTTAAAATAAAGGAATTCTAAGAAAAAAATATAGTTTTAAAAAAATGTATAAGATGTCTCCACCGTACTCGTATTCTACTTCCAATAAAACATTTTATTATATGTATTCCTTATATATTCAAATATATTTTATACGGTCTTCTCTAATGAACCGCTTTCTCGTTAAACATGGTTGTTACTATTGATCCACTCTCTCTTTAAAACCAAAAACCTAACTTTTACATATATCACTTGTATGATAATGTTTATCCATAAAAATCAAATCCTAAAAATAAAATAAAATTTATAACACTAATATGATATTTTAATAGCTAATACAATCTCGTTAAGCACGTTTCGAGCCGCTCTCATTTGGGATCGAAATTCCAACTTCATTACATATTATTGATGATACTTATCTTACACAACAACTTACTCCTTAAAATCAAAACCTAAAAAATAGAGTTAATTCCAATTTATACTTATTCTGTACTTTCTAAAAAGTATGGAGTTTTAGAAAATGAAAACACATATTATTTTCTCTTTATATTATAGATACTCCTGTATTTATTTACGATTCCTACATGACAATATTCTTTTATTATGTTAATACATCAATAATTTTATTTTTAAAAAATGGTGACTTTTTTATGACAATAGTATTGGATTTATGAATAAATTTTCCTGATAGAAGTATAATTAACTTATATAAAAAAAGTATAATTTAAGAAGATCGTACTTCCTATAAAATATTTAATTATATGTCTGCTCTGTATATTCAAACACATATTCTACTTCTAATAGAACTTTTATTTATATGTTTTTTCTATAAATTCGAAAGCTTATTCTCTATAAATTCGAACTTCTATTCTACTTTCAATATAATTTTTAATCATATGCGTTATAAATACTTATTCTACTTCCGGTAGAACTTCTAATCATACGTCTTTCCTATAAATTCGAATTATTCTCCTCTATAAATTCGAACACCTATTATACTTCTAGTATGTTAAATGAATTTTTCTACTTATAACAGAACTTTTATTTATACGTTTTCTATATAAATTCGAACTCTTATTCTCTATAAATTTGAACTCTTATTCTACTTCCAATACAACTTTTAATCATATGTATTATAAATACTTATTCTACTTCCAACAGAACTTCTAATCATATGTCTTCCCTCTAAATTCGAACTTTTCTTCTCTATAAATTCGAACACCTATTCTACTTCTAATATGTTAAATGATATTTTTACATTTATTAGTGTTTAAAATTTTAAAATTCTAGAAAATTTGAAAAATAGATTAAGACGATTTTAGAACGCCACCTAAACTTCCGTGTATCCTCCTTTATATATATATATTGATAGATATATATATTGATTATATATATATATTGATAATTTAAAAATATTGGAATAATAATTAATGAAAATAAATTAAGGTAATTTTAATAATTATCTCATTCAAGCAGTGTTTCAAAAAGTGATAATTAATGGAAATTAATCATTATTCTGTGTCAAAATTATTCCTCTACCAATTAAATCCTATTCCCAATTTTTAAAACACTTCATTCAACCCTAACTCAAAATAGTCATTGAGCTGGTCTCCATCTAGTCAACCTACTCTTTCATTTCTCTACGCGCTGTTCTTTCTTCCTTGTTTTAGAAAATAGATTGAGATGATCTTAGAGCGCTACCTAAACACTCCCGCGTATCCTCCTTTACATATATATAATAGATATATATATATAAATTATCAAAAACAAATAAAAATATAATATATATATATATATATATATATATATATATATATATATTGATATATATTTTTTTCTATAAATTTAAACTTTTATTCTCTATAAATTCGAACTCATATTCTACTTTCAATAGAACATTTAATCATATGCTTTATAAATACTTATTCTACTTCCAATAGAACTAATAATCATATGTCTTCCTATAAATTCGAACTCTTCTTCTCTATATATTCGAACACCTATTCTACTTCTAATATGTTAAATGATATTTTTATATTTATAAGTGTTTAAAATTCTAAAATTCCAGAAAATTAGAAAAATAGATTGAGACGATCTTAGAGCACCACCTAAGCTCTCGCTACCAAAGCCGCGCTTCGCGGCGGCGTTACAATATTTTTAAAAAAATTCAATACATTTACGTTATATTATAATATTAATATTAAATTTCAATAATTAAATAATATTCTTTAATGAATCAAGAAAAAATTATTGTTAAACACAATTTTTTCGATTGAGCCGCTCTCTCGTTAAAACCGAAATCCCATCTTTAACATATATAGTATAAAGACTTATATAATAATTTTTATCCATAAAATCGAACCGTAAAAATAAAAAAATTATGACATAAGTATCAAATTCTAATGGCCAATATAATCTTTTCTAATGAGCCGTCTTCCCGTTAAATACGTTTCGGGCCACTCTTATTTGGAACCGAAATTCTAACTTTATTATATGAAGAGAGTAAATTCCAATTTTTATATTCTTTAAACTTTCTAATATTTATGGAATTTTAAAATATGAAAATACATCTTTTATTTTCTGTATATTATAGATATTCTTGTATTTATTTACAACTTCCGTATGAAAATGTCTTTATGTTATGTTAATATATATATATATATATAAAAATACGAAGACTTTTCGTTATGGGAATAATATAAAATTTGTGGATATATTTTTATAATGCAAGTATAATTAACTTGTATAAAAAAGTTACAATAAAGGATTTCTAGGAAAAAAGATATAAAATTTTAAAAAATTGTATAAGACGTCTCAACCGTCCTCGTATTCTACTTCCAATAAAACATTTTATTTTATGTATTCCTTATATATTCAAACATTTTTATATGATCTTCTCTAATAAACCGCTTTCTCATTAAACACAGTTATTATTATTGATCCGCTCTCTCGTTAAGATCAAAAATCTAACTTTTACATATATCACTTGTATGATAATATTTATCCATAAAAATCAAATCCTAAAAATAAAATAAAATTTATAACATCAATATACTATTTTAATAGTTTATACAATCTTTTATTGTAAGTCATCTTCTCGTTAAACACGTTTCAAGTCACTCTTATTTGGGATCAAAATTTCAACTTCATTACATATTATTGATAATACTTATCTTACACAACAACTTTTTTCTTGAAATCAAAATCTAAAAAATAGGGTGAATTCCAAATTATACTTTCGCTAAACTTTTTAAAATTTATGGAATTTTAAAAAATGAAAACACATCTTATTTTCCCTTTATATTATAGATACTCCTGTATTTATTTTATTCAAACATCTTATATACGATCTTCTCTAATGAACCGCTTTTTCGTTAAACACGTACGGTTATTAGTAATTATTACTATTGATCTGCTATCTCGTTAAGACCAAAAATCTAACTTTTACATATATCACTTGTATGATAATATTTATCCATAAAAATAAATCCTAAAAATAAAATAAAATTTATAACATTAATATGATATTTTAATAGCTAATACAATATTTTATAGTGAGCCGTTTTCCCGTTAAACACATTTCGAGCCGCTCTCGTTTGGGATCGAAATTCTAACTTCATTACATATTATTGATGATGCTCATCTTACACAACAACTTTTTTTCTTTAAAATCAAAACATAAAAATAAAGTGAATTCCAATTTTTACTTTCTCTAGACTTTCTAAAATTTATGGAGTTTTAGAAAATGAAAACGCATCTTATTTTTTCTTTATATTGTAGATACTCCTGTATTAATTTAGGATTCCTGCATGAGAATGTTATTTTATTATATTAACACATCAATGATTTTATTTTTAAATACGATGATTTTTTTTATGACAATAGTATTGAATAAATTTTCCTAATAGAAGTATAATTAACTTATATGAAACGACATATTTTAAGAAGATCGTACTTTCTAAAAAATATTTATTTATATATCTTCACTATATATTCAAACACTTATTCTACTTCTAATAGAACTTTTATTTATATGTTTTTTTCTATAAATTCGAACTCTTATTCTCTATAAATTCGAACTTCTATTCTACTTCGAATAGAACTTTTAATCATATGTCTAATAAATACTTATTCTACTTCCAATAGAACTTCTAATCATATGTATTCCTTATAAATTCGAACTTTTCTTCTCTATAAATTCGAACACCTATTCTACTTCTAATATGTTAAATGATATTTTTATATTTATTAGTGTTTAAATTCTAAAATTTTAGAAAATTAGAAAAATAGATTGAGACGATTTTAGAGCGCCACCTAAACTCCTGTGTACCCTCCTTTATATATAAATATTGATTCTTTATATTGTAGATACTTGATAATGCGTATTTTATACACATTTTGTCCTTTATTCTCTTGCATTTTTGTTAGTTTCGAATATTGTTTTATCGATATTAATTATGTTTTTCATCTTTCAGTGCTTCATGCTTAATTGTTGAAAAGATGACTTATTTTGGGCTTGAAAGTAAAGATTATTCAAGAGGGAAGATAGAAGATGCAAGCTCGCGATGCCGGGAGGTGTTTAATGCATTATATTGAAGATTTTATCTTGCACGGGCTGCTGCACGGCCGTTCAACAAGCTGTGCAAGGTGTTCCAAGTAGTGCAGAATGGACAGAATTTTGTACGGGCTACTGCACGGCCGTGCATCAGGCCGTGCATCTCCTGCTGTGTATTAAAAGTAGCCAAACACAACATATCTTGATATCTCTTATCTTAATAACACATTTTGGGCATCTCTAACCTAGCTTCTTCATCTCATCTTGTAGCCTCATCTTGTAAATATAATTAGAGTAGAGATAACATTTATTACTCATAATCTAGCATTGATTATGAGTAACTAATTTCATATATTTGGCTCAAGGAGGATCTCTTGTATCAAAACCCATTCAATTGAAGTAAGATTTATTTAACTCTATCTTGAATACTTGTGATGTATTGTTTATGATTTTGCTTGGAGATTTGTAAGTTGCTTCATCTTACTCTTCTTGTATCTTCAATTGCTAATTGTTTGTTCTAATACGTAATCGTTAGTTCATTCATTATAGTAGCACAAGGTTTGGCGTGCCTAAACTTCAAGATTCAAGTACAAATACCAAGGTTGAGCTTCTCATCCTTGGGTTTGTCCTAGCCTCTCTTTGATTGATTCCTTGATTTGGTTATACTAGTAGTGCTTCATTATTGGTAGCTATTTTCAAGAGAGCTAATTTATGTGCTTCACTAAATTAGTGTTTTTAGAAGAGAAATAAGTGATTGTGTGCTTCACCAATTATCTTGGTTAGGTAGAGTTGGATATATTTTGCTTGTTTGGGTTGAAGTGCTTGAGTTTCCATATTCCTTGGGTCAAATATCTCTATAACTTGATAATTTAGTTATTGTGCCTTGTTGTGTTGGTAAAAATTGGATGATTGCCATTAACTTAGTTGTAGTTCTATAGCATTTTATTTCTTGTAGGCAAGGTGTTTGATAAAACACCTCAACCAAACTCAAAACCCCCCATTTTCCACACTTCTAGATTGTAAGAGATAATATACTCGAAATCAATATTTATAGTCCTTCCCTGTGAACGAACTACGAAAATACTACCTTCAAATTGGCGCCGCTGCCGGGGAAGGCAACAATATTAATTTTGAGTTAATTGTTTCTTATATTTTAGATTTTATCTTTGTATATAATTTTTTCTTCCTTTCTTTGTTTTTTTTTATTGGTGTGTCTTCATGTTTATTGGATATAGACATGAACTAACTCTTTCAGGAGACGATGGATAACTATTTTGGTTGGAATAACGCTCAAGATTTTACCTATGATCAAGAAAGATATCAAGATTTTAATTCTTTTCAGAATTTTAATGCGTATCAGGTGAATTCTTTATATTCTACAAACTCATGCTATGATCCTTACCCTCATAGCATCGATTATTCATATGCTCTTGAAAATCAATGTTATGATCCGCAATATAATTCCCAAGACCATCAAGGATCTTCTTCATCTTCCTTATCATCAATAGAGGAGACGATTAAACAAATGGCGGAAAACAACCTCCAATTCCAAAACACCATTTCTCAAAGCATATCTAACTTGGAAAAGAGCACTTCTCAATTCATATCCAACTTGGAAAAGCAAATGAATCAACTAGCGGAAACCGTGAGTCGATTAGAGGAGGTCAATTCTCCTACTAATCATGATTCTTGTTTTGTTATTGATGAAAATGTTGTGCATGATGAATTTGCTTGTTTAGTTGACGATTGCCCTAAGCTTGTCAATGATAAATTGGATGTAGTTGAGGATCTACCAAACATAGAAAATACTTTTGTGCTTGATGAATTGGTAGATGAGATAAAAATTGATGAATGTCCAATTGAAATTGAGAAGGAATTTGAGCTTAAGATTGATGAGGTTGAAATTTTTGCTTGGGTATATAAGGATCCAATTTGGGAACAATTTTTGAGTCGTAGTTATAATGATTATTCTGACGATTTTTCTAACTATTTTGCCTTTTCAAAGTCTCCCGAAGATGTGAAGATCATAAAAATATTTTTATATTTTTATGGATCGAATGTATATTTGCACACCTTATTCTTATTATTGATTCGTAGGTATGTGCATTTATTTGCTTTTTCACCTCATTAGTTATGGTACTTGTATAAATAAGTCGAGCCAACGACAATAAACAGAGCGCTTTTTGGGAGGCAACCCAAGGTACGTATGTGTTTATATATTATTATGTGTGTATTAGATTTTGTTCCTCGATTGCATTTATGTAGGTGTTATGCATATTGTGAGTTTGAGGATTGATCTAAATATTAGTGAGTGGGGATTCTATTTTTCATCTATTTTAATTCTAAGAAAATAATTCAAGAAAAAAAAAGTATTTTTGTGGTGTGATTAATGAATTTTATAATAGATTTTCAAAAAAAAAAATGTAAAAATTATGACCCACTCAATAATATTTAGTATCATTTATTCTAATTTTTTTATATTATTCCACACTTGCCTTGATGTATTTGTTCATGTTTTCAGGATTTAATATTTTATTCAAGCATTGAAGGATTTATGTGAGTGTTATTTGAAAAAAAAAAAAGAAGTGTGTTTGAATAATTTGCTGCAATTTTGGAATTGCACGGGCATTCAAGGAACCGTGCAGCAGACCGTGACATTTTAGAGGGATTACAACAATGTTTTGCAGACTTATTCACGGGCCTATGCACGACCGTGTAGCAGGCCGTGAATTTTTAGAGTCATTCTGCATTCAACAGCTCCTTCCCTTTCGCTGTGCACGCTTTGCACGGCCGTGCACTTCTAAAAAAAAACAGAGCATCAATGCTTCTCTTCTCTGCAACATCCACCACTCCATCCTCCATTGCCTCACCTCATCTCCTTTCCCATCCACCCATCTCACAATTCTTCGACCATCCCCGTTCTACACTTTCCTTCTACGACCACCAACACCTACTCTGTTCTCCATTTCCATCTCCTTCCACCTTATTTCTTCCACCATCGCGACAGCACAACACCTCCGTTGGCCTGCTGCCTTCACGAACGAACTTCAACCCACCTCGCCACTAACACACCTTCACCTCACCACCGCTCATCTCTCGTTTCCGCTTCACCATTCTCACCACCACCACTGCCGTTCCTCTGCCACCACAGCCCCCTTCTTCTCGTCTTCTCACCAGCAACCCTCCACCCATTTCTCCGACACCTCCTGCAAAACTCCCTCCTACCCCTCCTTCCCCTCCATTCTCCGTTCTTCTTCCATCTCCGAAATCCCTAAACCTCTCCTGCAATTCACCACCCCTTCTCCCATCATCAATGCCTGCTCACCACCATTTCCCCCATTCTTCACCAACGCCATCGCTCCACCTCCATTCGCAAACCAACCAAACCTTCACCTCCGTTTTTCTCCTCCTCCACACAGCCCACCACCGTTCTTCACTCCACCTCAATTCTTTTTTCCGTTTAACACCTCCACTGTTCTACCCTTCCGACCTGCAACACCTCCACAACTCATCATCACTATACCAAACGACAACACCCAAATCCTCCATTCAATTTCTCCACCTCACCTGCAATCACGCCTCACCTCCATCATTCAAACACCGTCCTCTTCTCCCGACTTCACCACCGAACAGCCATCTCCCCGTTGACCTCTACAAACCACCGTCCCACCCCCTTTAACCTCACCGACCATCAACTCCCATTTCCGTTCTCTACCACCCCTTGCCCTGTTTTATTCTTAGTTTTTGTTTTGTTTTGATATATATATATACATATTTTTTTTATTTTTTTATTACTTATTTAATTTTGATTTTGAGTTTAATTTTCAGTTTTAATTTTCAAAATTAAACAATTTTTATAAATTCAGAAATCATTTTAAATTTACTTTATCTTGATTTTTGATTTTATTATTAATTGGTTAGTGATTTATTAACTGGTACAGTTGGGCATGGGTTAATCCCTCTTTTTGCTTTTCTTAAATATATATCAGCTTAGCAAAAAAAAAAAAAAATTGGTTAGTGATTTATTTTATTTATTTATTTAAAAAAAATCAAAAAAAAACCAAAATTTTAATTCTTTTTAATTTTGATTTTAGTTTTTCATTTTCTAAAACTAAGTAATTATTTTATTTTAGTTTTAGTTTTAAATTTGATTTTTGATTTTATTATTAATTGGTTAGTTATTTTATTTTATTTTATTATTTTTTAAAAAAAAAACAAAAACAAATATTTTTATTATTTCTATTTCCTTAATTCGTGTATTGCAGGGTTTTGAAGGGTGTTGGATATTGGATTGGCGGTTATTTTTGTTAGGATGATTGTGGTGGTGGCATTGATTCAATTCATGGCTTGCAATATCGGAGTTGGATTTTGGCAAATATGAGAGGTGCTCCCGGTCCTTGTTGTTCATTTTAAGGGGAGTTTCTTTCATTTTAGTTTTTACTTCGTTTATATTTGTCATGCATGAGGACATGCCATGTTTTAAGTGGGGGAAGGATTGTTTATATTCATCCTTGTAGTATAATATGTAGCTCGTGTTAGTATTTTCTTTGATTTATTTTGATGTCCGTTTCGTTTGCATTTTGGAACAAGTTTACTTGTTTGTAAAATTTAAGACATTGTGAGCTTGTAGCCTTGTTTTCTCCTATTTCGTGCCTAGCATTACCAATTTGATGTGAATCTATAAGTTTGATGCACCTCTTTTGCACACACACACACACACTTGAAATGGCATGAAAAGTCTAGATTGTTGTAATTAAATTGTGACATGACGATTATCTCTTAGAATGCATGGAATCAAATCGAGAAGATGTTATTAAAACTTAAACCATGTAAGGCCTTGAACGATGATTTCTTTGGCATGTGTGTTTCTCCTTCTTTATGTATGTTTGTTGCTCTAGGGCTTGCATTAAACCTTTATTTATGGATGCACCATAATAAGGAAATTCTTTTAGGATAACCTTTTTGGCCCTTTTAGCTTGTGAACCATGAAAGTAATCCCTAGTTACCCCTTTTGAAGCTTATATCCATATTTTTCTTCGTCACTCTCTCCTTTTATACATGAGTCATAGCCAAATACTTCACTCTCGACCTAGTTGAGCTAGTTGAGTCTTGGAAAGAATTGATTGATGAGCATGAGAATTTGGAGATGTTGTGAAGAGGAATAATGTTATTTATTGTAAGTGGGAACTAGTTTGATGTGTATATTTAGATGTGGTTCCAGGTTCTTTGTAGTATTTATATATGTAATGCATCCCCTTTATTAAAAAAAAAAAAAGAAAAGAAAGGGGATATAAAAAAAATGAAAAAAAAGAGAAAAAGAAAAAGAAAACAATAAATCTTTGTACTTTATTTTGTTTCAATTTTCTTGGTAAATGTGGTTGTGTTTTGTAATTGTAAATGAGTGGAGATATGCTTTAGTTTTAGAGTTTGGTGTATGAAGAAAGCAAGCGTCATTTTGACTCAACTAGCGAGACTTTTACACCTTTCTTGAACTTAAATTTTCACACCTTCACCCAAGCCTCATTACAACCCATTTTATGAATTCCTTGTTTTTGGTGCAATCCGGAATTTAGGTGGACATGCAAGGTCAAGTAGAGCGCATGCATTTAGACTTGGAGTTGAGTGAAATCTCTAGCCCATACTTGTGTGATGCATAATTGAGAGATGTGAGATTTTTCACCATACAATTTCATCTTCTTAATGCGAAGCCATGTATGCTTTGTGATAATCTTGTCTAGTGTTCAGGATTGAAGTGCATTCATTCTAGCTTTAATGTCATGGTTACATTTTGCACAAGGTGTGTTATCTTGATTCTTGAATTGGTTGTTAGCTCGTTAGAGTGGATGACAAGGTGAATAGCTCTATATGTTTGATTTAAGTTACAAGTAGACACCATGCTTGGCTTGTTTCCTATTTGTATGACGATTCGGACTTGTGAGTGTAGAGTTAGTTTAATTAGTAGGAATTGTTAGTTTCTTGTTTATTAATATCTTTTGTGATTTTGTGGGTACATCATCTATAAACCCTCACGAGACCTCACTCATCCACTAGGGCTACCTAGGGGTTCCAAGGGCTTGTTGCATATGCCAAATGCAACCGTGATCACCTACGAAAGTGGTACTAGTTAGGAGTATATGGTTATGTTAATTTTAGTTTGCTCGGGACTAGCAAAGTTCAAGTGGGGGAAGATTTGATAATGCGTATTTTATACACATTTTGTCCTTTATTCTCTTGCATTTTTGTTAGTTTCGAATATTGTTTTATCGATATTAATTATGTTTTTCATCTTTCAGTGCTTCATGCTTAATTGTTGAAAAGATGACTTATTTTGGGCTTGAAAGTAAAGATTATTCAAGAGGGAAGATAGAAGATGCAAGCTCGCGATGCCGGGAGGTGTTTAATGCATTATATTGAAGATTTTATCTTGCACGGGCTGCTGCACGGCCGTTCAACAAGCTGTGCAAGGTGTTCCAAGTAGTGCAGAATGGACAGAATTTTGTACGGGCTACTGCACGGCCGTGCATCAGGCCGTGCATCTCCTGCTGTGTATTAAAAGTAGCCAAACACAACATATCTTGATATCTCTTATCTTAATAACACATTTTGGGCATCTCTAACCTAGCTTCTTCATCTCATCTTGTAGCCTCATCTTGTAAATATAATTAGAGTAGAGATAACATTTATTACTCATAATCTAGCATTGATTATGAGTAACTAATTTCATATATTTGGCTCAAGGAGGATCTCTTGTATCAAAACCCATTCAATTGAAGTAAGATTTATTTAACTCTATCTTGAATACTTGTGATGTATTGTTTATGATTTTGCTTGGAGATTTGTAAGTTGCTTCATCTTACTCTTCTTGTATCTTCAATTGCTAATTGTTTGTTCTAATACGTAATCGTTAGTTCATTCATTATAGTAGCACAAGGTTTGGCGTGCCTAAACTTCAAGATTCAAGTACAAATACCAAGGTTGAGCTTCTCATCCTTGGGTTTGTCCTAGCCTCTCTTTGATTGATTCCTTGATTTGGTTATACTAGTAGTGCTTCATTATTGGTAGCTATTTTCAAGAGAGCTAATTTATGTGCTTCACTAAATTAGTGTTTTTAGAAGAGAAATAAGTGATTGTGTGCTTCACCAATTATCTTGGTTAGGTAGAGTTGGATATATTTTGCTTGTTTGGGTTGAAGTGCTTGAGTTTCCATATTCCTTGGGTCAAATATCTCTATAACTTGATAATTTAGTTATTGTGCCTTGTTGTGTTGGTAAAAATTGGATGATTGCCATTAACTTAGTTGTAGTTCTATAGCATTTTATTTCTTGTAGGCAAGGTGTTTGATAAAACACCTCAACCAAACTCAAAACCCCCCATTTTCCACACTTCTAGATTGTAAGAGATAATATACTCGAAATCAATATTTATAGTCCTTCCCTGTGAACGAACTACGAAAATACTACCTTCAATACTCCTGTATTAATTTAGGATTCCTGCATGAGAATGTTATTTTATTATATTAACACATCAATGATTTTATTTTTAAATACGATGATTTTTTTTATGACAATAGTATTGAATAAATTTTCCTAATAGAAGTATAATTAACTTATATGAAACGACATATTTTAAGAAGATCGTACTTTCTAAAAAATATTTATTTATATATCTTCACTATATATTCAAACACTTATTCTACTTCTAATAGAACTTTTATTTATATGTTTTTTTCTATAAATTCGAACTCTTATTCTCTATAAATTCGAACTTCTATTCTACTTCGAATAGAACTTTTAATCATATGCTAATAAATACTTATTCTACTTCCAATAGAACTTCTAATCATATGTATTCCTTATAAATTCGAACTTTTCTTCTCTATAAATTCGAACACCTATTCTACTTCTAATATGTTAAATGATATTTTTATATTTATTAGTGTTTAAATTCTAAAATTTTAGAAAATTAGAAAAATAGATTGAGACGATTTTAGAGCGCCACCTAAACTCCTGTGTACCCTCCTTTATATATATATTGATTCTAAAATTCTAGAAAATTAGAAAAATAGATTGATACAATCTTAGAGCGCCACCTAAACTCCCGCGTATCCTACTTTATATATATATATATATATATATATATTGATGTTATATTGTTTAATTACAATATTAGATTCTAATAATTGTTAGGAGGATTCTATTAATATTGGGGTGTTCTCATCTGAGTAAAAATCTTATTTGTTTTAACATGTCTTTATCATGATTCAATTCTTATTCATTTAATTACTTTAAATATTAAAAAATTTAATAATTTTTAATATGATTTTTTCATATGATTTTTTTAATAAAAGATAATACACATCCAGGTAAATTGCGAAGCAAAAAAAATTTGGGCAAGTTCCGGAACCAAAACTGGAGTTGCATATAAAAGTAAAAACAAACTCCAAATCTTAACAAATTTCTAACTCTTACTGATAGGTACCCGCTGTAAGTCAATAGCGGGCACCCGCTGCTGAAATAACCAAAATAGTACATTTCTACTTTACACGTGTCATAAGATATTATTTTCTCCCAACTTGCTCAACTTGGCAATAAATATCATTATAAAAATATTTTTTGTACAAAATATCTTGGTATCTTGCTCAATAAGGCAGGGGACACAAAAACATTCAACTGTAGCAGACAAACTCTGAGTAAAGCGACATGGTGCTAGAATCAAGGTATGTCAAGAGGGGACACCAATCACTGTTCCAATAGTGGCTCACTGTAGCTTTAACGGCATAACAAGTGGGCAACAATGATTGGGAGACCCAGCCTATAAATACCCTCATTCTACACATAAGCTAACACACACAATTTTAGCAATACAAAAACTCTCTACATATTCTCTCTCTTTACATCAGATACACTCTTACCAGCTTGATTATTATTATTTCCGATTACTGATTCTTACACCGGAGGTGCTTGACGGCCACCACCCTCGGGCAAGCATTGTTTTGCAGATACCCAAACTCAGGTGAAACGTCCTGGAACAGTAGTCGGAAGCCTCTAATCAGCCGTGGGAGCTATCATTTGGCGCTAGAAGGAGGGGGTTTTTCCTTAAGAAAAGCCTCCACCTGCTCTACCATCTTACCGTTGAGCACACCATCATATAAAAGCCCGCTTTCAACAAAAAGCCGCCGTCAACAAAAAACTGCTGATAACAAAAAGCCGTTGTCAACAAAAAGCCGCTGACAACAGAAAGCCGCTGACAACAAAAAGCCCGCTGACAACAAAATATCCGCTGTCAACAAAATGTTCGCTGACAACGAAAAGCCCGCTGTCAACAAAATGTCCTCCGTCAATCAAATGAGCATTCAACTCTTACAACATTCAACATCGAGCCCGCTCTCAAAGAACCCGCTGTCCGCTGTCAAACGGACGTCCAACCTGCAAGTCCTTAACGGGCAACAACTCATATCAAGCAACTTACATTGTGCAACTTACAACTTACATCATGCAACTAAGCAACCAAATGTGCAAATGGGAAGGGTCAGGTCCCTCGAGTCAGTGGTGGCCACCGCCGACAGCACAGGGAATAAACCCAATACCTGGCCTACAACTTGGTACGCTTACAGCCTACAATAGCAACGTACACACAAAAGCAACCAACAAAGTCTAAAGTCCCCTGGTGGGCAAGCAACCAACAAAGTCTAAAGTCCACTGGTGGGCAAGCAACCAACAAAGTCTAAGTCCCCTGGTGGGCAAGCAACCAACAAAGTCTAAGTCCCCTGGTGGGCAAGCGACCAACAAAGTCTAAGTCCCCTAGTGGGCAAGCAACCAACAAAGTCTAAGTCCCCTGGTGGGCAAGCAACTACAAAAGCAAAGTCCCTAAGCGGGCAAGCAACCAACTACAAAAACAAAGTCCCTAAGCGGGCAAACAACCAACTACAAAAGCAAAGTCCCTAAGAGGGAAAGCAACCAACTACAAAAGCAAAGTCCCTAAGCGGGCAAGCAACCATCTACAAAAGCAAAGTCCCTAAGCAGGCAAGCAACCAACTACAAAAGCAAAGTCCCTTAACGGGCCAGCAACCATCTACAAAAGCAAAGTCCCTTAACGGGCCAGCAACCATCTACAAAAGCAAAGTCCCTAAGCGGGCAAGCACCCAACTACAAAAGCAAAGTCCCTAAGAGGGCAAGCAACCAACTACAAAAGCAAAGTCCCTAAGCGGGCAAGCAACCAACTACAAAAGCAAAGTCCCTAAGCGGGCAAGCAACCATTTACAAAAGCAAAGTCCCTAAGCGGGCAAGCAACCAACTACCAAAGCAAAGTCCCTTAACGGGCCAGCAACCAACTACAAAAGCAAAGTCCCTAAGCAGGCAAGCAACCATCTACAAAAGCAAATTCCATAAGCGGGCAAGCAACCAACTACAAAAGCAAAGAATTCTACAATAGCAATCAACAAAAGCAAAGTCCCCATAGCGGGCACACAACCACCTACAAAAGCAAAGTTATCTACAATAGCAACCAGAAAAGGCAACAACCCTCAAGCGGGCAACAAATATCAACAAAGAAGCGGTACATGCAAATCTGAAAATTTTGTCTAAGTCCCCTAGTGGGCAACAAATATCAACAAAGAAGTTATCTATCTCCCTCTTGTGGCACCGTGCCCATACATGCAAAATCTGAAAAATTTGTCTAAGTCCCCTAGCGGGCAACAAATATCAACAAAGAAGCGGTACATGCAAATCTGAAAAATTTGTCCAAGTCCCCTGGTGGGCATCAAATATCAACAAAGGAGTTATCTATCACAAGATGTGCAAAATTTATCTAAGTCCTCTGGTGGGCATCAAATATCAACAAAAAAGTTATCTATCACAAGATGTGCAAAATTTGTCTAAGTCCCTAGCGGGCAACAAATATTAACAAAGAAGTGCTACATGCAAGATGTGAAAATTTTTCTAAGTGCCCACAAACTTTGATCCGAGTCATCCATCAAAGTTGGACAACAAACATCAACAGAGATGTGCTACATGCAAGATGTGAAAAATTTTCTAAGTCCCCATAAACTTTGATTCGGGTCATCCATCAAAGGTTATTTGAAATCAAAGAAGGGTTGTAAACATCAACAAAGCTTGCAAACAACCTATCAACAAGGTTGCATCATCAAGAATTCACAAAGGCAACATCCATAACAATGCTACAAACTCACAAGAACATCATATCACGAGGTCTTCTTCACTCTCTAAAAAATAATTGCGTCAAAGGCTATATCCTCACAATGGCATCAAAGTCACACATGTTTTCTCAACAAGCAACTATAGCAATTATTTTCTTGGATGCATCAACAAATCCGTCTGCTTCAAATACACAACATGCGGTTACAGGTTCTTACTCTCATTATTATACACTATCACTTGGAAAATATCATGACATACTCGCAAAATCTTATATGCATATCCCATTACTATTTGTTTCTCACTTTCATTAACATGTCTACTAATGTGTTGAGTATGGAATACAGTAAAAGAATACAGAGGGGGGGTGAATGGATTCTTGAACTTTTCTTTGTGAGTCTATGTAGCAGATAAGTGTTTGTGTGTGTAAAGATGTAGGTGCGGATAAAGAACAACACAAGTCACAATATCACTTTAATCTAATGTATTATTAGATAAAGGTTGCTACAATATGTGAATACAAATGATAGTATTCTCAGCTTCGTTTTTCTCAGAGAGATATTGCTTACAATGAATATGAAAAACTTGACTCACTCAAAGTTGATTGCTAAGGAAGTGAGGCTATATCCTTATAGAGCATGGATACAACCCACTTACTACAAATAAGGTAGCTAAACAAATTACTTTCTAGTCTGTCTATCCTTTTTGAGTAAGTGTCCAAACGGTTACAGATTTGACTTTGCAAAGCCTGTTCAGATCCACTTCTTTAGCCCTTTATCTCTTCTATATCTCTCCAAGCTTCTTTGTAGGTTTTCCAGAGCACGTTACAGACTGAGATCTATAAAGTGCATTGGCTTGTTGGAGGTTTCTTACTTGTACAATATTTTCAGTGTTTTGTCTCCAAGAATGTATTCGAGAAGTGACTAAGTAAGTGATTCGAGAACTAGAATTGACTTGATCGATAACTCTGAGTTCTCGAACACTGTTATATTGGCATATCGAATTACTTCTCGAATAGCTCTTTTTCATCAGGATTCCTTGAGTTGTCGAATAGAACATTTGACTTATCGAATCCTCGAGATATCGAATAGCTTTCTGAGTCCTTGTGATATCGAATGGAAATTTGACTTGTTGACTCCTTGAGAACTCGAATACTACTTTTGACTTGTTGACTTCTTGAGTTCTCGAATAGAGTAAAAAGACATATCGAATCTCTGAGATATTGAATGAGATATCGAACAGTGTATTCAGAGATATCGAATAGTGTCTTGAGATATCGAATCCCTGACTTCTCGAATGCTGGACTTCTCGAATAGACAAAACTACTTCTCGAATTGGTACTTAGGCAAATTCTTAACTTTCTTCAAATCCCAACTGTGATTATTTGACAGTCTTTATCTTCTTGCTTGAGGCATGAACCTTGGAACTTCTTTCAAGCATTATTCTTGACTTTATAAGTACAGTTACACAACTAGGATTTGGTGCCTATTGCAAGTAAAAAACAAGTAGAGACTCTACAACTAGAGGTTCCCTCAGTTAAGAGGTCATGTAAGTAATGCAAAGCATTACAAACAATTAGGGTTGTTATTAGATGTAAACAGGCATGCCTCTATGACTAACAATCTCCCCCAAATTGTGAGTGAGACCCTTAGTCACAATTTCATGTCTGATAACAAGCCTAACATACATAAAGATAAAACTTGAAAAGTACAGGTATGAAATTTGATTGAGCACATGAATGAATGATCTTACAGTATGATGAAATACTAGCCATTCTCATTTGATTCCATCTGCATTGCTTTGGCTTGTAGACCATCATATGCTTTCTGTTTTCTTTCTTTCTCCTTTCTTGCATTCCCATCCATGGCCTTTATGATTTCTGCCAAAGCATCCAATTCTTCAAGCATGATAGAGTCTTTGAAATCTTCAAGTACTGGTTTTAGAATGTTGGCAGGATAGTGACTGAGTAGGTTCATTCTTATATTGACATTATCTCCATTTTTCCTCCTATACTTCACCACATAGGGATTGAATTGAACTCTACACAATCCTTTTGCCCTTAGCTTTTCTGCTTCAACTTCCAGCCTATCAATCTCCTTCTCCCTTTCTAGCCATTTCTCAAAGCATCCCTTTCTTATCTTATCAGCATAGTCTCTCTTCATCTTTACAAAATCAATGAACTCCAGCTTCCATACTTTCTCCACTTTGTCTTCAGAATCCAATAATGCAATGATTCTTTCTATTTCGTATAGCTTGCCCCAATTTTAACACTGTCCTTATTTGAATTTCTTCTCCCTTCCATCAATATATTTAATCTCAAGGCAGTTATTCATAATGGCAGCATATAGTAGATTCTTTGAGCTCTTAGATATTGCAATTGGTCTTCATCAAAATCTTCATCTAATGGTTGGAGTTTTAAGCCTGGATAGATTGTCAGAGTCCTTGATTTGGATAGCTTTGGTTTCCTTGCAGAGTTTGAATTTGATCCTTTTTACATGGTTGCCTGGCAGTAGCATGTGACCTTTGTTTGTAGACCATTGTAGTATTCCATTAGCAGTTTGCTTTTTAAAACACACAGATGGTTTCTTGACTTGAATCTTCTTCTCTTCTTGAGGTGGCAAAACAGTTGCAGAAGCCATAGATGTAGATTTTGCTAGGTCACTACTAACAGTATTCACCCTAGACTCAGAGTCTTGTGTTGTGGTGAGGTTACTGATAGCAATGCCTAAGGCTTGCTGTTTTCCACTCTTTCTCTCATACACCTTTCCACCATCTCTGTCATCATCTTCCTTCTTGCTTTTACCATCCCTTTTCTCCTTGTCATCACCACCCTTATTCCTTCCTTGAGATCCACCTTTGCTGCCACTCTTGTCTTGATCATCCTTATCTTGTCTGACTTTCCCTCTTTAGCAATAGGCTTGATGTCTGACTGAGAGTTGATAAACTTCACTAGAATGTCAAGAGCCTCTATTTCAGATTTAGATTTTCCACTCCTTGAATGTAGAACTCCAGCCAAAAATTTTATTATAGACATGTTGTTTGATTTGAGGTGTTGGCCAAATCTGAAGGCAACAATGTCTTGATTCTTTTCATATAAAATACAGTGAGGCTGAGGAACTACTTGAGGCAATTGAGATTTCATGCACTTGGTGAGAATCTCTTTGAGCATATTGTTGTCTGATGAGTTATTCCTTTCTATCTTCTTGATAATTGTTCCAAGTTCAGAGCTGGATAGAATTTGCAAAGCTTCAATGTGGATGTGAAAGAGGTTCTTTTTTTTTAACCGGGAACTACCCCACACACTTGTATGTGGGATTTCAAACCCGGGGAGATATATCGCTGACCCCTACCACCCAGTACTCCCACGTAAATCCGAAGCTTTCGCTCCGAGGTAGGTTCGAACCCCTGACCTTGGCTGAACCAGGGAAAGGGGGTGTCCACTCAGCCAAAGCTTTGTAGACGATGTGAAAGAGGTTCTTGGCAGTGTGGACTAGGACTTCTCTATCATTGGTATTGATGATGGCATAAGGATTAGTTTGAACAATTTCTCTTCTCATTACAGTGACTAGAAACACATCTTGCACAAGAAGCTTGATGTAGTCAAAGTAGTGGAAGTTTGCCCTTCTTCTCAGCTCAAGTAGGTGCTTCAGAAAGGCTATGTCATGGTATAGTTTAGAATTTGCAGTTTCTTGACATACCCTTTGAGTAAGAACATTTCTGAATTCTGAAGGTTCAGCTTGAAGAGATTGCTTAGCAATGTCAGGAATGTCGAATTCATATTCTGGGGACTTCTCTTCAGTTTCATATGGAGGAATAGATGGAATCTTGGCCTCTTCATCTACAGCCACTTTCTTTAGTTTTTGCTCCTTGGATGCTGCCTTTAATTTCTCAGACTGAATTCTTGGTTGACCACCCTCATTTATTGTAATACTTTTCTCCTTAGGTTTCTCCTTCTTAGATTTTGAGTTCCTTAATGTCCTCTTCTCCCCCTTAGGCTTGTTGTTAGGCACAGAGGCTGTAGAAGTGACCTTTGGGTTGGAAGAAACTTCAGGTAGAGGGAGTCCCATATGCTTCATTATGGTAGAAAGCATTTGTTGTTGGTTGAGAAGAACATCAGCATTGGCAGTGGATTGAATGTCCAACTTGTCATTGAGAGCAGCAACAGTGTCTGTTAACTGAGCATTGGATGTCTTGAGATTGACCACCTCCTTTTCCAGAGTATCCACCTTGGTGAATAACTCAGTGGCCTTGAAACCAGAGACAGATTGTTCCTTGAGTCTTTATACTTCATATTTGGTCATGTCATGCACAGGAACTTCAGTTACCAGTCTGTCTCCATATAAATTCTTGAACATTGTCTTTAGCATGGCATTGGAGTCTGTGGTTTGATCAGATATAGATTGAAATTTATGCCCCAGACTTGTGACAGTATCCTTTAGCAGTGCTATCCCATGATCCATCTTGGTGCAGGTGGTGTTACAGTATTTGAGGTCTTTAAACACACTGTCCAACTGAGGGAATTTGGCAGCAAAGGTCCTCTTGATTTCTTCCACTTTAGTGACTGTCTTATCACACACCCTGCTGACCTCAGATTTGACTCCCTTGCCAAGATAGTGGGCAGCCTTGAGAAATCCCTTGTGAGAATCATTCATGGCTTCATACACTTCACCAGGTGTCAGAGATTTGGCATTGGATCCTAATGAAGTGATGTATTCCTCCCTGAGATATTGAAGTGCTTCATCAAGAGTAATATCATATTTTCCTTGCAACCAGGCATCTACATTGTCATCTCTCTCAGCATCATCAACTATCTCTGTCTTCTGCATCTCCACATCATCCCTATGGCATAGCAGAATGGCCTCATAGTCTGGGTTAGGGATGTTGGAGGTGACCAAGTGTTGAGCAATCTTGACAAACTCAGGAATCTAATCCACAACTAAGCTTTGAAGTGCTTCAATCTTGACTAAGCTTTGAAGTGGTTCAACCGTCAATTGTGGTGGAACAGACCCTGATCCTGAAGCACTGTCATGTTGCACAAGCTTTAGCCATTGTGACAGGAAGTCAGAGCTAGAGCTAGGCAAGCTAGACTCCTCAGTTACAGATTCAACTTCTGTAACCGGATGGATTGACTCTACTACTGGTGTCTCCACAGAAGTGGGATGAGTTACACCAGCAGTTGACACAGGCACAGAGTCTCTAGTAAAAACTAGTGGAACCTCTGTGTTTGTGATGGTGTCATTAGGAGATGCCCCAGCATGCATTCCTTCACCATCTAAATGTGGGTCCTGGGTGGTGAGCAAGGTGTCATGCACCAATTCACTCGAATTCATTGGCTCATCAAAAGAAAAGAATTCTTGATGATCAATCCCTTGCTCCTCAATTGCTTGAGTTGCAGGCTGCAAAGAAATTTGAGTGGTAGATTCTGGAAGAGAAGTGTCATTTAAATTAGAGTTTGGCAACTCCCCCTGAGAGATAGAGGGAGTATCAATTGTGATGTGCTCTCCACTCAGTGTTGTGCCAGCCTTATCACTCTCATGTGCTGACTCTATACAGGTAGGTGCATTAGGGAGAATGCTTGATTCTATAGATGCACCCTGTTGAGAGGATACATCTAGTGAACTGTTTGCCCCTGATTTTACAACTTCAGCCATTTGTGTGACTAAAGAGGTGGTCCTAGATTTCTTCTTCTTTGGCCTGATAAGGGGTGACTCAGGTGCCTCACTTTCTAATTCTACAGCTAATGCTGCTTCAGATAAGATGGTTAAAGGTGCAGACATTACCTCATTTCTCTTCTTTTTACTAACATCACCCTTTTGAGAGGATGATGCAGTTGGCTCACTGTGTGGTAGAGTGTTTGGTTGAGAGGGTTGGTTAGCAGGCCCTGGGTTAGCATTTTGTTCTACTTGCTTGGGCTGTGCTAACTGTGACTTTGAGTCAAATGTTGGCATGTTGTGGGGGTAAGTCCTAAACAAACTCTCCATATGAGGAGTTATGTTAAGTCTTACATCCACATCATTCCTAGTCTCCAAATTACCAAAAATGAGTTTGGTCATGGATTTAGGATAGCCTATTCTATTTTTATCTATCCCAGTCAATTCAATCAATTGAGCATTTTTAAAATTAAGAACAGATTGAATAAAGAGAGGGAAGAAAATGTCAGTACCTCTCTTGGTTGTGTTCTTACCAAGTCTCCCATACAGCTCTTGTAGGATGATTTGACCAACATCTATCTTCTTTCCATAGGCCAGTGCATAGCCAATTTATTGTGCAGGTGCACTGATTTGATCAAAGCTTGATTTTCTTGCCGTGAAGACTTGAAAAAGAGTTGCAAACACATAGCTCCACTTCTTTCTCAGATTCTTCCTGTTTAACTTTCCAAGGTTGATCCAATCTGAGTAGTTGATGAACTCAAAGAATTCTTCTAACTCTGCATTCATGGCCAGTATGTCATATGACTCTTATTGTAGGCCCAGTGCTTGATTCATGTCTGTAGTGGTGATAGTGATTTCCTGGTCCTGAATCTTGCAGTGGATTATGTATGAAGTTATTACGCTTTCCAGGGCTACAACTTCCACAATAGCAGTTCCCTAAAACTGTTCCAGAATGTCTAGATACAGTGTTGGGTTGGCAGAGAGTGCATCCTTGATGTATGACTCAGCCATCCACTTTACAAAGCACTTGAAGTTCGCATTGGGTGCTTCAACATCACTGGTTAGGGCGATAAAATTGGTGTTGAACTTCACTGTTGCCATTGATACAGAGAGAAAAAAAGAAAAAGTAAAGGTTGAAGAAGAAATTTAGCTTTTGGCAGTTAGGGTTTTCAGAAGTTTTGGGTGTTTAGATGCTTGAGAAATCGAATGAAATGAATCGAATGGATGTAAAATGGTATAAGTATGAAGTACTTGAATTGTCAATTAGATGTATGTTTTGTATCGACAAGTCAGGCATTCGAGAAGTAGAAAACAACTATTCGATAACTCAAGAAAAGCTTATTCGATAACTCAAGCAGGTTGTCACTCACAGCTGGCAGTTATCTAACTTAGAAATAAATCTAAATTAGGTAAAATATGTTTTTATGAGTAATTCTGAATTCTGAATAAAAATCCAAAATCGGTTAAAATTCAGCGAGAAATCAGTCTTTTCAAATGATTCGAGAACTCAAACATGCTATTCGAGAACTCTATCAATAGAGAACTGAAATACCTTATTCGAGAACTCACTCATGTCTCTGTTCGAGTTCTCTAAAAGACACTATTCGAGAACTCAAGAGTGTCCTGAATAGGCTTGTTAGAGAAGTCGACCACTAACACTGAAATGAACCATTCGAGAAGTCTGATTTATCGAACTATTCCTTTTACTCATAGAAACTCAATTTTCACTAATTTTTTTAAAAGTTACCAGCCATATTCATTCAAGAATATTCTAGCAAATTAAACAGTGATTTTCTCAAAATTTCATAGAAATTTCAAGTTAACAAGAAAATATGATTTTCCAAATATGCAACAGATTTGAAATATTTATAAATCATATTTCAGCCAACACTTACTCCAAAAATATTGAGAATTTAAATAAAGTAAGTGTTTACTGCTGCAACAATCTAGATGTTGTATTCACCTAGCCAGAATCTGAAGAATTCAGCATTCCAATCTCACTAACCAACCTTGTGAAGGTGGCTTCATCTAATGGCTTAGTGAATATATCAGCTAGTTGTTTATCTGTAGAAACATAATGCAACTCAATGGTTCCATTAGTTGCATGTTCTCTTATGAAATGATATCTGATGTCAATGTGCTTTGTCCTAGAATGATTGACAGGATTGGCAACTATAGAGATTGCACTTGTGTTGTCACACATGATTGGAATTCTTTCCAACACAAGTCCATAATCTCTAAGTTGATTTCTAATCCAAAGCACTTGAGCACAGCAACTTCCAGCAGCTATGTATTCAGCCTCAGCTGTAGAAGTTGACACAGATTATTGTTTCTTGCTATACCAAGAGACTAACCTTTGTCCAAGAAACTGGTAGCTACCTGAGGTTCTTTTTCTATCCACTCTGCATCCAGCATAATCAGCATCAGAATAACCAACCAGATTGAACCCTGTGTCCTTAGGATACCATAGACCCAAGTTTGGAGTGCCCTTCAGATATTTAAAGATCCTTTTTATAGCAATCAAATGTGATTTTTTTGGATTTGATTGAAACCTTGCACACAAGCATGTAGCAAACATGATGTTTGGCCTACTTGCAGTGAGGTAGAGTAGAGAACCAACCATGCCTCTGTAGACTGAGATATCTACTTTCTTGCCTTTAGCATCTTCATCCAATTTAGTGGCAGTGGCCATGGGTGTCTTTGCAGGTGAGCAATCTTCCAAGTCAAACTTCTTCAATAAATCCTTGATGTACTTGGTCTGACTGATAAAGATACCATCCTTCTTTTGACTGACTTGCAATCCAAGAAAGAATGTCAACTCTCCCATCATACTCATCTCATATCTGCTCTGCATGAGTTTAGAAAATTTCTCACACAGCTTCTCATTTGTAGAACCAAAAATGATATCATCCACATAGATCTGAACTAGGATAAGATCATCACCATGCTTCTTATAAAATAGTGTCTTGTCCAGTGTACCTCTAGTGAATTGATTTTCAAGAAGAAATTGTGATAAAGTATGATACCATGCCCTTGGAGCCTGCTTAAGTCCATACAATGCCTTAAGCAATTTGTAGACAAATTCTGGGAAGTGTGGATCCTCAAAGCCAAGTGGTTGTTGCACATAGACTTCTTCTTCCAATTATCCATTCAGAAATGCACTTTTGACATCCATTTGATAAACTTTAAAGTTTGAATGAGCAGGAAATGCCAAGAATATTCTGATGGCTTCCAATCTAGCAATAGGGGCAAATGTCTCATCATAATCAATGCCTTCCTGTTGAGAGTATCCTTTTGCAACCAACCTTGCTTTGTTTCTTACTATTACACCATCTTCATCCATCTTATTCTTCAGAACCCATTTTGTTCCAACAATGGTTCTATTCTTTGGTGCAGGCACAAGTTCCCATACTTTGTTCCTTTTAAATTGATTCAGCTCCTCTTGCATGGCAATAATCCAATCTGTATCTAACAGTGCATCATCAAGTTTCTTAGGCTCCACCTGAGATAGGAAACAACCATAGAGACACTCATTCTGAGTTGCTCTCCTAGTCCTTACTCCTGCATTAGGATCTCCAATGATTTGCTCTGCAGTGTGTGATCTATCCCATTTCCTTGAGTGCTCAGCCAGATTTCTCATTCTTGATGTTGCTTCATCATCCAAATCATCATCCTGATTTCCTCCCCCTGTGAGGTTGCCACTACTCATAGGTGTGTCTTGGATGCTAGTTTCTCCACTGTTGATTGGCACAAATTCTTCTCTTGTATTATCATTCACTTGAGTCTGTTGAACTTGAGTTTCAACTTCAGTTTCAGTCTCTTCATCAGAATCATCTAGATTATCAAACTTCAATGGATCTTTATCTTCATCATTGGCTTCTTCTAGTCCAGGTAGTTTGCTGTCATCAAATGTCACATATGTGCTTTCCATAATTTTCTTTTGACTGATGACATAAACTTTGTATGCAATTCTTTCCATAGAATAGCCAAGAAAAATACCTTCAAATGCCTTTGCATCAAACTTACCAACATATTCAGAATTATCCTTCAATACAAAGCATTTGCTTCCAAAAGTATGAACATACTTTAGAGTGGGCTTCTTTCCAGTCATCAAGTTGTAAGGTGTCTTTCCAGTATTTTTGTTGATGAGGGTTCTGTTCTGGATATAGCATGCAGTGCTTACAGCCTCAGCCCAAAAACATGTAGGCATCTTTGCATCAAGTAACATTGTTCTAGAAGCCTCAATTAGAGTTCTATTCTTCCTCTCAACAAATCCATTTTGTTGTGGAGTCCTTGGAGCTGAGAATTGCTGAGAAATACCATTCTCTTTACAGAATGCTTCAAGTATGGCATTTCTGAACTCTGTTCCATTATCACTTCTCAGTGCAATCACACTTGCATTGTTGGCCTTTGCTTCCTTGTCAACTTTCTTTATATGCTTAATGATTACTTGTGGAGCCTCATCTTTTGATGCCAGAAATTCCACCCATGTATACCTTGTAAAGTCATCAACCATCACCAAGACATACTTCTTTCTTCCTAGTGACATAATATTGACAGGCCCAAACAAATCCATATGAATGAGTTGTAGGGGTTTGGTTATTGATGTCACTGTCTTTGACTTGTGGCTTGATCTTTTCATCTTTCCTTTTTGACAAGCCTCACACACTCCTTCTTGACAGAATTCAAGTGTGGGCATGCCTCTCACTAACTCTCTTTTGACTAGAGAATTAATGGCTTTGAAGTTCAGGTGTGATAGTTTCTTGTGCCACAGCCAACAATCTTCATTTGATGCTTTTGAGTAAAAGCAACAAATTTTGTCCTTGTTTGCAGAATCCATATTGGCTACAAACAGGCTTCCTTTCCTTACTCCAGATAGAGCAAAATCACCAGTCTTCTTGTGGGTGATCAAACATTCATCTTTGTCAAAATCCACCTTGAATCCTCTATCAGTAAACTGACCAACACTTAGCAGATTATGCTTGAGTCCCTTGACCAGTGCTACATCTTCAATGATGACATTTCCAACTTTCAACTTGCCATATCCCAATGTGTTACCCATGCTGTCATCTCCAAAAGCAACCATTGGGCCAGCCTTTTCCTCATACTGTGATAGCAGGGCCATAACACCAGTCATATGATTTGAGCATCCACTGTTCAAAATCCACATGACCTTCTTTTCACTTTCTTTGCCCTGCAAACACAAAGGTATTACTTCTCCTTTGGTACCCAAACAAGTTTGGGTCCATGTGACTTAGAAACAGTTTTATCATAAACAACATGCTTGTTAACTTTCTTGGTGTTAGTCTTCTTGTCACTGTTAGAAGTCTTAGAACCTGAGATTTCAGACTTAGGTGACAGAGGTACCTTCCTAGCTTTAGGAGGACTCGAAGACTTTGACCTGGTGTAGTGTGTGTGAGAATTGTGACTGATACAACCATCAATGAATTGCCTTCTCAAATTGAAACAACTAGTCATAACATTCATATTGCATGGCATACAGTCAAATTTATCACAAAATGGTGCATCTCTATGTCTTAGAGGCACAGAACAATCATAGAAAGGTTTAGACATACTACCAGCAGGTTTTTTGCATGCATGAGTTAAATGATTGGTACGAAAACAGTTCTGACAAGTTTTCCTAGGGGCATTAGGCATATAAGCATAGTTGTTATCTTTGTTAATCCCTAACTTGCCATTTCTGTTCTGTTTCTTCTTAGTCACTTTCTTCTCTGATTCACTCTTCCCAACTGAAACAAACTTAACAAACTTCTTGGGTCTTATCCTATCACCTACTGGCTCCTTGGTCTTTGACTTGACACTCTCACTCTTAGAGGATGCTTGTTGTTCATTGGATTGTGCCTCATCCTCATCATTCGACATTTGCTTGATGAGTAAGGCATCCTCATCAATTTCAAATGTTGATTCTTTAAAAATAGGAGTCTCAGTCTTTTTCAAAATGTGAGGCACTTCCCTATGAACAACTGTATCATCTTCAATGACAGCATATCCTTTTCTCTGTTTAAGAGTGCCATAATCAAGTCCAATAGTAGCCTTGGGATTAGCTTCAATTTTCTCACAGTAGGATTGCACTAGACCAGATGATTTCTTGAAAGTTTTCAGTTTGAATTCATTTTCAGCTAATTCATCCCTAAGAGCCTTTTCAACCTGACTAGCACACAAAACCTTATTCTGCAGATATTCAACTTCTTTCTTAAGGTTTTCTACTTGCATAGCAGTTAGCTCAAGTTTCTCATTCTTTTTTATTAACATTTCATTTCTAGTAGACAGTTTAGTAATCTCTTCATTAGCAGCAGTCATACTTAGAGACACACAAAAGGCCCATCGGGCCGGGCTTTGACCGGGCTTTGAAAAGCCCGGGCTTTTTGGTCAAAGCCCGGCCCGTGCTTTGACTTTGACCGGGCCGGGCCGGGCTTCTGTGAAAAATGTGAGCCTGTTTAGGCCCTTGAAGCGGGCCGCGGTGGGCTTTTTTCCGGGCCTGAAGCGGGCCAGGCCGGATCGGGTCGGATCGGGCTTTTTTCAGGATCAAATCGGATCGAGATTTTATGTTATATAAGAATGTTCTTTATGTAATAATGGCAGACATGTGTTAAACAATCTATATTGCCGATACAAATATTACATTTATCGATTTACTTTTTGATTTGATGATATATTAATTGATTACACGTGTACTTAACTTGTTTTTGTTCATGTATCGTAATATATGCATATAAATCATCTTATTATTAATAATGAATATGTAAATATATATGTACTTAAATTATTTTTATATTTGTAGGAAGTGTAAATACATAAATATTTATGTAAGTATACTAGAATAATCGAATTTTACCCGGGCTTTTTCGGGCCGAACCGGGCTTTTAATCGGGCCGGGCCGAAGACCGGGCTTTTTAAAAGACCGGGATTTTTCCGGGCCGGGCCGGGCTTTGCCCAAAAATATAGGGACCGTTTAAGGCCCTCGGGCCGGGCTTGACCGGGTCGGGCTTTGACCATGCCGAGCTTTGACCGGGCTTTGCCGGATCGGGCCGGGCCAGATTTTCGGGCTCGGGCTTTTTGTGCATCTCTAGTCATACTAGTATGAATGTTAAACATCTCAATAGATAGTTGTTCAATCATGCATTTATACTCTGAAACAGACATGTCTATAGTAGTGAGAGATGGTACCTGAGGGTCTGATGGAGATGTGTCCTCCTTGGAATTGGCCATCAAGGCATAATTGCAAAATTCTTGTTCCTCTCCATCACTGTCAGAATCATCCCAACACTTCCCTTCAGCTATGTAGGCCTTACCTTGTGTCTGCTTTTTCAGAAGGGCCTCATACTTTGCTTCGAGCTCAAGATAATCTCTATCCTTCTTTTTAGGCTTCTTGCATTCACTGGCAAAATGCCCTAAGTCATTGCATCTATAACACCTTACAGATGACCTATCCACATGGCTGGTTTTGAACTTATTCTTGTTTGGTTTCACAGGTGCCTTGCTCTTGTTGAATGAATGGTTTTGGGTTTTAGGTTTGAAGGGTTGGTTCCTCTTGAATCTGATGTTTGGGAATTTTCTGGCCATAAAAGCATATGAAGTGTTTTCCATCCCATCTAGTTCTTCAAGAGTATAGAACTCATCTTCCTCCTCCTCAACAGGTTCACTTATGTGACAGCCCAAATCCGGGGTCAGGGATTTGGTCGTTACGCGGAAATCCTTAATAACAAATCACCTGTTTAGCCACATTAAACCATCTGTAGTCATTTATAATTGAGTTACAACATTTGAGACCCCAACCACCAAGCATCTTTTATGTTATAGGGCTAGAAACAAGAATCAACTCCTTACTACTAGTATAACTTCGTTGAGAAGTACACCAACAACTAGTACTATTTTATGCAAAGTAACATATATATTACACATCAATATACTTACATATAACTTACTCCAGCTATAAACTTTCTAGATCATATCGTCTTCATAAGGGCACGCTGCCCGTTTCATCTAAGCCATGCAGATAACCTCGTCCGGCTACCTTCCACTGAAAAGTTAATATTTGAAAACAAGCAAGTATGAGCGAAAGAATTGCTCAGCAAGTTATTACTAGAGTTTAACAAAATATCCCATCATGTGCATGGGTTTCCAACATTCAACTGATACTTAATATCATTCTTGAAACATTTATAACCACGAAATTCTATAGGGAAAGTATAATGTTTGAAAATAATATCAACTGAACAATATACCAATATAATATAAAAGATGTCGTTACAAGGTAATTAAATAGCCACATCTTGTTTGCGCAGTAATACACCAACATAAACTTGCTGGTTATTCAATATGAAATCACTTACTTATTGATAATATAATATCAGTTCTCTTCTATAACAAGATAATAATCAATACATTATCTTAGTATAATATCTCAAGGTAATATAACATTTAAAATCAAGCTCTCAATATAATCTTTCCATTTCCTTTTATACAACAATTGTGTATAAAAGTAATATAAAATCAGTTTCTCTTCTTACTGTAAAACAATTCCATCATTTCATACCATTTTCATTTTTCAGTACACAACTCTGAAAACCATTATCAATTCTTTCTTTTAAGTTTTGGGGATATCTGCTTGCGCCAGATACGTAGGACGATGATCAGTCGCCTGACCGTACCTGCTCTCTGTTTACTATTAGTAGAAGGGATGATCCTACCTGGTCATCAACCCTGGAGGAAGGCTACCTGCTACATCCTCCCTTGGCATCTTCGTGCCGTAACAAAATATTGAGTGCTGGACTGTGCCGTACACAGCCTCTTACGCTTTTTGTTGCAATCCCCCTTTGTCAATCAATATTCCATTTATAAAACACCATTCCACATTTTCCATTTTCCCGTTTCCATCTCCATTCTCATTTCCATTCACATTTCCATTTTCATATCCGTATTATAATCATTTGAAAACATTTATACAGGTATATCAATTCAAGACATACATTCAGTTCACTATGAAATTCCTTAAACAACCTTTTAACAATATTTAATCACCCTTAGAACACTTGGAATATCTAAATAATAACTATTCAATAATCCCTTTTAAATGAATATTATAATTAATATTCATTTAATTAAATAACCATTAAAATAACATTTATCAATATCATTCCAGACATTTTTAACCAAAAATGTCTCATTTATAACCATTGGAATATCTTTATTATTATTCCGGAACAAAGCGATTGTAAGAAAACATTTTAAAAATAATATTCATCTAATTAAATAAATTTAATTAGACGGATAAGGTTTATTTAATCAATAGATGCTTCCAGAGGTGTCTACTAATTAAATAAACGTAGTTTATTGGTGATGTTGCCATTAGGTTAATTATTGCGAAATTTTTTCTAAAAACTTTGTCCGGGTTTTCGAAAATATACATTACAAGATAACCCCTTCCATTGTTCCATTCATATATCAATACCTTTAAAATACACCAACTAAAATACTTTACATGTAAATCCCTTTTAAGAAAATCTGTAAATATCAGCCCTTGTCACCTTACATAACAAAATATTTATTAATAACGTCTGAAGCAGTTTAGAACTCAAATATTCCCAATTTACACATAATTGTAATATCATAAAATAACTTTAGATAACAACGGATACCATAATATCATAAAAATAACCATAAATAACAACTGATATCATTCCTTCCCATATCACTTTACTCTTTATAGTATATCACTCTCTCCATATCACATATATTTCCAGTCAAACCATTTTACTTAAAAGTAGGGCTGTAATTCGAGTCGAGCCGGGCGAGTTCGAGCCGAGCTTCAAATCGAGCCGAGCTTTTTTTGACAAGTCGAGCCGGGCTCGTTTATTAAACGAGCCGAAAATCCCCGCCGAACTCGGCTCATTTTTTATACGAGTCGGGTCGAGCTACTCGCGAGCCTCTCACGAGTCGAGTCGAGTTCTGTTATTCGAGTCGGGTCGAGCTACTCGCGAGCCTCTCATGAGTCGAGTCGAGTTCCGTTTAACGAGTCGGGTCGAGTTTCTATTTAACGAGTTGTTAAACGAGTCGAGCCTAACGAGCTGTTAAACGAGTCGAGCCTAAAGAGCTATTAAACGAGCCGAGCCTAACGAGCTGTTAAACGAGCCTAACGAGTTTCTGAAAATATAGTAGTGTTCTATTAAGATCTTCAGCCAAATGAATTTTTTATTTTTTCAAAATTTGGGAATATCATTTATTTAGATATATCTTGACATCCGTACGGTTGGATCGTCGAAAAATATTTTTAAAAAAATAGAAACAATAATCTGGGACAAAGCACTGGTTACGAGTACTAGACAATATAGTAGTGTTCTATTAAGATCTCCAGCCAAATGAATTTTTTATTTTTTCAAAATTTGGGAATATCATTTATTTAGATATATCTTGACATCCGTTCGGTTGGATCGTCGAAAATTTTTTTTAAAAAAATAGAAACAATAATTTGGGACAAAGCACTGGTTACGAGTACTAGACAATATTGTAGTGTTCTATTAAGATCTCCAACCAAATTAATTTTTTATTTTTTCAAAATCTGGGAATATCGTTTATTTAGATATATCTTGACATCCGTACGGTTGGATCGTCGAAAAATATTTTTAAAAAAATAAAAACAATAATCTGGGACAAAGCACTAGTTACGAGTACTAGACAATATTGTACTGTTCTATTAAGATCACCAACCAAATTAATTTTTTATTTTTTCAAAATTTAGGAATATCATTTATTTAGATATATCTTGACATCCGTACGGTTGGATCGTCGAAAAATATTTTTAAAAAAATAAAAACAATAATCTGGGACAAAACACTAGTTACGAGTACTAGATAATATTGTACTGTTCTATTAAGATCTCCAACCAAATTAATTTTTTATTTTTTAAAAAATTGGAAATATCATTTATTTAGATATATCTTGACATCCGTATGGTTGGATCGTCGTGAAATATTTTTAAAAAAATAGAAACAACAATTGTACTATTAAAATGTTACAATAATGGAAACAATGTTGTAGTACTATTAAAATAAAATATGCCCACAAAAAAAATTTGTATTATTAAAATATAATTGTACTATTATTTCGATAATATTTCAATAATAGAAACAATGTGGTAGTACTATTATTTATTAATATTATTTATCAATAATATTTTGAATATTATTTTGATTTATTTTGTATATCTTTAATTACTAATACTAAATTACTAATACTATTGTTTATTACTTTCAATCATTCATTTCATTAGTATTAGTCTTACTCTTATCTTACTCGTACCAACTACCAAGTCTTCTGTCTTCAACCCAGTCTTCAACCCTAATTCAGAGTCAGATTCAAATTCACCACCATCCGAACACTTGCGACTTGCGACTTGCCGACTTCCAAGATCAAATTCAGAGTCAGGTCAGGCTTGTTACTTCTTCTATTTAGTCTTTAACACTTTAACAGTGTATAAAACATTTTTAGTCTTTTTCTTCTATTTTTTTTTGTTGTATACAAGGTGTTTGTTTATATTCTTGAAAGAGCTTGTTACTTTTTTCATTCTTTGCTACTGTCTTATGTGTTTAAATTCAACTTTAGAATGAGTAAGGAATCTCAAGATAACATCAACTGCCTAAAATAGCAGCCTGTTAGATATAATGTCAAGGAAAGGATTTGATAAAATACCAGCAAATGGGCCTGCTAGAGAAATGTCTACTTGTGTCTTTCGATCAGGAAGAATAGATTTGAACTGCAGGGATCTAAAGAAGATAGCAAAGAAGTGCTTATAAGTAACTGTAACTGTGACTGAGTTCAAGGGCTGATAGATAACTTATTGACTGTGTTCTAGGTGCCTCCATTTTCTCTGTTTATGGATGGGCTGATGATTTTTATATAATGTGTGGATGGATGTTATTATGTAATCATGGGAATGCTATTCTATGTTAAACAAGGTATGTATATATTACTCTCTAAGCATGTGGAACATTGTCCAGTGTGTATGTGAAATATCAGTATCACTATTCTGTTATCTTATTCTGTTATCTATGGTACCTAGACCGCTAGACAAGATAATATTAAAGGATCAGAGTCCAAACTAGGCCAAGTTAAACACTTAATAGTCAAAGCTCCTCTTGTAGAGCCTGCAGGTTTTTTGAGTCTCTGGAAAATAAGGGTGGACCTGAGTATATATGCTTTCTTAATGTGGATGCAGAGGGGTATGGTTGAATCAAGATCCGGCTCCTGTTTGTTTGAATCAGGATCCTGGTTCTGTACCTGTTCCTGTTTGTTTGTAATTATTAGAAATGACCCTTCAGACCTTCTTTAACTTTAATCTACAATAAGAATTTAGGGGTGATGTTGTGATTAAAAAAGTTTAGATTTACACAAGTGGCGCTTTTCTCAAGTTCTGGTTTTTCCATGTTTTAGCTAAAGGTAGCCCAAGCTAGTTTTGTTGAGCTTGGGTGAGTTGCAACAAGCCAACTTGAGCTTTGTTTGCATATAGCCCTGCTCCTTTACAGCCATTTGTGTTACAAGTATACACTGATAACACAACTTGAAGTGTAGATGTTACTTGTCAGATCAGCTCTGTTTTAACTCATTGTTAGAATCACTGATTGTTATTAGAATCACTGAATGTTACATATATCTACTTCTATCAATAGTTAAACATCATTGAATTTTGTTCCTTTTTGTGAAAGAATTTTGTTAAATTTTTGGAAAAACCAGTGATTTTTCACGTTTATTTCTTCTTCCAGTGGGAATGTGGGAAAGTTACTTTTCTATATTTGTTGCCAACTTGTTGTAGTACTAATTTTGATAACACGAAGAACTGCACTGTGAACAGGAGTTTTCTGAAACTTACGACATAAATATAGCTTGCAGTAGATAACAACTATACGAGTTAAAAAATGAATTACAAGATATTGGTAACATAAAGTACAGTTATGTCGCAGCATAGATAAACATGGATTACAACCAACCCTGGTATTCTGGTAAGCAAGGCACCCCTACCCCTGGTACGCCAGTCTCCACTGGTGGTGACCCCTCAGCTGTTCAAAATAATGTTTCGTAAATACCTGCACTCCAGTCCTGCAGCTGGTGCCCCATCACCTCCTACCTGAAATTTGTACATGTTTGCTTTCGTGATTCATTTCTCGTTATGAATGGTTTATTAAATAAACATGAAAATTTTACTGGTTTGCCAGCTTTGGTACTTCTATCAGAATTCACAACATCAGTCTTTCCATGGTTTTGTGTTCTGTATTTACATGACTATATATAATATAAGTGCAAATATTTGTCACCTGCATAGAATTTGAAATATCCTCTCTATCAACATTAATATAAAATGTTCAGTGCTCTGCTTCTGTATGACTACATTCTACATTGTAACTATTGAAGAAATGTTTGTGCACATAACTGTCATAAATTGCACTATCTACATTAGCCGAGGAAGCACCATTTGTCTCAGCCTGCAAGTTAGTTGGTGACTTATGGTACTTAACAGGTTCTTTTTTGGACTTATGGTATGTAAACTGTAAACAGGTTCTTTTTTGGACTTCTGGACCTCTGGTGCTGCCGATTGCCGTGGTGGTGCTTGCTTTTGTTAATGGAATGATGGATGGCTATTTTGGAACTAAGATAAAGACTATAAGAATCAGAAATTCAGAATTCAGATTTCATTAGTTTAGACATTTTATGAATTATCAATGTAATGATTAATGAAGTCTGAATTATAATATTGTAAGTTGTAAGTGGTAAGTTACATGTAAGGTAAGGATGATCAGGCAATTTTGGACTAATGAAGTAATGATCAGATCAGGTATTCAGGTGCAAGTGAAACTGCCAACTGCAGTGTGCAATGTATATATGACATTATGACTTATTTATTTTTTTCCAATTTTTTAAACGAGCTCGAGCTCGAGCCGGGTCGAGTTCGAGTTTTCGAGCCGGGTTTCATTCGAGTTCGGCACATACCCGGACCGGCTCGTTTATATAAACGAGCCTGAAATCGCTACCGAGCTCGACTCGTTTACGAGCTCGAGTCGAGCCGAGTTTAGTTAAACGAGTTCGAGCCGGGTAGGCTCGCGAGCTGCCCGACTCGAATTACAGCCCTACTTAAAAGTAAACAATTTATCAAGATAAAGATAGAAGAAATCTTGCAAATATGGACTGAAGTCTTAATCCACATATTTCATATATTTCAAAATAAATATACTCTGAACGATAGAGTATGTATAAATAAACTTGCCTCTGGTCCTTAGCAGAAAACAGAAGTCGCGAATAATTCCTTCGCACCTCGTCCAAGCATTTCCATGGAGGTAGTTTACCTTTCATTATACGACGCCTCGATCTTCCTTTTTTGATGTACGTCGCTCCACTTGATTATACCCTAATGGTACTGAAATAGTTACGAGTACGTGTCAGTCCAACCTCGTATCTCGAGTAGACACAACTCAGAATTACCACTGAGTCATCTAAAGTTGTACTATAGTTGTTATCCCTATAGTTGACTATTCAAATACCAATTAATGCACATAACACATTTAGTAAAAGCAATTGATACTGAAAGAGTCCCCTTTTTAAAACGTAGACATTTCCTAGTATCACCCATATCATAACCCTACAACCGCTTAGTCAACTTTACTTAACATATACAATTATAATGCCATTGACATTCTATGACACAACTTAATTAATAGATAATCCTCAAATCACAATTAATCTTCAACTGAGCACATAAATCCTCAAATAATTAAAATAATCATCTTTCAAGGATTTTAAACCTCTAAATTATTCCGTAATTTAAAATAAAATCTTTACTAAATAAATCCACACTTTGAAAACTAAAACCTCTGCCCAAATAAACTATTAACTCGAGATATCTACTCGGTCAATAAATTTTTTTTTTTTAAAAGAACCCGGTTCCACTTAACCGAAGAAATTAAATAATCCACTTTTCAAATTACACAACCCTTTAACGAGTAACCCTCTTTTACAAAGTTACAAATCGTACAAGTTATGCTCATTGCAAAACAACAAAATAGACATCTCTGTATTATTCCTTCATGATCTTATGTTTTACAAGCTCACCACCTTTACTTGGAACACCGCCATTTACCCGTTACCCCCATCTTAATCTATACTACTCCCCGTTAACGCCACCAACAAACCCTGTCGTCACTATTTTCACATACGCATATCCTTTACTATTTATTAAAAGCAAAAGAATCAAGTGCTAGTATGATAGCCGATACCACCATACCCGACCCGTCACCTCAACTTCAAAGCATCTGACACTTTTATTCTACAAACCTGAACTTCTTATACATTTAGTGTTCTTCATGAACTTATGTGCTACGTCAAAAACCCCGCTACCTCATTAATTATTTCTCCCGCTCTCTTTTCACCGCTCTATTTTTGGTTAACTTACTAGCCACTTACACCTGCTTAAAGTGCCACATATATATATGATTTTATATCCGTACTGCTCTTTAGCAAGGCGTTACAGCGAAACGTAAATCCCGTCTTTGTCATAATTTCCTTTTAAATCCTATTTTATTGTCTTTTTTCCTGACAAATTCACACGAACGCCTCATATATATCAAACCATCTACTGTATTGCTTCTATGTACCATTCCTACAATTATATTAAATTATGTCCTCAACATTACACCTTTATTAAAATATAGCTTTACAACATTCAAGCCCGCGTACGACATACCCGTATTTAATCCCGCTATGAAATCAAAATTTTGAAAATATATCTGACATTCCTAGAGTGCAGCGCGTGACAACGCGTGATCCATAAGGCATTAACCTCCCCATGACGGTCATGCCATCACAAGCCCGCGTCTGCTTCCAGCACAACAACCGCCTCGGTCAAAAACAACCTTCCACAGCGTATTAACTTCCCGCTACCAAAAAAGTACATCTACTTTTTCCAATGAAACGACAGCTCACATACACACACAATATTTCATATCATTTTCGCATTATTGCCATTATTCTCTCATTTATTTTAAATTTATTTATTTCTAACTCCTAAGTGTTGTCCGCCAAACACTTGGGGGGTAAATTGTCAAAGCATTTTTTACCCCAAGCTATTGTCTTCCAACACTTGGGGGCACAGTCATTACATATTTTTGCATATTTTTGCATTTTCGTTTCTTTCTACTCCCCCTACCCGCTAAAGCGCATAGAGGGTGTGGGGGACAATGATAGGTACCCGCTGTAAGCCAACAGCGGGCACCCGCTGCTGAAATAACAAAAACAGTACCTTTCTCCTTTACACGTGTCATAAGATATTATTTTCTCCCAACTTACTCAACTTGGCAATAAATATCAACTTAAAAATACTTTTTGTACAAAATATCTTGGTATCTTGCTCAATAAGGCAGGGGACACAAAAACATTCAACTGTAGCAGACAAACTCTGAGTAAAGCGGCATGGTGCTAGAATCAAGGTATGTCAAGAGGGGACACCAATCACTGTTCCAATAGTGGCTCACTGTAGCTTTAACGGCATAACAAGTGGGCAACAGTGATTGGAAGACCCAGCCTATAAATACCCCCATTCTACACATAAGCTAACACACACAATTTTAGCAATACAAAAACTCTCTACATATTCTCTCTCTTTACATCAGATACACTCTTACCAGCTTGATTTTTATTATTTCCGATTACTGATTCTTACACCGGAGGTGCTTGACGGTCATCACCCCCGAGCAAGCATTGTTTTGCAGATACCCAAACTCAGGTAAAACATACTGGAACAGTAGTCGGAAGCCTCTAATCAGCCGTGGGAGTTATCACTTACTCAAGACCATTACAACATGATATTATTGATAATAATCCCAAGTTCACTAGGAAATTTACCAACAAAGAAGCAAAACAATTGTTCATACTTGCATCCTAATATGACTGTTCACCTGAATCAGTCTTGATCCGCCTCCGCTTGGTTTGTGACTCATTGAACACCAAGAACCAGATATCTCAAAGCTCACTTGTCATAATGCTTTCACTTTATTATGAACCAGAGAACAATTTACCGTAATTGTTCATAGCGTTACTCAAAGTCATTCATAACCATGACTACTTAAAACAACCCTTAATAGTAAAGGTAATTAAAATGGTTTTCATATAATTATAAAATTATGATAAATTTTTATTTGTAATTTTTTGATAAATATGATTGTTTAACCATTTTTTGCTTAATGTTTAATGCAAATTCGAGCATAATGCTTTTCCTATTGATGTCGCTTTAGTTTTCGATGTGCATGTGTTGTGTGTGGCATAGATGAATAACAAGTTTTATTTTAGAATACAATAGAAGATCTTGTTAATACTTTCTTCTAGCATCTTATGTTTTCAGAGCCAATGGTTAATTAACATGGTTTTAGAGCTTATACACGTAGAGTTCTCAGATTCAATTCTTTGCGATTCTCAATATTTTCACAATTATCATGAACACAAAAGGTAAATTAGTAAAGGGTTTTGGTCCATGACAATCGATTGTCATGGACCTGTTAAATAACAATCAGTTTCTAAACCTTTGGATCGTTGATCCAACGGCCCCCCTGGATTACAAAATTTTTTTACTGTCCGCTATAATTTTCCGCGGATAGGCAGATTGCCTGTCCGCGGAAATTTTCCGCGGATAGGCAGATTGCCTATCCGCGGAAAATTATAGCGGACAGTAAATTTTTTTTTTTTTTTAATCTCAGCCGTTGGATCAACGATCCAACGGCTATGGAACCGATTGTTAAATAACCGGTCCCTGACAGACCAGGACCCATTAGTAAATATTCTAATAATTATTATCAATTATCATGGACACCAAAGACTAATTAATGTCTAAAAAATGGGCACTTGTAAGTTGTAATCCACTTTCGATCTATAAATGAATTTTCGAGTGAGTAAAAGTGTTAGAATACAATATAAGATCCTGGTAAAACCTTCCTCTAACACTTTAACACCTTGAGATTTTAAAACGATTGGTTAGTTAGCAAAGTAACATGAACTCTCAAATTTAAAAGTTTGAAGAGATAAAATTAGCAAATGTGCTCAGAATTTGCCATGGAATAAAACAACTAAACAAGAGTGTTATATTTCGTCAAAAAAAAAAAACAAGAGTGTTATATGATCATTCTACTACTAAATATTCGAAAGGTGATAAAAGATCTGAGCTGAGCAGCTTTTATCTGCTGCTCTCTGTTGGTTTCTTCGTCACTTGATCCTCTTGTACTCCATATATGGGACACCGTTCGAATTCTATTATTTATATAAGAGATCTACTACAGCACTAGTATCTCTACATATAAACTGTAATGGGGAAAGGAACACAAGTAACTTTTAACATTTTCCTATTTGTAACTAGCAGACGTTACACATATGGCCAACCGACCTCATTTTCTTGATCTTGCATAGATACATGTCTCAATAATTAATTTACTGTGTGTACACTCACTGTTTGGGCAAGTTTTATTTTTGTTGTGTCATGTATTTACTCCCTCCGTCCGGACCATTTGTTTTTCATTGACAATATTCGATACACATTTTAATGTGCATATAAAGTATAGTTCAATAACTTATTTTTTAATTTTTTTTTTTGAATAAAAATTTAAACATTCAATATTTATTCAAAATCATAAAATTATAAAAATAAATTAAAGAACTATATTTTATATACATCTTAAAATACGTATTATACATTCTCTCTAAAATGCAAAGGAACGAAGGGAGTACTATTTAGGAATGGTCCAAATGTATGTATTATGTAGATTGATCCACAAGTCAGTCTATATTCTTTTTCATTTTGAGTTGATTGAGTTGACATATCCGGCCCACGCAGTTTTACTACTGACAATTAAATTAAAGAAAAAAAAGAAGATAAATCCTGCATATTGTGCTAAGATGTTATAAAAATCGGATAAAATAATTTTCAAAATCAAGTTATTTTTATGCAAATTTAAGATGTTATAATAATCTAAGATGTTATTGTGCTTTTTTTAAAGAAATGTATTAAGTTCGTGATATCTAAATATGCATACAAGGGGAATATAAGTGACTAACAACAGTCACTTTTTGGTATTATATATTGAACTAGGTAACAAGGCCGCGCTACACGAGCCACGAAAATATTTTTAATACACATAACATTATTGTTTATTAAATTTTATTATTTGAAAGTTAATATGATAAATTAAAAATTATGTGAAATGTAATTAAATTTGAATGTTTAAAAATTAAAGAGAAAAGAATTAGGTGAAAAAATAACATGTTTCAGTTAAAGAGAAAAATGGGCCTGAGGATGACCTCAGGTAACTCCCCTGAGGTTATATCCATTTCCCATATAAGTTTAATGGCATTTTTGTAAATACTAATGACTCATCCTGAATTTACAAATCTACCCTCCTGCATTCATATTAAAAATACTTATAACCTCAGGTAGCACCCTAAGGTCAACCTCTCTTCAGTTAAATTCTTGAATATTAATAATAATAATAATTTTGAAGATATTGACGAACCTATTTTGTCGCATAAAAAATGTTTTTGAAATCCAATATTGATAAACATTTGCAAAGTTTGACATTGAAAAAGTAAAAATAACATTTGTGAATCTTTTCTATTGTCAATGACATCATAAAAGACGTGATTGCTTAATTTGTTATTAAATTATTTGTTAGTAAAATTGATTGTACGATGAAAAGAATTAGAATGTAAATGTGATGAGAGGTATGATTGATTTCACTTGTCGATATATTTGGTTTTATGACGAAAAAAACAGAATTCAAATGAATATTGTAAGTCATGCTTCATGTTTTTTTGGAATGATCCGACACCCGTATCTATACATTTAATTAATTTTCTAGAGCATTTTATAAGAACTGTTTTGTTTGTAACATTAAAATTAAATGCATGGACACATCAAAGTGATACTCACATATTCTAATATTCTTTTATTAAATTTTATAATAAATTTGTACATATAATTGTTTTTAAAGCTGATGCTCATTTTATAACACCCTTACTTAATGCTCAAAAAGTGAGAATTTGTTTAAAATAGCAAAAATCAACTCCTTAAACACCTTTTACTTTTTTCCATACCAAACTACAATGTCAACATAATTCCTATAATAAAAATTTGTAAATATTAAATATAACTAATTAACGATTTTAAACACCGTCTCCCATCTCATAACATAAATGCATGATTAATTGATTAGTAATAGTATAAGAATGTGTTTAATTAGAATATTAATTTTTCCAACACAAAATAATCAAACAACGAATGGATAATTTTTTTATCGATTTAATTGACGAAAAAAGGGTCCACTTGATTCAATTTAATCGAGTTGGTCACACCCCGTGTATAATTTGTTCAGGTATAAATGTAAATTTTACGATATTACTTTTATTTAAATTGTGGATGTTAATCGAAAAATATATATACTTATGTATCTTATCATGATTCTCACGATTATTGATTACGAATTTATCGAAAAGTTAAAATCGTCTATTAATTATTGTCAAAAAATTTGCAATGATTATGAATAAGGATTAGAAATGACGATAAAAATTATTTTATTGTTTTACCTTAAAATAATGGTATTTTTATATAAATCATTAATATTTTATAACAAAATAATAATAATAATAATAATAATAATAATAATAATAATAATAATGTTCTAATAAAATTGTTAAACTTTTATATTAAATATGAAATAAAGTGTATTTAATATATATTTAATAGGCATAATTAATTATTAATTAAATGCAAGAAAATTATTTTAATAAAAAATAAAAATGTGAAAATTCAAGAAAAATATTTTGAAGCTTCTGAGTGCAAGTCTCTCCAGTTTCCTGCTATTATAATATATTTTTATATAAAAGTACTGTAATAGATATATTAATTTCTATTATTCTTAAAAATTGATTGGTCTCTTATGAATTTTCTATTAAAAATTAATTTAAAAATAATTTACATGAATTATTAATTGGAAAAATATTTTCATTATATATATCTAAAATTTTGATAATCTTAAAAACAATCCAAACATATAAAAATAAAAATTACAATATGAACGTAATATTTACAATGAAAAGTTACAAATATTGAATACAACTTAATAACGTTTTTTAAAACTGACACCCATCTCATAATATACATGTTCAATAATAGTTTAAGAATTTATTTAATTTGAATATTAATTTATTTTGACACAATATAATGAAACAATGGGCATATAATTTTTTTATCAATTTAATCTTCCGATGGTTGAGTTTGTTCAATTTAATTAGTTTGGTCATAACTCATGTGTGTATGCGCATGATTTGTTTACAAATTTCAGATATTAAGTAAAGATCCATGTTTTTTTTATAGGCAAAGATTTTATTAGAATAAGCCATAAGGCCAGACATGATACAATCACGGATACAAATTCCACTAAACTATTAGTGATACAAATTTCGAGACATGATACAATCACGAATACAAATTCCACTAAACTATTATTGATACAAATTCCCACTGAATCCGGTCATCAAAATAACTACCGCTGAACATACTTCCACTGATTTGATCTTCAATTTTTAGTAATGTCAAACACCGAAGAAGATCCATGTACTTCCATAATTTACTACGATTCCACAATCATTGATAATAAAGATTATTTGAGAAGTTGGTTAATAATGTTTTTTAAAACCGACAACCCTCTCATAATATACATATTCAATAATAGTATAAGAATTTGTTTAATTTCAATAAAAAATTATTTCAACACAATATAACGAAACAATGGGTGCATCCGATAAATGACTGGATTTGTTAAATTTAATCGATTTGATCATAACTCATGTATTATTTATTCATGTGCAAAATTGAAAATCTATATGTATTGTTTGTATACAATTCCAGATATTAAATAAATATCGTGTACTTCCATAATTTATTACGATTTTCACAATTATTGATAATAAAAATTGCTTGAAAAGTTAAGATCGTGTACCCTATAATCATCCGAAAAGAAATTATAGTGATCTTGAATAGGGAATAAAAAATAAAACAATATAAACAATTGTTATTCGTCATTTTAACTAAAAATAAACATAACTATATATAATTAATATTTAATATTGAAAAAATAACTATAATGTTCAACTAAAGTTTGCTAATTTTTGAACAAACTAAATAGAGTAAATTTAATATATGTTTAATAGGCGTAATTAATGACTAATTAAAATGTCATTAATAGCTATTTAATGCAAGAAAAGAATTTTTAAAAAAAAAAAATCAAAAAAACGAAAATTGAAGAAAAATACCTTGAACTGTTCTGGTGCATTTCCGATCTCCAGGCATTATAATATATATAGATATTATATATTATTTTATACCTATTTTACTTTTACACATAAACACATATAAGTCGGGGATCTTTCTGAAACAGTCTCTTCATTCGTTTAAATAAGAATAATGTTGCGTACATCATACCCTCTCCAAATCTTATTTTATGCGGATTATACCCAGTATTTCAGAAATCGCTAGGCGGTCCAGGGCGGTTGGGTACCGCCTAGCGCCTAATCGGGTAGGCGGAGATTAATCGGACGGATTAATCGGAGCATTAATCGAATATTATAATAATATTTAATATATTAGTCTAATTTACAGTTAAACATATCATTTTAAATAAATTAACAGGATTAATCGGATTTCAAAAATCGAATCGGTTAGTTACCTTACAGAAGATTAATCGGAAATTTTTAGAACAGTGATTATACCTGACGTTTGGTTGGTTGGTCAATCTGAGTTATTGTATTTCTCGCAGACAAATGGAGCCACTCTAATTTTGTTTATGATTAGAGTTTTCATAAACAATTTAAGATAAAATGCATTTAGAAGTCTAAGCCATTGAACTCACACAAACACTCTATCTTGCAATTCTTTAAAAGTAGAAAAAAGCATATCCAAGCAAATATCTACAAAGACTATTTACGGGGAAGTAGGTAATTGTGGTTTTACCTAAACCAACAAACAATTCAAAATATATTATTACATGAGCAAACAGAAATCTGATACCAAGTTAGTTCTTCTTTGGATACTCTAGTTTTTTTTTGGAAAATTCTCAATGGTACCCTTGTATTTTTGGCTTTTGCTAATGGTATCCTTTTTCCGTTGGTACCCTTCATTATTCAACTGACAAGGGTACAATTGAGAATTTCAAATACTAACAATTTGGTTGATATAGTGGTATTTCATGGAAAAGTAAAAAATACAAGGGTACCACTCGTAAGTCAAAAACACGAAATGGCACCACTTGGAAAAGTCAATAACAGAAGGGCACCAATGAGAATTTCCCTTTTTTTTTTTTGACAGGGATACTCTAAGTTTCTTGTTTCTTTCCTTGTTACTCCCTCCGTCCTTTTTGATTGTTAACATTTCACTTTTTCAAAACTTTCTGGCACGCATTTTAAGGTGCATTTTAAGGATAGTTAAATAACTTTTTTTTAAAATTTTCTTTTTCTGTATAAAAATTTAAATATTAAATTTTTATACAGAAAAAGAAAATTTTAAAAAAAAGTTATTTAACTATCCTTAAAATGCACCTTAAAATGCGTGCCAGAAAGTTTTGAAAAAGTGAAATATTAACAATCAAAAAGGACGGAGGGAGTACTAAATTACTAAAATTATACTCCAATGCTGTTAGGAGTAATAATTGAAATTACTAATTAACACATTAGACAAGTAAGAATTAACCGTAACTAAGCGATCGAAACTAGCTAGACAGGTTTTTCTTTGTACAGAATATCTTCTTGTGTCTAATTAAATTTCAAATCTCACAGCATGCAGCTTATCCATAAGGACCCTGAAATATCGAAAGGCTTTCTAATATTCAAGTATGGGGTCCGGTCTACAGCAAACTATATTACAGCTAGGGATAACAATTTGTATCGACTCGATGGATATCCGATCCGTTTCGATCCGAATGGATCCAACCGAATCCGAATTTTTCGGGTTTGGATTCGGGTTTGGGTTTGATTTTTAAACCCGAATCATTATCGGGTCGGGTTTGGGTTTTGCCAATACCGACCCGAACCCAACCAGAAAACCCGAAACCCGTATCAAATCCGATCCGAACCCGAACCCGACCCGAAACCCGAATTAATATATATTATTATTTCTATTATTTTATACATAATATTTAACATTTAATATATATTATCTATTATTATATATATATATATTTAATATTTAATTTGTAATAAAAATTAAAATAATTTATATATTTATGTTTTATATTATTTTTAATATAAAAAATTATTTTTTATTTATTTTTTTGGATTTCGGGTCGGGTTTCGGGTACCCGAAACCCGTTTAGTATCCAACGGATTCGGGTTCGGGTTTATAATTTCGGGTATTTTCGGGTTCGGATTCGGTCAAAAGAATCGGGTTCGGATTTGGCAAAACCCGACCCGATTGCCATCCCTAGTTACAGCATAGCATAAACTTTTCTGCGGTACGTGTACAGTAGGATTTTTGGTGTGAAAACAGGAAGGCTACGTATCACAGAAACTTTCTGCGGTATGAGTGAGTTTACACATACCGAAACTTTCTGCATTACCTAATAAACTTTTTGTTCTAATCCTAGTCATTGATGACTTGATCCAATGATTGAAAAGTCGTTTGTTGTGTAACACGTCCCTGACATACGTTTGCCAGGGATCGGGAGCCTTCAAGTATTATACATGCAGTATGCAACCATAGTACTAGTTTCTGTATACTAATGATGAGAGTTGCAACTTATGTATGCACTTTTTTTTATAATCCGGTATTCAGAGCAGCTTTCGCGCAACTTGACTAATCTAGAGTACTGTTAACACATTCGTACCAACCGAACATGACACCCCACTTACTTTCGTGTCTCTTAATGGATTCGAATCTATGATCTAAACCTCTAAATCACGGTACCAACCAGCTGGAACATCCGTGATGGGTTTACTTCCCGCGGTGGGTTTACTTCTGTATGCACTTATGACAAACACTACACCAAATAGTGAACAGTTTCCATTTTGTAACCAAACTGTAATTTTGAAAAATTTACATATTTGGACTATGTGTTCAATCAATCACCAGTACAGTACTGCTGTTGTATGCAATTGTGGCAAGACAAGCCTAAAATAAAAGAAAGACCAGCACATGCTTATAAAGTGCTGCATGATTCGAGCAACTCAAACTTCTTTGTTGCCTTGTTTTGACCTTATTACATACTGACGTGGCCATTTTCCATTGGAAGTTCCGAGTCATGACATGGAAATCATCTTCAAAAAATTCTCAATTTTAAACACAATCCAACATTAATTTGAACAAAGCCACATATTTAGTTAACTTCTTGTTTATAAGCTCCCAAAGGTGTTAAGATTTCAATGTCTTAAAAGTTGTCTGGACTTCCTCTGGACCACAAAACAAAAATGAAGACAATTTGAGGAGCTCTAGATCAAATTTAGCTTTATTAATTATCAATTACTAGACCAATAAACATAAATCAATAGTGAATGTTTCCAAGAAGTAAAACAGAACGAGCAAAACAAGAAAGTAGAAATCATTTGGCTTATAGCCTGGTGATGCTCTTTTTTCTCGATGATAAGAGTTCGAGAGTAGTAACGAGATTGCATGAATGTATAATATTTAAATTTATGCAATCGACTATCTCGAAATGAAAGATAAAACTTTCTTTACTAGCATAACATCTAACGAAGACAATAAGTTAGAAAACTTACATGCATCGATGCTAGTACTAACATCCCACGCTTATCTTAGTTTAGTGTTTCTAATATATAGATTTGGCTTTGTCTACACAGAGGAAACATGTCTTTTTCGCAAAAGACAGATATCATTCCGTTCAGAAAACCAACCTTGAGAAACAACAAAACTTAAAATTAAAATGAGATTAGACCAACCGTGGGGAGGAAGAACTGCCATGCTGACAGTCTTCGATTTTCCGGCAACTTTCTGATGACATGAGGGAAACTAGAAGATCAGAGAACGCTTTTATAATATATTTGTGGGTTTGTTTAGGGTTTAAGGTTAAGTAACAAAGTAAAAGCTCATGCAAGAATTCCCAATCAGCCTTTACGTCTATTATCCCGTGTGCTTCCACCATTTCTTGCATTGATTTTCTGAAATCTTGTATAGGATCCGGGGAGTAGGTTTGGATGGCAACGCTGTCGGGGACTAGAGCATTATTTTCGAGGTCATGTGGAGAGTTTAGTGATTCGACGATGGAGTTCGAGCGGCCAGGAGACGAGAAAAAGAAGCGTTGGGAAGCAAAGACAGAGGCAAAATCCGGAACAAAGTCATCACCATCAGACGAAATGTCGGATGAATTAGAAAAGAAGTCATGATCTGCAGAAGATGTGAGGTTTGATGTGGAGGTTGAGATAGGATCACAAAGGGGCTTAAAGTTCTTCATTAAAGTAGTCGAGGTTGTATGATTATGGTCTTGATTTGTTTTTTCGGGTGAAGTCTCAGGGAGAGTTGTGAGAGGTAAACATTTTATGTTTGAGAAGCATTGCAAGTAAGTCTTCCAGGTGAAAGGAAACATTTCTACAACTTTCTGCAATAAACAGAGAATAACTAGCGAGACACAATTATGTATATAGAGAAAGAAGAGAAGGAAGAAGGCACATTTGAATTTGATGAACTTATTGTGGAGTGCGCCTGGTTTTCAATACTTTTGTAGCGTCTGCGACTGACCACACTGAAATATATTTATTATGTTGAGTTTATTTAAGAAAAAAATCGGAACAGGTAGATGATTTTTTTAAAAGAATTATGGAACTATATTTTATCTGCACTTCAAAAAGTAAACGGGACAATTAAATCGGGACGGAGAGAGTAGTACTGCTTTTTCTTGCCTACGGCCTTGTGTTGTGTGTTCATGTAAGAGAGGGAGGGATATCAGATATGATGCCATGAGTTGTGTGTTTAGCTTATTTTGTACAGTATTAGTTTGTACTACCTTGTCAAGCTAAACTTGTCCCTCTCGTTATTAAGATCATGAGCTACCTGCAGGAGGTGGTTAAATGACTTCTTACGAACAAATAAACGAATAATTTAACAAACAATCAAATTTTACAAGCAACTACTATATCTGGCTTTGTACAACTACTAATGAAATGGATGTACAATAATATCTTATTCGGTTGTAATATATTGAATCGTCCGAACAACAATGATGCTAAGAAAGTCATTCCCGAATACCCGAACAACAATGATGCTAAGAAAGTCATTCCCGAATACCTAGCAATGCACCACAAATAACACGAGCCAACTAATACCCGAAAACAAGCAAAGGCACAAACTCGAACAATCCCACAAGAAGTGCCACATCCATCTACCAATTTGTTCGCGGTTCTGTCATTGCCTTTTAACCACAAGTTTGTTCGAAAAATGACAACTTTATTAAAGTGAGTGAATGCTAGAAATTACTTTTTTTTGTTATAATCCGGTGTCCGGGCCAACTTACGCGCACCTCGACTAATCCGGAGGGCATACTAGCACACTCATACCCCCGAGCATGGTAGCCCACTTAATCCCAGAACGTCCAAGGGAATCGAACTCGTGACCTTAACGCAGCAAGCCTTAAGCGCCACTGTCCGACCATCTTAGACACCCCGTGGGGTATTCTAGAAATTACTTATCAGTCAATACTTGAAGTGTTTGCCCATATTAAGACACTAATTTTTATACAATCCCATAAGCATTTCCAAGGAAAATGAATTGGGAATCATCCGTTCCTATGATTTGTGAAAGACAGTTTTGTCAATTATCGGCTCAGAAATGCATCTCCTCCCCATCTTTTTGACTGCAAGTCAGGTACAAATACTAAAATCAGTACCTGTACCAGCAAGGTCCTGGTAATTTAAGTTAACTATTTCTCTGCTCCTTTATTTAAATTCTAGTGTCTTGCATCAGTTGGGAAAGAATAAGATTCCCTCTCCTAGTACCCCTAGTTAAATTATATACATCCATTTTGATCAGCCGAAAATCATATAAACGCCATAAAAATATTCAGCTCGCTAAGGATGTAAATATGCTGCAGAATGTGAATTTTCATATTGCTTGTTAGAATCTAGCATATATCACCCTATAGAAAATAAACTCACTTTTCGATTAAATCGCGTCATGTGTCTATTATATGTGTAGCAGGGACGGACCCAGAAACCCGAACTCCTGTGTAAAACTTATTCCCCGATTCACCTTAGCATGGGTAACGATGACCCCCTATGGCTGCCTCTGTTCATGCATGAGTGCATGGCATACATATGAGAACAATCCTCTGACTGTTCCAAACTTAATGAATTTCAGAACCTGGTGCGTGCAGATGAATAGACAACAAAGATAAAGTGAAATAGATCACGCCTAAGCCTGAAGTATTACCACACAATAAACTTGTCCGACTTCAAGAGCTGGTGCTGGGACAGACCACTCTTGTGACTACCTTTTTCACTCAAACACAGTGTAGAGGTACATAAATAACTGTCATCGATTATTAGTGTGTGTTTTAGCAACTGCATTAATATTGCTAATCAAGAAGAAAAAAATCTAGCTGAGGGTACAACATCAGTAGTTCAGTAGTAACTCGAAGCATAACCATATGAGCATACATACATTTTAATTTTTATGATGAAGTAGAATAATAGCCTTAAAATTTAGTGTGCACCTGCACTGATGCCACCAAACAAGCTTCAACGAGAAACCTCAGAAACTCCAGCATCAAGCAGCCGCGTCTTTCTTCACTTTCCTAATTATTTTTTTTCCTTTAATTTGCAAAAGATAATTGAAGTTGTCTCATGGTCGGACAGTGGCGCTTAAGGCTTGCTGCCTTGAGGTCACGAGTTCGATTCTCTGGGCGTTCCGGGATTAAGTGGGCTACCATGCTCGGGGTATGAGTGTATGAGTGTGCTAGTATGCCCTCCGGATTAGTCGAGGTGCGCGCAAGCTGGCCCGGACACCGGATTATAAAAAAAAAAAAAAGAAGATAATTGAAGTGATTAGGAAAACATAACTCCTTAGAACAAAAATATGCGAATACCCTTCACCAATTAATCATTGTAGTGAACAAACAAATTCTGTATCATTCAATGGGACCGTTTGGGAAATCTTATTTTTCAGAAATAAGTTACTTATTCTGGAAAAAAGTTAGGAAATATGTACTTTTTTCCGAAATAAGTAACTTATTTTTGCAAGATTACGAATATTAAACTCCCCATACACATTTTTTTCTAAAAAAAAGTATGTAAATACGAAATTTTTTCCGAAATAAGTAATTTATAAGTCCATCAATAGATTTGGCAAACGGGCATAATATATGGTCAAGTTCTGGCAAAGCATCTCAACTGTAAACAGTACTATACTGTTCACTAATATCTCAGATGTCAACTGGAGTTTAAGTTGAAAATATAGAATTCAACATGTTGGATGGTTGTGAAAAAACTGTTGGCAAGTGACAAAGCCTTTTTATTGATATGTATATATATTTTCTATAAATAAACCTAGCTAATTCACTACTATTTACATATTATATTAAGCTCTAGTTCAAGAATTAATCCAAAAAAATTTTTGAGCCAAAAAATATATGTTCCAAGTCGCCTCAGCACAACTTAATCAACATCGTGTTGCAACAATCTCTGCCATAGCTCAATAAACAGGTTTTCTGCACCTTTAAATCTGATCTCCAACGTTCAGAATTTAGATATATAAATAAGGAAGTTATCGAAAATTCAGAGCAATTCAATCGTTGAAATTCCAAGAAGCAACGCAAAAACAAAACAGCTAAAAATTTCTAACATCAAAAACTATCCTAACCTTTCAACCTCACACAACAATAGTTATTTTTAGGTATTAGAAGGCACAACTTCGTAACAAGAGTCCGCCTTTGGTACCAGATCATACTGTGTATATCTTACTTGTAGATATCGAGTTGTTATTGACTAATACTCCCTCTGTCCCATGAGGTTCTTAACATGGGATATCGGCACGGAGATCAAGAATAGTGGGTATAATATTGTTAAAATAAATGAAGTACTGAGTGTAATAGTGATTTTATTGTTAAAATAAGTGAAGTAGTAGGTATAATAGTGTAAAGTGTTAAAAAAGTGGAGTGAAGTAGTGGATGTAACAGTACTCCGTATATTTTATTATTAAAAGTTAGTACTATTTTTAATAATAATGTAAAGAATTGGTGGTACGTCCCAAAAGAGAAATTGTAAAGAAATGGATGGGACAGAGGGAATAACAACTAACTCTATATTCACATGATGTAAAGTCCACCCACGTTGGGCCATCGTCTCAAATTCAATCATCAAGGCCTAGCCCGAACTATTTTTCAAGGGTTAGGCGTTCAAATCATTGAACCATATGGTTGGATGATGACGGTTTATAAGAATTCTTATTGAGTTGTTAGTGTCTATGTAATATTCCTAATTTTTAAGAAAATAAAACAATTACAAGTTACTTCATCCGTCCCTCTCATTTCTTTACAATTTTTTTCATTGCTTGACACGCATTTTAAGATTACAAAAAATATAATTCCATAACTTATTTTTAAAATTTTCTTTGTTGTATAAAAATAGAACAATTCTATTTTTATACAAAAAAAAGTTTAAAAATAAATTACAAAACTATTCACAAAATGCACCTTAAAATCCGTGCCAGAATTACGTCCCCAAAATAAAGACCAAAGGGAACAGAGGGAGTAATAGAGAATAATATAATAAATTTGATAAAAAAAAATTTAATTAAAATTGATTAGGATAAGAATCAGGGTTTCAAAACATTATAAATATATTAAGTTTCCTCACTTTTCATATTCTTTTGGCGGCTGTCAAGATAGAAGCTGTGTTTTGAAAACTGGACCGGACCGGCCGGCCGGTTCGACCGGTCGGACCGCTAACCGATGGCAGTTCCGGTTCGGTTCACCCATAAAATCAGTTCTCCGGTTTTCCTGTTTCGAACCGGTGAACCGGCCAAAAACCGGGCCAACCGCCGGTTTTTTTCAGTTTAGTTTTTTTTTTTTTTGAAATATTGTTCAGTTTAATTTAATTTTGGGCTTTAAATTTAAGACTTTACTACTAAATACTAGACCCATAGTATTCTTAGGCCATGATCCATCATCCATGCTAACAAATTCATGTCTATAACTGCTCATTTTTCTCCTTGTAATATATATAATTATTTATATAATTATATATATAATTAAATATATATATAATTATATATAACATAATTATGACGTCACACCGGTTGAACCACTGGTCGAGCCGATTGAACCAATCGAAACAGTAACCAGTAGGGCTTTCGGTTCGATGGCCGGTCCGGTAACGAGAACACAGGATAGAAGTGCTCGTTCAGGTGTGAATCATTATTCTTCTTCTTCATTTTTATTATTAAATTTGTAGTTAATTGATTATAAGTTGTATTTTGTCGGTTTGGATTTTATAAAAAGATTTGTTCATCATCTACAAGTTTATTTTAGTCATTTTTCTAGATCTCGGGTGTAATTAGGTGTAAAATTTTAATTTGCACGATTTTGATGAATTCGGCAAAAGCCACTTTGAAAACTTGTATACAAATTCAATTCATGTTCGATTTTAATGATTCCTAGTGATTCAAAAAATTCTTTCAATTGTTTGTAAGTATTTTATCAAACTAGAGTGAAAACCCGTGTGAGACACGGGACATTTTCTAGTATTGATTGTAAATAATCGGAAGTGGTAGTTAATTTGAGTGCTTGAGACAAATTGTGCATCACAAATTTTCCGAAATAGTTTTACTAAATCTTGTTGTAGAATGACAATGTCCTACCAACACACAGAATTGATACAAAGTTAAAACTGTCTTTTTTAAGACATTAAATAAAATTTATTTGCTGGTTTGTAAGTGGTCAATGAAAGTAGGTAGGTGAGTTTCTGCTTCTTGTTGGCACTGGTGTCGATGGAGGATCCAACGTCCGTATAGTCCGCTAATATGTTGATCTGGGAACAATCGCCAGGGACCTCAGAAACGCCTACAGGTTGCTCAGCTTCCTTGTTGAACAATGTTACAATTGTAAATCCAGATTAATCCTCAACCTGCGACATAGACCTGAACCTGCATAAAATGCAACTTTATTTGTGGAAATACATTCATTGGATGTGTGGTTTGTTTAAATGTCAACGTGGCATGTGAATATCTCGAGGACAGAATGCTATTTTTTGTCTGTGTGAGGACGATCAGTTAGAAATAAAGATGGTATTCTTGTGTGTGGAGTTAGTGTTCACTTAAGGGCCAACTGTTTATGATCACAGGGGAAAAATGCAATCTTATGGATTTAGTATTAGTTTTACCGCTGGCCATGGAAGGTGTTTTTTTAGCGCAGCCTATGCAGTGAAATATTTTATTCAAATCTTGGAGGGCGCATGAGCACAATTTGGACAACGTGAAAAAAGTAAAATATAACATGCGTCATTCCTGGTTCGTGAAATGCTGTTAGAATATAATTAAATGTTAAAATACAATCCATGCATGATAAAAGTTATAGTGGTTTCCTAATTCCCCTTTGTCAAAGTAAGCAAGAATTTGGTTCTAATGATGTGTAACGGTGAAGTAAAATTTAGCATGTTATTAATAATGTTATTAAGTGGTCAAGTTTAAACGAAAATTGTGAGTGTGCCATATAAAAATAAAAAAAATATTAGTAAGAAAATAAGTAGATAAACAAAGCCATTTATATATTAGAATATATTTATAATTTCATAAATTGTAAATAAAATAAGTAGCTTAATGTCATTTTTGACAAATTAATTACCCCAGTACGTAAGTGAAAAATATAATTAACATTGAAATAAAAAAATTTAGAGTATAAAAATTTTTTATAGTCTTTTTTTTTTATGTTCTTGAGACCGGGTATGTTAAGTTATTAGCTTTACATATCATGCATGGCATTGAGTTTAAGTACGCAATAGTATTTTTTTTTTGAAACAAATTAAAATTTATTAATGTTTCCACATAACACAATTTTGGGTTGTTAAACATTCATTTTGATATGACAAAGATATAAATTTACATACATACATATTAATAAAGTTAATAAAACTTGTTATAAACATTATGCGTGAAACTAAAATAATATAAAATTACAGAATGATTGCTCAATGTTTTCATGAATTATGTGTATAATATATTTGTAATGGTATACTAAATCCTCGTTATCACTTAAATTCAAAATTTTTGAAGAAGTGAATTAAATTTTTTGGATATTGTCAAACGGACTATTACATAACACATATTAGGCGTACATAAAAAAAATACATATCTAAGATTCATAAAATCAGACTACCCCAAGAAATTTTAACACATTGATTTCATACTTATGATCAGATTATACAATTTATATACATGTTACAAATATTAAACATAATTTTGGATACTAAAATTTGATATTGGACAGCTACCGGAAAGTAAGGTACCTGTGATCAGTTAGAACCGCACCATTGGTTTCTCTCTCTGATTTGCCATAGCTTTTGACCATACCGACCACATCTAGGCATAGACCAAAATAAGGGTTAGGGCCATATTAGTAGCCATTGGAGTTAATATATTTAAGTTTGAAAGGCTACCTATTAACGTAGCAACATTCCCGACCAAGTTCTTGGTACCAGCAAAAGCTTTCAATTCAAATTTGCATAGGGGAATGATGTCAGAGTTCACAGCTTTTTCAATCTGTCTTGTAGAAAAAGTTGATTGAATAATCCGCATCAACCTCTGTCTTGCTTGGGGCCTGGTAAAACCTTGAAGTTTGATATGGCATAAAGCTCTTCCTCCTTAAGCATTGGTACTCAGATTAAAATCTTAAAAAAACACATATAAAGTAATGAACTGCAATGTAATGACATGTTCAATAAACTTTCTCTATCATCAAGTTTTCGCTATGAATTCCATGTTCAGAACGTTGCGGCAATCAATTCCCTATTAAACTGCAAGGGAAAAAAAATAAAAAATTATAAAGGAAACCGGTAGTTTCTCTTCATCAATATGGTTAGCAAGCACCGGCATCCACACTATAATAATGTTAAGAAAGTTCAGAAATACAAGGGAAGTAAAAGTAAGTAGAAACTTTAAAACTGAATTAGCAATTCGGATTACCTTTGGAAAAATCAAAATGCAGAGAATAAACATTCCTTATTCTCATTTATTTTGTAGTTCATAGGCGACCAGTGACATTTCTATTTCCAATTCTATGGAATAGGTATGTAGATGTATCAGAAAATCAAGATTTTTTTGTTATATATGTATATACCTTTTCATCTAAATTATTTATCACATACAATTTAAGCTCAATTATGAAGCATATTATAAGAAAATTTTAACAATAAATTTGCTTTTTGTAGTATTCCCTATATGTTGAGGGAGAAAAAACTCACAACTTATACTGATGGAGTAAGCTGCAATCCTAGCAGGCAAGACCAGCTCATTCAGTTGTACTCCAATTCCATTATTTCCCACTTCAGTGTTTAGTTAGACCACTTCATTCGGTCATAATCCAATTGCACCTTTTTTAAACAAAACAAAGTGTCCGCATTTGGACTAAGTGGATTTCAGTTAAACCTTAAGAAAATTCCTTATAAGCAAATGAAGTGTTAGTCTTTAGAGGCTAAAAATTAGCCCCAGAATGAATGCACACCTTAAATTTAAATAGCAATAAAATATGTATGTGTCTATATATGTATCGATTTATTGATCAACGAGATTAAGTTAAGATATATGGCATAAACAACTATCAGAAAGAGCTTACATTTGTTTTTTTATTCAACATTAGCATAGGTTAAGAAAAAGGAAACTTTCTTACGTTCTATTGGGAGCATGCCATGTTTTAGTACTTGGTAGGAATTAACTTAAATAAGATTATTATACATATGATTTAGGGCTACGTGAAATACTTACATGATATGATTTTATCTTAGATGATATAAGTAGTATAAGCAACATCAATTAGCATAAAAAGTAAAAAGGTATAAGTTTCATGGTGTCCTTTAAATCTCCAACATAACCAAAAAGGATACAACTTTTAGACAATTATTAAATTTAATTAAGGTACAAGTCATTTTATACAAATTTTGAAGGGATTAAAAAGTCACATGTTTAGAAAAGCTCAGGTGCGCGGTGAAAAGAATCAACAACTTTGTTATAACTTTTTAAGAAGTAACACAAACTGTCACCTAAATTGTGGCACATATTTGACCAATCCACGCATTTTAGATTTATCATAAAGTTTAGTGCACACTTACCACATAATTCGATGAACATTCAGTTCCACAATGATAGGCTTGTTCATGTTTCATTGCTACATAAAAATACAAATTATAAATCCTGCTCTGGTAGACTCATTTAACAAATAAATAGAAATAAGCTAACACTACAACCTCCACTTAAGTGTGATTTATCAGCGTTGCACAACCAAAGAAGGCCAAAAAAATTGATTTAAAAGTCTATGGAGTTAAATTGATAGGTGCACATAAAGAGAGATAAATTATTAAATTAGCTTACAGATGCATACATAATTCATTCTCGCTGATCTTCGTCTCATCTATAAAGCAGCCGGTAAATTGATTGGTGCACATAAAAGAGAGATAAATTATTAAATTAGCTTACAGATGCATACATAATTCATTCTCGCTGATCTGCGTATCATCTATAAAGCAGCCGGAAATAACAAGTTCACCATGGCATCAAAAATAGATTCCCCTCTATCGTTGAAATCGATGTCCTTGGCAGTGAGTACACTAACAGCAAAAGACAATCAGAAAGTCTACAGTTCTCTGAATTAGAACTTTGGATGATATCCTGCATAACCAGCACTGTGGAGCGACAATCCTGCCTCAATGCATAATTGAGATCGCTACTGCCTACTTAAATTATGGAGAATTTCAGTCTTTAGCTTCTCCGGATAGCTGGTCAGATAGCTAAAGGTACTGATTTATATTGGTGTATCTTAATGTACCAAGTATACATTGTACCTTGCAACCCCAACTGCACAAGTACAACCCATGTTTTTGTCCATATTTATGGTCAAAGATATGAAAAATAAGAAAGTACTAACCAACTGCTGCGTAGCCTATCAACATATTGTCCCAGTGAAAGCTTAAAAATATAAAAATTTAATAATTTTCATTTTCCCAAAGAAATTATAGAAAAATACATAAATTCTGAGCAATAGGATTCGAGTAGATGGGGGGAAGGTGGGTGAACAACATCTTATAGTTATAGTCTATAGATACTCAATATTCCCGCCCAATGTATTTTTTCAGGTAGTAGGTTAGGTTCTGAAAAAGAGTTGTCAAAACAGGAGTAGAAGGGTTAGAAGTGGAAGAGATGAGCCAGTGAATCCATGAGGCTAAAATCATTAAGTCCACCTTATCATTCACACAGCTACAACCTCAGACAATGCCTTCACTAGTTCAAGTCTTGTAGTTCTCTACAGCAGAAAACATAATCTAAGAGACTACTGTATTTTAGAATGATGTTGAGAAAATTTAGAAACACATGCAGGAAATGGCTAGAACTATCTTAATTTAACATTGAGCTAACCTAGTTATACATATAATATTCTGCCGATTGGCTTCCTTGATCCTAGAAAAACTGTAGCGCCGTTATAATGATTCTCATAACTAAGTGGTTATAGTAAGATGCTAACAATCATTCATGTGATTTTTAGGCTTTGTGTCATTCTGAATTTCAAATTTAGGTGCACGCCTGAATATGTAGTAATATGCGTGCATGAGGGCGCAAAATTTGATGAAACCACTTAAAAGAAAGATTGAAACTGGAAGATTAGCACCTGAAAGTGCCAATCAAATAAGAATGCAAAAGCAATCCAAATAATACGCATACCCAAACAAGAAGGCAGAAGCAACCCAAATTGGGAGTGCTTATGCTGATGGTTTTCAAATACCGAGATGACTTGATAGCAGAGCTTCAATCAAATTCAGTAGGTCGAATTTTAAAAACAATTTTTTGTATAGAAAATAATAACATCTTCCTTTCTTTCACCAGTCTCTTTAATCTAAAAACCTTGGTACCAAATAAGCAAAAAAAAAAAGAAAAGAAACACACTCAATATGAGTGGGAAAATTAAGAAACATGATATTTTAAACTTCACTAAAAAAAGCACTCAACATAAATTAGGGAAATTTGCCCGATAATCTAACCAACCACTTCAAGAACTTCAAAATATGAGAGACTTGATGATGATGTTAAAAGATAGAGCGTGGTAGTTTACTGTTTTGAATATATACCAGGGAAAAGTTCATATTATTGCTCACATCACAAGAATAATGAATAAATTAAAAGAAGAATTAAGAGTTAAAAAATTTAAACTATCTATAAATAGTAGCTTAAAATAGGTGTGGTACGCTACATTTTATATGAATTGAAAAAGAGGCACAAAATAAGTACGGTTTACAGACATACAGTATATGACTTAAAGCACACGAATTACAAATTAGAGGTTGTAACAAACACATACACACATACAAGATACAACCTACTATAACCATGAACCTAAAATATGAGACTGAGGCAAAACAGAAGCATTGAGGATTACCAGTCTTTAAACTCTTCTGAAAATCAGTATCCAAAATGATAAGTAAATATATAACATACAACTTTAAAATACGGAAAATAGCAATTCAAATACAAGAAGCGCACTGACAAGAAGGGGAATGCCACTGTGTTGGGTTAGACTGTGGAAATATACATCAAAGGATTAACTAACATTTTTATTCAAAGGTAGAAGAATGAAAATACAACACTCCATTTGATTGCCAAGTTGTGATGTTTTATATCCCGGATTTATTAATCTAAGGACACCTGACAAGTGGAAGTAATAAACTTGGTCAAAACATATATTATAGTGATGGCATTAATAACCACCATAGCCATGATATCAGGATTCACCTTGATGGGTGGTTTTTATAGGAAGATAGGAAAAGTCCGAGGATCTCTGATGCATATAACAAATATTGGCTTTCAGTCATTTTTAAAGCAGATGCAGTGGCTCCATTACTTTGAATGTCATCATTATTCCTCTAAAAGTTGGCCAGTCTGATGCCCATGTGCAGCCAACAATAAAGGTCGATTCCCCACGTAACCAATAAGGTTATCTCTTGTAAAAGTGATCAAAATAACAAAGCACATCAATGGATGTTACTATTTGAATGCCTCAAAGACCTACTATTTACTGAATCTACCAGAACTTCCCGTATATGCCAGTGCGACAATAGATGGGGCAAGTTAACGTCCAATTGTAATTATTTTAACAGATATAACCTATGTTTTTTTCATTGCATGAGCGTAGTGACTGAGTTCCAATAAATATAGGCAAATCAATCTTTGAAGCAACGTATTTTGGTTCCAATCCCATATGTCATGTACTTCTATATTTTTTCTAAAAACCGAAAACCAAAAGTTTATGCACAGCCAATTGAATGTAACAACACAGAAAGTTAATATATATTTTCTTAGAAGCTGTACATATATCAACAACTTAGGCATCAGGTCAACTTAAATAATTTGATAGTTTCCATGTAATTCTAGTATTTAGTGATATCAATGAGACACTTCAAAGAGTTACCAAAGAAAAATGTTAGTATTAGTAACGAGTCAGTAACAAAATCAAAGCATCAAATAACCTTTTTCGTGTCATTTTACGACTGGCGTGCTTCGACCAAGGTAGAGATGTGATCACTTACTGAAACAAATGGTTGAATAGAGTTTGCCGAGTCTTCTAAAAGCGGGTTATCTGTCACCGGAAACATATTCCTTTGTTAAAAGTAAGCATAAAAGTAAAACATGCACACAAACCAGGAAACCCCAGAATAGAAATTTTTTGTATCTTAGTTGAGTAGTCGCATTCATATAGTTGATGACACAATCATGAGCTAGATAAATTAATTAATACAAGACATATATTTATGAAATATATCCTAAAATCGGGTTATTTTCTAGAAGGAATCGAATATGGGTGTAATAATGTTATTCAAAAATTTTCAATTTAATTTTTATAGACCTTTGTTTATCTATGACTTATTTTAATTCAAGTTCAAACATCTACTTGGAATAGTACTCTCCTACATTAAACTGAAAAGCAACAAGAGTTTAGAGTCTTACAAGGGTCCATTTCTTCTTAGTAGCATTAGTACAATGCTACTCATAACTTTAATATTTGGTTGCAGCTCAATGCCATCATAGGAACTTACTTTCTAGACGTTGGGCGTTCACCCGCTGCTTCGACAACCGCCGCTGCTCCAAAACTTCCTCGGTCACCATGTTGGTGTATTATATATAGATAAGATCTTAAAATAGTGTAAGGAATCACAACCAACTTAATCCACATTAAATCATCTAAGAACTTTAGTACCCAACAGAGTAAAAATCCTTCGAAAATGACATATGCTGATAAACTATAAGAAGCCAATACATTGATTTCTAATCGAGCCCAACCAAATTCATTGACTTGAAACCTAATTACAATTGCAGGATATTTGCATAAATAAAAAATCAAGAACTACAATATATAAGAAGAATCGTAATTCTGAAACAGGCCAGGTACAAGTCTGATTCAAAAGCAAGTAAATGATAGAGGTGAACAACGTACAAATGCCAAAAAGTAATTAAAATTCAAAATTAAAGTGAAAATTGAGGAGACAAATATAAACAGTTATCTGATTTGAAAATGTGAAATCACAATTCGAAAATTGCTGAAATGCAATCAGATTGGTAAAAGGAGAGAAGCCAAACAAACCTAAAAATCAAATTGAGAATTTTTAAATAATTTTAATTTTAAAAAATACCAGAAGATTGATAGGAGATCAGGACAACGTGAAGGAGATGAAGCTCCTGCTGTTATTGTTTAAGGCCATAGATAAGCTCAACGTTTGAGACCCAATTAAGGGAGGCACGTTTCAAAAATAGAAGAGAGGAAAAGAGAGCTCAGCAGGATAATTTCTTGGGTTTGAGCTTTAGATCGGCATGGACTGGGTACAGAGATCAGGACAATGTGAGGGAGATGAAGCTCCTGCTGTTATTGTTTTATGCTTTAGATCGGCATGGGCTGGGTACAAAGTAGATTGGAAGCTGTTCGGACAAAGAGAAGGAGGGCAAACTGGTCATTTCATGTACATTAAAAAATCTCACCATTTTTTCTTGTGTTGCTCTATTATATATATAATAGATAATAGATTATGTGTCGAACCATTCTTAAAAATATAAAACACATTCAAATCTTGTTTTCTAGTACAAAAAGTTATTTAATGTGTGTTTTGTTTGATTTCCGATTCTTTATAAGTTGGCTTCTGATGAGTCATATATTTTCGAAATCTTTTCGTTATCTACATTTTTGTCTTTAAGTTTTTTTTAATAAAAATCGTTTAAAGGTTCAAAAAAGCTAATTACAAATATGGTAGGAATCAATACATAAGTTTTGTATCACGTAATAATGAAATAATGAGTGCATCATAAAGACGTCTAAGATTTGATATGAAATAACTCTATTTATTTGTTAATTGATTCAATATATGTTATAGGATTGTTCGACTCTTTTGTGTGTGGAATTTAAGTTAAGTAACTTTTCGTTACTCTGTGTTATTGTTATATGTGTTTAGGGTCCTGGTCCCTGACAATCGTTTGTCAGGAACCGGTTATTTAACAATCGGTTCCATAGCCGTTGGATCGTTGATCCAACGGCTGAGATTAAAAAAAATATTTATTGTCCGCTATAATTTTCCGCGGATAGGCAAAATTTCCGCAGATAGGCAATCTGGCTATCCGCGGAAAATTATAGCGGACCGTAAATTTCTTTTGTAATCCAGGGGGGTCGTTGGACCAGCGATCCAACGGTTTAGAAACCGATTGTTATATAACCGGTCCCTGAACGATTGTCAGGGACCAAAACCCATGTGTTTATACTGCTAATTTACTTGTTCCCAAATATTTATTTCAATTATCATATATATGACATTGATTTTTGATTAATAAAATTAAAAATTTCAAAAATTCCTAGTCTTAGTTACGAATTGATATACAGATCGCGAACACTAGAAAAATGTGATGTTTAGAACTAATTTGCCAATGTTTCGTAACACAGGTTTCACTTGCCTTGTTGTGCCTCCTTTTTATCTTTAGAAAGGGAATCCTCTTTGACATAGTCATGTAATAAGGTCACCAATGAACTAGTTTACACACGTTTCTTAAGAAATGGATTCCTTTTAGGCACAATGCTATAATGGGATCATCCATGATGGATCCGTCAAAACCATCTCCATAATTACTTTTTCAAGGATGATAGGCCTGCTTTGAGTTTAGCCCAATTTAGCCAATGATTTATCTAATCATTTTTGTTTCTTGAGACATGCTCTAACTTTACTTTATTGAATAACCCGATAAACCTTTAAACATGTTTCAAGTATAATTTTATTTTGGATCCTTGTTTGGAATCCTCCATTCACTTGAGGGATCACATGCATTGAGTCACTGAATACGTTAATGTTCTCCACCTTCATCTCTCTAACTAGGTTGAGACTAATGATGTACTAGAATCTCATATTCTACATTCTTGTCTGTTTCCTTGAAAGATGAGTATATGACACTCTCTAATTTATATCTTTCGCAAGTCACTAATTTTATCCAACATCGGCTCCCTCATTATTCATTGCATGAGTCAACAATGAGCACATATTTCTTTGCCTTTAACGTGTTTTCTTGCCCACAGACCGCTATAATGACTCAGACATCCTCCCTTACTTGGAAGGAATACTCAAATATGAAATTTATCAATAATTGTCCTTTCATAGCACCATGGGGTTTGTGGTCCACATTGAACTATCCAGACTCTATGCTCCACTTCAATAATCTTTCTGAGATCTTGCGCTTATGCATAACTTGCCTTAAAGATAGGCACTCCTGACGTTGATCTTGTGACTAAACGTATGTTTTTTCATGAGACATGCATATGCAATTTTCTCCATGTTTGTGTATCAGTCTTAAAATCAATTTAGCATTCGCTTGCTTAACGTAACATACGAAAAATTAATTAATTTTTTTTGAACTAGAACAACACTAACTTCATATTTAGAAATCATTAAATAGATGATGACGATCTTTCCACCTTAAGGTCTTGAAAGTATAGGTAGTATTCCCAAGTATTCCTTGATCTTCTGAATGATATCTTTACTTTCAAGGGTTTACTTGAACTTCACCGCAACTTGATAGCCTTGGAGACTCATGACATTTTTTCTAGATGATTCTAAAAAAATTGAAAGATAGCTATCTTTCCAATAAGGCTTTTCACCTCCCTCACATTTCGGGGACACCTCATATCTGTCAAAACTTGTGTTTTTTCCATATTGGCATCAATGCCTCTATGTCCACAATCAAGCCCATGAATCTGAAAGACTCTACCCCCTCAAACATGTTTTTAGGGGTTAAGCTTCGTTTGATATTTTCTTAAGCATTATCTTGGCTAAGGGACCAATGTGATCTATGACCTCCTTAAACTTCGCTAACGTATCAACTACATAAACTTTTATTGTTGTCTCAATTTTTCTCAAACATCATGTTAACGAGCCTTTAATATGTAACTCCGACATTAAGTAGATCAAAAGATATTCCTATGTAGTAGTACCTTTATCTTTAATGAATGAGGTGTTAGGTTAGGGGACTTAAACAATCCGAGATTCACAAACACCAATATAGAGCACACACAATCAATCGATTAGTTGACAAGATCCACCAAAGCGCGATCACACGTAATTCAAGTATTACTTCTACTTCTTATCAAATCAATAAGTAAAAGCAAAACAAGAACACCAAACAATATTTGACGTGTAAACACCCAAGTCCCACCTCGTATTATTAATCAAAACAGTTATCAATAATACATCAAAACAATAACACCTCAATGGTATCCCAACCCCGATACTTGAGCCAACAATGCTCAAGAATCTCCCAAACATTAATACCTAAGACTACATCTCTTAAGTATTCACCACATCAAACAAATACAATATGACTATGTATATATAGCCATCCAAAACTTAGCCACCAAGACACTTATACTTGTTCTTCAAGTCTTACCATACTTGTTATACAAGCCTTCCAATTATTGGCACCTAATTACCCAACTTAGTTATCAAGACATACCATATATAATAATTGTCTACACATACAATTATTATCTTACCCATATATCATGGACCACCTAAGCCCCCATAACATCAGATTGGGTTGAAACCCAACAATCTTCCCCTTCAACCCAATACTTATATCGGATTGAACGGTAACCATCAAGCCATCGATGTCCATTCACCAATGCCTCCCCTCGAACAAGAACCTCTTTCTCTTGCTCTTCCAATCTTTGAGTGTCGCTAAACCCGTATAGTGACCCTTCAAACCACCGTTCTTCACCATAACGATGTATCAATCTATAAAATCACGTGCATCAACCACCATGAGTGCTATTCTACATGTTGAGTCACCCAATCCTTGCTTTCACAATACTTCGATATCCTGAAGAAAATCACTAGTATCATCCAAATAGTTCACATGGTTGATCAAGCCATTGAAACAATTGCGATGACCTCTTCCATCTTCTTCTATCTCAAGTCCGAACACAAGATTGATCCACGATGCAAGTCAACGCCAAATTTCACGTAATTTTGTCTCTACCCGCTTTAGTAGTCTCCTTATCAGCAAATCCTTCATCATACTCCACCATACCAATTGAATCTTGAACTTTCCCTCAACCTCATCCATCACGAACCCGAACCTTGGCTCTGATACCACTTGCTAGGTTAGGGGATTTACACAATCCGAGATTCACAAACACCAATACAGAGCACACACACAATCAATCGATTAGTTGACAAGATCCAACAAAGCGCGGTCACACGTAATTCAAGTATTACTTCTACTTCTTATCAAATCTATAAGTAAAAGCAAAACAAGAACACCAAACAATATTTGGCGTGGAGACACTCACGTCCCACCTCGTATATTATTAATCAAAACAGTTATCAATAATACATCAAAACAATAACACCTCAATGGTGTCCCAACCCCGATACTTGAGCCAACAATGCTCAAGTATTTCCCAAACAATACCTAAGACTACATCTCTTAAGTATTCACCACATCAAACAAATACAATATGACTATGTATATATAGTCATCCAAAACTTGGTCACCAAGACTTACCATACTCGTTCTACAAATCTTATCATACTTGTTATATAACGTCTTTCAATTCTAGGCACCTAATTACCCAACTTAGTAATCATAATAATTGTCTACACATACAATTATTATATTACCCATATATATCTTGGACCACCTAAGCCCATAACATCATATTGGATTGAAACCCAATATGAGATATATTCCTGATTCGGGTCATATACGAGGATTATTTGGCCAATCTCTATAAACCTATAAGGAAGATTTTTTTATGATCAATTACCTTATAAAAATATATTCTATTTATAACAAACTGAAATAATAATAACTTGCTATATTTACAATAGTAACAAACATTATAGCAAATATACCATTGGAGCACAACATCATACAGGTTCAACAAATTTTACATAATCAATATTTTATCTAATTTAGCCAACCATTTTTAGCCTATACCATTGGAGATGCTCTTATAACCTTAAATTTCAAACATAAACATGAATGTAAATTATCAGGATAATCATGATATACTTATAAATTTTAAAAATGAATATTTTACCCATTAAAATACTCAAATCACAGTTGGATATTTATTGTAAGCATTCTTGGTTGAAATATTAAGATATTTTAATATTTTTGTATATATTTTTATATAAGATACATATTTGGGAGTTGGGTATTGATATATAATATACATTTGTCATTTGGGTATTACATATAGACTAGCATTTTGCCCGTACTTCGTACCCGGCTTCTTATTTAATTTAAAATGATAATACCAAAAATTTAACAAATTTGATTGATTTCTTAAAACATCTTATTTAATTTAAATTGACAATACCAAAAATTTAACAAATTTGATTGATTTCTTAAAAAGATATTGTATGCAATTATATAAATAATCAATTCTTAGCAAGATATTATATACAATTATATAAGTATTTAATAAAATAATGATATGCTAAAATTTATATAAAAAAGTAGCATACAATTCTATTTTAACAATGTTGAAAATTTATTTAATCCATCAAAATCTGCAATAAAAATAATAAATATTTTTATAAATATTGTTCTCTAATTGAAAACAATAATAAATTGTCTTCATTATTCAAATGCGGAAATAATAATTCCTTCACCCCCAATGACTCCAAAACATTAAATGGCTCCAAAACATTAAACCTCATATAATATCAAGAACATGTTATATTAACTATGAGACCTCATAGTTAATATAATGTGTAAATGTTGGAGAACAATGAGATCACATTTCAAGCAATTTTTATTTTTTTTTGTTAAATTTTTTTATGAATGGATAGAGGGTAGAATTATAAGACTTTTGTGTGAAGATGCCCCTAGCGGGGCCCTTTAAAATAGTTTGAAATGTAGCGAATATGTGTGTTCTCACTGTTCTCATTTTAAATTTTTTTTTTGTTAATTTTTTTATGAATGGATAGAGGGTAGAATTATGTGACTTTTTTTGGTGAAGATGCCCCTAACGGGGCCCTTTAAAATAGCTTAAAATGTAGTGAATATGTGTGTTCTCACTGTTCTCATTCTCACCAGAGCGTGACCATTAAACTGTATTAGTAAATTCATGTATGAAAAAACAGTGTATATATATTATTAATATAGATTCTTTAATTAGAAATAAGTAAATTATACAATTAAATAAGCAAGCCAAAATATCAGATAAATATTCTAGTAGATTTATTGTTTATGTTCAAATTAAGGTCTTTCACCATGGGTGACTTTATTATATTAAAAGTATGTTCTTATTGAAATGAATATAATAATTTGAATTTGAATATATTTTTAAACTACTTATTTTGATGGGTTTTTAATTTTTTTTGTGATCAACTTAGAGGGGTAACCAAAAATAAAATTAATTGGAATACATAAACCCATTACCCACGTTATGATAAACAATGCCTATAAAATGGAAGTTGCTTATGTGGTTCAGGCTTGTTAATTACTTCAATAATTCATTAGCTTGATCATCATGTGGACCATCTTTCTTTTTATCACTTATGTTGCTGCTATGTAGTCTATCTATAACTAACATCTTTCTTTTTATCACTTATGTTGTTGCTATGTAGTCTATCTGTAACTAAACATCTCTCTCTGCTTGTAATCTATATTTATAAATGCAAACTTCTTCTTGTATTGTATTTTGTTTTCAATATTTAAAATTATGTAGCTGGAGGAGAAGAGAAAGGCTGGAGGTACAATCGTAGTACTACAACATTACTGAAAATAAGTACAATATCATATTAGAATTTTTTGTTCCAATCTAAATTGGGTTGCTACAAATACTGTGTAATGACAAAAAGGGGCATTAAATAAATAAAGAAGATTAAAAAAATGAAGGATAATACTGTTTACCAAAAACACAGGTCTCCGCAAGAAGCTCACTTATTCACTTTTATCTTCAAATAATGTATGATTACGAATTATAACAATCACATTTTCCATTACCTATTCTCTCTCAAAAAGCCAACTAAACTGAAAAAGGGAAAAATTAGTGCTTTTATATTTTAATATGGAGCTCAAGTGAAAGTGCTACATATGAGATCATATATGAAGTGAAATTGAACGCGAGTAAAGAAGATATTTAGAGCATAAATAAGAGCAATGTTACCTGACCCAGAGGGTGAGGCTTGTGACGTGGGTCTGAGCTTCTAAGTATGCTATTCCATATTCCCTTCGGAGACATCCGATAAAAAGTATGTTATTCCATAAGACCTTCTAGTACGTAGCATGTCTACCCCATGAACATTAAGTTGAACAAATCCATAAAGAACATAAACTTGCTTGAAAACAAAATAATGTCTATAAGTATCAAACTGAGTCCCAAGATTATTTACAAATAACATGGTCCGTACTGTGTCAATGTTATTAACTGGTAATCTTTCCAACTACCTTTGTTATTACGACATGAAAAATAAAAAATTGAAAGGCCAAGCAAATATTTTAAAGGTACCTTTCTGGTGTCCTGTATATTATTATAACACCGGGTAATTCATTAAAACTTTAATTCTTAAATTCCAAACCAAAATCAAAACCAAACAAATATTATCATGTCTAATTTTTAATATTGTGAAATCAATAAAAACTTAACTCTTATGGCCAAACTGAAAACTGGAACCAAACATATATGACCCATACGGAGGTCTAGTACACATACCTTAACCCTACTTCAGGGGGTTGAGATGTTAATTTGGTGAAAAACCCAGCTTTCAAATCTGAAAAGTGCAAACATGCATCAAAATCCAGCAGTGTGAAGATTTGAGCGGCTTGGACTTGAAGGTGAAAAATGACAGAGATAGATTTGAGTAATGACAAAACGGAGAATCAAATAAATAAAGAAAGATAAAAAAATAAAGGATAATACTATAGTAGAGGTTTAGATTTGGGTCGATCCAATTGGGTTACTCCAAATGTTGTGTAATGACAAAAAATAGTATATGTTTAGATTTGGGTCGATCCAATCTAATTTGGGTCGCTCCAAATGCTGTGTAATGGTAAAAAGGGGCATCAAAGAAATAAAGAAGATTAAGAAAATGAAGGATAATAGTATCGTTGACAGAATTCGAACCTTGAAATTTTAGTAAATAAATTTAATCATGTAACATATTTAATCATTAGATCTAACAGTTCTAATTTTAAATAAAATTTTAACGGATATTATTCGTTGTATACGAATTTTTATTATATTTTGTTAGTGGTTAGAAGATATGATGTCATATTTTTGGGTATGCATTAGTAAATAAATATAATCATGTAATATATTTAATCATTGAATCTAACAGTTCTAATTTTTAACTAAAAATCTAACGGATATTATCCGTTGTATACGAATTTTTGTTATATTTTGTTAGTGGTTAGAAGATATGAAGTCATATTTTTGGGTATGTATTAATTATTGCAATATTATGTTTTAAATTAAAAGTCAACGTGTTTTAATTAATAGAAAAAAAAATTATTGATTGGAAAATATTATATTTTAGGTATTTATAAAATGTAATATCATCAATTAGAAGTAAACATCTTTTAATTGAAAAAGACAATCAACTAATTATCATTAATTATATTATTAATAAAAAAATGAAGGATAATAGTAGAGGTTTAGATTTGGGTTGATCCAATTGGATCGCTCCAAATGCTGATTAGAGAGAAAAAAATTATTGATTGGAAGATATGATATTTTAGGTATTTATAAAAGGTAATATCATATCAATTATAAGTAAACATCTTTTAATTGAAAAAGGCAATCGGCTAATTATCATTAATTATATTATTAATAAAAAAATGAAGTATAATATTAGAGGTTTAGATCCCCTCAGATCTCCTTTATATATTTATATAATAGTTCTAATTTTTAACTAAAAATCTAACGGATATTATTCGTTGTATACGAATTTTTATTATATTTTGTTAGTGATATTTAATTTCCACCATTAATAAAATTTAAAATGCAATTGAGTTGTATATTTAGTTTTCTCGATTAGTAAAAATTTAAAATGCAATTTATAGAAATTGATTATTTTAATATGTTTTACTTGAAAACAGAAATTGATTAGTTATTAGGATAAATTTTATTTATATTTAAGTAAGGGTAATTAACTAAAAACAATAGGTACCGACCAACCAACCAACCGACCGGCGCCATATAATTGGAAAACTATAGATTTTAGCTAAAGGAAATAGAAAAGGTAACATTTTTTTAAAAAAAATTGATTATTTTAATATGTTTTACTTGAAAAAGAAAATTGATTAGTTATTGGGAAATTGTTTATTTATAATTAAGTAAGGGCGTCATTTAATTGGAAAAAAGAGATTTTAGCTAAAGAAAATAGAAAATGTAACATATTTTAGAAGGAAATTGATTATTTTAATATGTTTTACTTGAAAACATAAATTGATTAGTTATTAGGAGAAATTTTATTTATAATTAAGTAAGGGTAATTAAGTAAAAACAATAAGTACCGACTGTAATAACCCTAACTTCAGTAATGCTACAGTGGTCACATGAATAGTAAATTTCGAGGATTTAGAGAAATGGTATATAGGTACTCTATAATGGAAACATAAAATGAATAAACAGAAACCATATTAGTGTTGTACAATGGAAATAAGTGACTCGAAATGACGTTAGATTTCAGAAATTCCTGAAACATGGATTTTGAGGATTTTGATTTCGAATAAGCTTCTATTGGATATTAAGGAGCATGGAAATATTATAAGAACTATATATTGAGATATTAGTGAATTTAGATTTAACCAGGGGATTTTTAAGTTAAGAGAATACCAAAGGAAATTGGATTCGTAAATAATTTCAAAAACCACTGAGATAATGAGGTACATTCGAAACGAACCACAATTAGACGAATATGGAGATTAAGCAACCAAGATTAGTAAAATAACAAGGATACATCCCACATTATCATTCACAAGAATTAGTAACATTATACTTAAGAAAACCAAAGAAAAGGAATTATGAGATCATCAAGGATTACATCACTTTCCACTAATTAGTTTTAAGGGTAAATTAGTCTTTTAACATGGTAAATTATCTAAATATCTTGCCAAGCTTCCAAGGTACTCTAGATTAGTAAGTAATTAGATGAGATAAGAGCAAAAACCAAGCAAAACTCTCTCCCCCTTCTTGTTTAACACATTCGGCCACACCAAGAAAAAAAGAGAAAAAGAAAAATAAAAACCCTAGCAAAAATCAACTACAAATCAAGAGAAAAATCATGGAGCATCTTGGAGGATAGATCAAGACTATCACAAAGTTTCATAGCCATCCATCATCATTTAGTAAGGTAAATAAAATCATAGAAGTTGAAGATGAATAGTGATGAATAGTGTTTTCTAAGAAACTAACTTGATTTTCATGGTTCTTTTAGTTGTTTCAAGCTAAGATAAGGTGGTTTAAGGATATATCAAGGTTTATTAAGGATCTTTAAAGCTTCAAGAAGGTATAAACACTCTTGCCCCTTTTTATATTATGATGGATATTGTTGGTTTAGTGATTAAGTGGTGTAAAGATTAAGATTATGATGTTATAAGTGTTTATAAGTGATAAAAGTTGAATATGGAAGTGTTTGGGATTGTAACCATGGCTGGTAATGAAGACCACATGGTGTAGGTGATGATTATTGTGTTTGATAATTGATTTGGAGGAGTTGGATTTATGGAAATTACGAAAGTACAGCAGTTATAATGTCCGATTTTCGTTAGGAAGTAAATTTGCCCTGTTTTGGACCCCTGTACCCGGACGGTACCCTACTGTCTAGGTTACCAATTGACCATGAAATGATAGAGCTTAGTTCATAGATCGTTTTGATATAAGGTGCGTTAAAATCTGATGAACGGTTTAGGAGAAAAGTCAGTTTTATTGAAAGACGTTCGGAAACCAAGAAAGCGTAATTGTATCAACTTTGAGGTTAAAGTTACCATACTTAGACATTTTTATAAGTCACGAAATTTTGGGATAGTGTAGTAGGGTGGTCAGAGGACCCTTGACAGTTGACCTTGCATTAAAATTCGAAATCTATATTTTCTGAGAATTTTTACAGTCGAGTGTGGTTATTAAGGGGAATAGTGGAAAATGCTAAAACCTAGATCGAGTTTATAAATGGTTAAGTTCTTGAACCTTTGGGGTAATAATGATACGTTAAATATATATTGAAGTGTAAAGGGTCTTGTTATATAAGAATGTAGTGAGTAAGAGATGTGGTATTCTAACGACGGTCCTTCTGTGTTATAGAAACTCCGGAAGAGCCCCAAACCATACTGTCAGGATACCGGAACCGAGGCAAGATCTTTCTATCCTTACTTTGAAAATTATTTATCTTCGGAATAATAATGATATCATGGAATGTATATACATATATGTGATGCTATTATTACTATGTTGCAAAGAATATATTTCCTTGATTTTGGGAAATTAAAGAGAGATGGATATGATTTATGAAATATGAATATAGAGATGATTACGAATGGAACGAATATGCTCTATGGTAAAAGAGATATGAAAGAAAATGGTATCAGTTGTTATCTAGGGTTATATGGTTTATAATACTATATTAAAAATATTCTTTTTAGTGTTAGTGGTTGAATAAATATTATTTGATTATTATTTACCACTCTTAAAATAGACGGAATGTTTTATGAATATAAAACCATATTTGAATTCTTAAATATAAAAGAGATATCTGAATCACAATCAAAGTGTTATGTTATATATATATTTTATAGAAATAATGTGCGAGAATGGAAATGATATACGGAAATGGAAATGTGAAATGGTGTTGATAAATTGAATAATGATTTTATAAAAAGGGGGATTAGCAACAAACTTGCATAAGAGGCTGTGTCAGGGCTGTGTGCGACATAGTCTAACATTCATGATTCGGCACGAAGATGCCAAGGGAGGATGTTAGCAGGTGGCCTTCCTCCAGGGAGGATGTTAGCAGGTAGCCTTCCTCCAGGGATGATGTTAGCAGGTGGCCTTCATTCCTTCTACCGGTAGTAAAAAGGGACGGGTACGGAGGACGACTGATCATCGTGCCTCACGTATTCGGCAACAGTGAAAACCCCCAAAATATTTGAATAAAGAATCAATGATAAAGTCAGATTGGTATACTGAAAAGGGAAAATGATATGAAACGATGGAATTATTGTTATAGATGAAGAGAAACTTATTTTATATTAATTTATAAAATTGTTGCATAAGAAGGAAATGAGAAGATGATAGTGAGAGATTTATTCAAGTATTCATATTATCTTGAAATATTACACTGAAAGGGTATATTGATTGTTATATTATTTAAGAAGAGAAACTGATACTATATTATCCTAGATTTCTTTCTTATAATAGTAAGTGGATGATGTATTATTAAATAAGAGTTTTATTCTTCCTTAAAGTTTATAATTGGTTACCGCTTACATATGTATATATAGGTATACTTGGTTACATTTTAAATTCTAGTTTACAATATTATCTTGCTGAGCTATTATAGCTCACTCTTGCTACTTATCTATATACAGCTAGGTATGCCGATACTGCGCAGAACGCCCCGCAAGAGGGTAGGGGGAAGACGACCTTCTGAGAGCTCGTTAGCATCGATTCCGGAGGCAGTGATGAGGCAGATGGGTTCTGAGGGCTTATGTATAATTAAGTATGAAGACATGTAATAAACTTTTGGTTGTTGAAACGCTTCATGTCGAAGTGTTATTCAACAATGTACTTAAGTATGATCCTGGTTTGTAATAACTCTTTTAACTTTCAACTCTAAACTTTTGTTATGGTAAATGTTGTTCTCTGAGCATATGACTGGTGTGTGTATTAGTGTGGGGTCAACTTTTAAGTATTAAATGATATTTAAAAAAAAAAACCCAAGGGATATTGATATTGAATGGAAATTGGTCCGTGATGGCCCAGATTTATGACCCCGGATTTGGGGCTGTCACACCGACCGACCGACTAACCAACTAACCGACCGACCAAACTTTCAATGTTTTAAAATGAAATTTTAAAGGTAAGGATATTGAAATTGTATATTTAGTTTCCTCCATTAGTAAAAATTTAAAATGCAATTTAGATATTTACTTTACTTCATTAGTAAAGATTTTATAGGTAAAAAATAATGAAACTATATATTTAGTTTCCTCTATTAGTAAAGTTTTAAAATGGAATTGAGATTTTTTTAAATCATTTGAATTATTAATTCAAAAATTTGAGAAATTTAACAAAATAAAACCGAGCTATTTGACCGGCGCCACTTTACCTCCCCTCGTTTCTCCTTTATATAAGTATATAGCAGTTCTAATTTTTAACTAAAAATCTAACGGATATTATTCGTTGTATACGAATTTTTATTATACAAGCTTAAAACCCGTGCGATGCACGAATTTTTTTTAATATTATATGATATTTTCATTAATTTAAGTTAATTTTTTTAAAATATAAAGTTGGGAGACTTAAATTTTTATATGAGATTTGATAATAATTATATAAATGTTATCCGTGATATTTCTAGAAAATGAGGGATTTTAGTTAGAAAATATAGAAAAAATTATAGGTTTTACTTGAAAAGGGTAATCGGCTAATTATTAGTTTTTATATAATTATTATTTTATTTCATTAAATAGAAATTGATACGTTTTAGATAAAAAAATGCAATCGGTTAATTATGAATATTATAATATTATTAGTTTATTGTATTAAACAGAACCGCCCGTGATAAAATTAGAAAAAAGATAGATTTTAGTTTTAAAAAATAGAAAGGTAACGTGAAAATTAAAAAGATGACATAATTTATGTGAAAAAGGTAATTGATTAGTTTATAGTAATTATAATTTAATTATGTTATTTTACTAAATAAAATTGCTCATAGTTTTTAGAAAATGAGAAATTAATGTTGCCCCTGAAATTTCTAGAAAAAAAAGGGAATTTAATTAGAAAAAATATAAAAGATGATACGTTTTAGTTGAAAAGGTAATCAGTTAATTATTAGTACTATAATATTATTATTTTTTTTATTAAATAGAATCGCCCGTGATATAATTGGAAAAAGAGAGATTTTCGTAAGAGAAGGGAAAAAAGGTAACGTGTTTGAAAAAGGTAACCGTCCATGATACAATTGGAAAAAGAGAGATTTTAGTTAGAGAAAAGAGAAAAGATAACGTATTTTGGCTCAAAAAGGTAATTAATTATTTAATACTAATTATAATATAATTATGTTATTTTATTATACAAAATTGATCGTAGTTTTTAAAAATAGAGAAATTTTAGTTAGGTAAAATGTAAAAGATATTGTATTTTACCTAAGAAGTAAATTATTTAGTTATTGAAAAATAGAAAAGGTAATATGTTTAACCTGAAAAAGGAAATTGATTAATAAAGGAGATTTGGGTCGATCCAATCTAAATTGGGTCGCTCCAAATATTGTGTAATGACAAAAAGAGACATCAAAGAAATAAAGAAGATTAAAAACATAAAGGATAAAAGCTGTAATTTTCCTGTGTAATGACAAAAAAGGGCATCAAAGAAATAAAGAAGATTAAAAAAATGAAGGGTAAAAGCAGTAATTTTTAAAATGCAATACTAGCAGACATTAAAAATATATTGAATATTGATATTGATTGATATTGATATTGATATTGATTGATATTGATATTGATATTGATATTGATACCCAATTCACAAATGGATATCATAATTTTTTTTTTTTTGAGATACGCATTTGTGAAATGGGTATCTTATACAAATGACATACCCAATTCACAAGTGTATACTAAGAGCATCTCCAAGGCTTACAATCTGTTAGCTATAATAATTTTTTTTCTCCTCCAACCATGCATACTGTTAGGTAAATTTTTAGATAATGGGTTTCACATCTTCTATATTTGGCTAATGTCTATAAATTATAGATAATATCTAAAATCCACATTATCCACTTATATCATGACACATCATCAATCTCATATATTTTTATTTATATTTACTAATAAAACTAATTATTTTACAATATAACTAACTATTATAGCTAACCCCATTGGAGTACAACTCCTTACAGGTTCATTAAATTTTACATAACCATTATTTTATATTATTTTAGCTAACCATTTTAACTACTCCCATTGGAGATGCTCTAAAATCGTTAAAAATAACTAACATACCCGACAATTATTATTTTGGTTGATTTTGATTAAAAAATTGTTACTTTAACATTCTTTGTAGATGAAACTATATTAGTGGTACATTAAAAAATTTATGATCAGTCCGTACATTATTTTGGTCGATTAATATTTTGGTACTAGTGAAAATTAATTTCTAAAATAATTTTATCAATTTTAAGTTTATCTGTAAATGACACACGTAAACTTCCAATTGGGCCGTTGGTCGAATGTGTTTAGAATGTTTTCTCCGACCTCTTGTTAAAAAAGAATTTTGATAAAAAAAAGTAAAAACTCATGTTTAAATAGGTTTTTTCTATTAACACCCATCTCAAAATCACAGACATAAACAATTTAATTAAATAAGATTTTTTTTGAAACAAATATTTTAATTTTACAAAATTAATCTTGTTTCAATCATAATGTAAACTTGTGTAAAATACAGATTCATGTAAAAAAATCAACTTTTTGAAAAATTGGGAAAGGAAGAGAATATTAAGGTGTTGTTTGGCCTAGATTAAAATAAGTTATATGAACTTATTTTCGGGTACAAATTTCATATTTTGATAAATTTTTTTTATACAAATATTTAATGTATGTTTGAGATTCCATAAATTGCAAAAAAAAAGGATTTTTTCAAAAAAAAATTTCTTAAAATAAGTCTATCTTTTCTGGAAAATAAACTCACCCAAATACCCCATAAATATTTTTTTTTTTTTTTTTTGACTATAAATATTATTCTTCTTAGTTGTGCTGAATTTGAAACATAAGTCATTTCAGTGTTCATTGTTTTTACTCCTGACTGATACAGTTCTAAAACTTAAAGTTCTCTAATTTTCTTAATTGTTCTGTGTGATATAAAATAAATTCATTTTTATCTTCTTCTTTTTTTGGTCAAAATTCATTTTTATCTTTAGATCCGTCCAAAATTTCTTAATCACTTTGCCCATAGAATAAATTTAAAAACTTTACAAATTTTTTTAATTTTATCATTTAATCCACTAGATTCAAAATAATTTAATACCATCTTTAAAATCCGTCCAAAATTTTCTTAGACCATCCATCAAATTCGGGTGAAGGTTCAAAATATCTATTTTAAGCAAAATAGGATCAAATTAAATTATTGTTTTTATTCGGTAAATATGGTCTCAAATACCCACCAAGAGTCACACTCTAGGGAGACCCAAGTTAGATAGAGTACATGTGGAGACCCATCATCTGACCATTAAATCAACCAACGGCTGTGATTAAAACAATAAAAAACAAAAAGAAATTAAAAAACGGAAAAAGGATAAAACGGTTACAACTAACACGCACATCTCAGCTCAATACTCTCTGGAAATACACACACGATACATACAAGCTAAGCTCGTACGTCGTCGCAAACGGAGAATACAGCTTCAAATCGTGATTTCATCTTCAAATCTAATCATCTAGGTAATGATTCTGTAATTTTTTTAGAGTTTTATTCATAATCTAACTAGCATTTTGTTAATTTCTAAGCTCGAAAATGAAGTTTGGGAGAAGAATAGGTAATTTTTTTATCTAATTCAAACTTTGATTCTATACTAGAACTCGAAATTAGTAGGTAATTGGTAGTTATATGATTCTACAGTAGAATACAATCAGATCTGATATGTTTTTTGTGTTTTGTGTAATTTGATTCTGTTATAGAATCATGGTTATTTTGATATTCTTTGGCTTCATTTTGTTTTTTGTATTTTGATTCTAGTATAGAATCATATTTCATATTTGTATTATTAGCTATTTTTGCTTTAAAAAATGTATATGCATGCTTAATTAAATCTCATTCTACAGTGATTCTATAGTGATTGTTAATGTCAGTCACTTTTTGTTGATTATAACATTGATTAGGTAATATAATCCGAGTTTACACTTATTTTCATGTGTTATTACATCTGTTGTACATGTGTTATTTTCACTTTTTAATTTAGGGTTTTGAATTGTAATTTTCAGGTTAATCTGCATCAGATATACAGATACAAATGTTTCCGAGAAGAATAGGTATTATTAGCTGTTTTTGTTTTAAAAAATGTATATGCATGCTTAAATAGATCTGGTTCTATAGTGATTCTATAGTTATTTGTTGATGTCAATCAGTCTTTGTTGATTATAACATTGATTCGGTAATATGATGCGAGTTTACAGTTATTTTCATATTTATCTACATCTGTTGTAATGTTTTCGTTCTGTAATAGAACCATTTGTGTGCATAAATCGTAAGGAATAATTTGTGTTTCTATAATAGAATCAAAATTTGTGTTATAATATTGTGGTTCTGTAATAGAACCAGTTTTGTGTATAGATTGTAAGGAATAAATTATGTTTCTGTAATAATTCCAAAATTTCTGTTGTATTTGTGGTTCTGTAATAGAACCAGTTGTTTAATCACAACAGAATGATTCTATAGTAGAATTCGAAATTAATAAGTAATTGGTAATAATTTGTGTATTTTGATTCTACTATAGAATTTTATTTATGTTGATATTCTTTGGTTTCATTTTTGTTTTGTGTGAATTTCTGATTCTACTATAGAAGGTTATTGGTTATTTGTCTACTTGTAGTTTTTGATTCTACCGTACAACACATGTTTGTATTTGTAGCTGTATAAAGCTTGTATAGTAGAATCGCATGAATATCAGGCTTTCAATCTCATGTATGTGTTGTGCCTAGATTTTGATTCTACTATTGAAGCATATTTATGTGTTTCTGATTTTTTGATTGTACCATAGAAGCTTTATCTATTTAAAGTCGTTTTTTCTTGCTTAAGTTTTGATTATGTAGTAGAATCAAAACAACAATGTACTCTAACTGTACAGAACACCAATGTACTATTAGATAGTACTATTACAGAACAACAATGTACTCTAACTGTAATGGAACCAAACTTTACTAGGTTTGTCTCTTCATGTGCTTCTAAAAATTAGGGTAGTGTACTTGTCGTTCGGTAATGGTGTTTGCTGTTGAAAGTTAGACTACATTGCTAATAATTAGGTATTATAATTTTGTTTTACAATTAAACTTCTAACACAGAACCAAATTTTAGTAGATTTGACTGATTAAGATTGTTTTATAGCTTCATGTATATTTGGTGGTATGAAAGTTGGTTCTACAGTAGAACAACAATTTGTAGATTTCAATGTTTGTGTACATTTGTATGTTCTGGTCTGATGTTCAAATCCGATCTGTATGTTCCGATCTATATGTTCTGATATGATGTGTTATAATGTGGTTGCATAGTAGAACCGAGAAATTAATGTATACATGTATTTAGAATATATGCTTCCATTTGATTCTACTGTCGAAACATATATATTTATAGTTGTCATTAAAATTTGTTAGGTTCACGTTCTAGCAACCGCTTGCGGGGCAAATTTATATTCAAAGCAAGGGGTTCAAAGTCAATAATGACCATTCCTGTTGATAAACAAGAATTAAGCACGCTTAATTTGGATGAAGAATTAAGCACACTTAATTTCGAAGAATACAAAAGGTAATAAAACTATAAAATCATTCTTTTTTATGTCTGTGTAACTGTTTTATATCTTATCATGTTCATCTCATATGTCTTTTTTATACCTAATTTGTTCATCTCATCATGTTTATGTAGACTCTTATGGGAAAAAATACCGAGTGAAAAAAAATTAGGATGCATGTACTTTGACCCATTATGGTTTGCTAAGTATGAAAAAAAGAAGGGTTCAGGTAGCAGAGAGAAAGCAATGAAGTTGAAATCTGTTGGAAATATTTTCCAAAGCAGATATATCTTTATTCCAATTTGTGAAGCGTAAGTATTAGTTAAATTTTGGCATGTTATTCGTAGCATTCAGAGTCTTGATTAGTTCTAACAAAAATTATTGTTGTTTAATAATAGAAACCACTGGAATTTACTTGTTATCTGTAATATCGGTGAGAAAATGGGTTCTGAACTAAGGAGTCCTTGTATGCTTCTGTTGGACTCACTACATGGAATAGGACCAAATAAAAAGGAGCCCTTGCTTTTAGCAAAAAAAAAAAAAGGAGCCCTTGCTAAGACAGTAAGTATGGAATACTAGGAATTATTTAATGTACTCTGTTAGCTATAATTTTAGATGTTAACTAATAAATTTTATTTGTTCAGGTTCGTTTTTGATTTATTCAAAAATGTAAAGAAGGAAGAATCTGATGAAATTCTTGGTATCCCTCTCTTCATACCAAAAATTCCTCAACAAAAAGATGGTACCAAGTGTGGATACTATGTCCTGTATTATTTGTATAAATTCCTGTTAGAGTGTCCTGCTCATTTCAACATAGCTGAACATTACCCAGGATTTGTAAGTTGATTACTTTATTTTCTTTTTCATTTAAAAACTTAATATTTGTTTGTTTTCTAATAAACTACACTCTTAACAGATGAACGAGGACTGGTTTGATGACGCTGAACTCAAGTCATTCTATGAAGGAATGTTTTTAGAACAAGAATCAATTCTGGTGGATGAAAGAAAAGCAACAGATATGGATTTGAAGTCCAATGATGGGAGTTTGGAAGACTCTGTGATTTTAGTTGACAAACAAGTTGAAAAGAAGAAACATAGGAGATTCAAAATTAGATTCAGACCCAAGGACAAAGGTGTGGAAGAATATATTTTCTATTAAAATGACGTTTTCATGTTCCCATTTTATATGTAATATATTCTCTGTTGTTGTGATGAATGTGCAGATAGAATTTTGGAAGAAGAGTTCATTGATATTCCTGATTCATTAAGCTCACAGAAACAAAACAAAGTGGACAATCCTATACTACAGAACGAGGACAAAGACTTGGAAAAAGAAGATGAAAAAGGTATCACATATTTATCTTTATTGATCATCATTAGAAGCAACTGACAAAGGTTAAATGAAGTCCTTGATGGTGAATTTTTAACTTTAGTACACCATAATGTAACTGCATACTAAAAAATCTCAATTTTTCTAGATGGAGCAGGTGGAATTGACAAAGATTACAAAGCCAAGAATGACTTAATCCAAAGCCCAGCAGCTACTAAACCGGATCTAGCAAGTGATGCTCTTCGTGCATTGGTTTTATACACACCAGAGAGCTCACAAGAAAAACAAGACTCACAAGTGGTGCCAACACCTACATGTAAGGATTCATTTTGAATGGCAGTTTGTTTATTGTTATTTCAGTTGAATTTTTCTACATTATTGTGTATCACATGATTTATTTTGTTAATAGGTGAAGAAGATATTAATCCAGTTTATGTTGAGAGTAGTACTAGAATAAAATTTGGAACATCTGGAAGTGTAAGGAAATCGCCAAGGCTAATGGCTGTGCGCGAAGAAAATGAAGAAGTTTTTGATTGTGATGAATCAAAGTTGGGTGAAGAACAGAGGAAATCACCGAGGCTAATGAGAATGCCCGAAGAACAAGAAGAAGCCATTAGGGTTGAAGAACCAGAAATATTCGAAGATGAAGAAAGAGTTGAAGAACAAGAAAGTGATGATGAAACTGAATTGGAACAAAGTCCTCCTGAAAAACGGCCAAGGAAAGTGAGGGCAACAAAGACTCCAAGAATAAATAAAAGAAAAGGTTCAGTGGATAATCAGTTCGATGACCCTGAGGTAATTGGAGTTTCTGATTTTCACGCTAAAGCTGATGACCCTGAGGTAATTGCTAAGGCTATTTTCCCTTTGTGACATAATATGTTAACTTTCATAATTGGTACCTATTTCATAATATGTTACCTTTGTGAAAAATACAGATCGTTGAAATTTCTAAAGTGAAGAAGAAAAGGAGAAAACAAGACCAGGTATTAAAACTATGAAGTAATTATGATTACATATTTTTATGCTTATGGTTCTGCAGTAAAATCCAAAAAAAACTTGGATCTATAGTAGAATAAAGTATAACTGATATACAATGACATTTTTTTCACATCATTAATCAGGGTAAACCAACTCCAGCAGCAAAAAAGAAAGGAAAATCGTCTACTATCATTAATGATAATGATGATAGCGATTTTGAAAGAGGGACAACCTTGCCGAAAAAAAGAAAAGCTAGAGTCCAGGTATTTAAGATAGCTCATACATGCATTTCCATTGATGTCAGAAAAAATGCAAACTAATAATTGTTTTTTCCCCCTTTTTCTTTCTATCAGGGAAGTAAGAAAAAAGTCAAGAAGGCAAAAAAAGATGTGGTAAATGCAAGAAATTCTGAGGACCCAAAGAAAGTTAATTTGAGAGCTTACCCATCTACATTCACAGCCGTGGTTGAAGGGATGTCCGCTGCTCAAAAAGAATGGGTTAAAGAAGCAGGATTCGGTCACTTGTTGTCTTTCTCAATGGAGGGCAAATCATTCCCGCAGTTTCTGGCGGTGAACTGTTTATGGTGGTATGACCATAATATGGGATATTTGGCTTTACATACTGGCCGTAGATTGAAAGTCAAAGAAGAAGACGTGGTTGACGTCCTAGGTCTTCCAAGAGGACCACTTGAGGTTTCTTTCGAAGGTGAGAACGAAAGGATGAGATATTGGAAAAAGCAGTTTGAGGGGAAGTCAGCAAGTAGGATTACCGAGAAGGACGTCCGTCAGAAAATTGAAGCATCGATGGTGGCGGACGACAACTTCAAGCAAAACTTCATGGTGCTTATGACAAACCTGTTCATTAAATCAAACAAAACATCCTTTGTCTGCCCAAAAGTTTTGAAATTCTGCGGCAATTACGACGATGCGAAGAACTATAACTGGTGCAAACCAGTTATAGAAAATTTGAAATCAAGTCATGAGAGTTGGTGGGAAAATCCAGTTACTCAGTTCTACACCGGTTCCGTAGTATTCCTACTGGTGAGTAAAAATCATTTTGGTGTATGATTAATTTGTTAAAAGCACTTTTTAATTTGTAATGTGAGCTAATGCATTAGTGTCCTGTCTGTACTTTGTAGTATTTCTACCTTACACGGACAGAGAATCGTCTAGTAACCGTAGAAAAGACATATCCAGCTTACCTTGGATGGCTTAACTCAAGGGTAAGGGATAGAAACAGAGCTGAAATGCTTGACCATACTTTTGGCAAAGGAGAAATCGTAAGTGTAATTTTCTGGTTCAAAAGATTATTTACTTAGAATAATTCTGATATATGCATGTTAATCGTTTTCAAAAACACAATAATGCAGATTGAGATCGAGAAGCCAAGACATGAAAACAAATTCAATCAGAATGGTATAGAATTTGTTGAGCAGGATGGTGAAGAACATGTTAATCAGAAGGATAATGAAGAACCTGTTGAGCATGTATAATTTAATTATAGTTGTCGTAGACCGTAGTTCATGATGTAGTATATTTTTTTGTGAGTATATTAAGAACCTGTTGAATGATTAGAGAATTAAGGTATTGGTGTGTAGAATAAAATTACAATACAACTTGCTCACAAATTTCATGCAAATTTGAAAAAAGGAACTTGGAGATACTCACATTGATGGTGATTTTGCTGAAGAGGAAGAGGGACGTGATACCCATGTTATCCAGCATGATGAAGGAACAGTTAGCAAGGTAAATTTTATTCTGTTCCTTTTCAAGTTATTATTATTGTTTAATCTGTTTTATTTGTGGTTCTGTAATAGAACCAGTTTTGTGTAATAGAATCAGTTTTTAATGGTTATAACATTGATTCGGTAGTATTTAGGATTAACATGGTGAGTGACTAATCATAAAACTTGTCATGTAAAAAATAGATGTTCAGAGATATTGATGGTAACTGGGATTATGCTGAGAAAGGAAATGTGCACGCCGAGGTATTTGCTGAGAATGTAAGTTGTCAGGTAAATATTTATAAAAATGTCTTTACATATTTGTCCCTCTAGTACGTTGTATCTGCTATGCTAATAACTCTAATACCCTGAATATTAGTACTTTCGGAACTTTTATAATTAATTTATAACACATTAATATCCTGAATATAAATACATTGGTTCTATAGACTTGTTTTTTTTTTTATAATGCTTTTGGAGAATCATAAATTAACATATTTAAATATGCTTCTGTTATAGAATGATGAGGTGTAGCTAGGTTAATATTAAAGAGAATCACAATATTTTATCTGGTTCTATAGGCTTGTTTTCTATAATGCTTTTGTAGAACAATTTTTTTTTTACATATTTAATTATGGTTCTATTATGGAATCTTAAGTTTTACCACCTGCTTTAAATTATATAGAATTGCTATATTTAATTTATCATATTTAATCTGGTTATATCATATCTTCTAGGAATTTGGATATGGTGACGATTTGAGAACTCCAAAAGAAACTCTTAGAGGGGTACAGAAAACTTTGAATTTTTCGCAAGGAGATGAAGTGAACGATTGTATCATGTCTGTAACCAGAGACATACAAAATACACATGATACATCTGATAAAGTTAAAGAGAAGGTACAATCTACACATCACTAATTTCACATTATATGTAGTCTGCCAATATCATCCTGTTTCCGTTCCTTTATTATATGGTCAGTGTTGGTCCACTAGGACCAACACTATGCCTTTATTTTTTACTGTACTCTTCAATTCTCCATAGACTCACTAGTTCCACATTATCATTCCCACATTATCAATAGTTTCACATTATCTATAGTCTTGTTATCTAAAAACTGTTTTTTTTTTTTTTTACTTTACTAGGAAATGTTGTCAAGAGTCCAGAAAGACTTTAATGAACTCGAGAAGGTGAAGAAAATATGCTCTGATAATTTGGCAAAGGCGAGGGTACTTTTTCCAAATAATGAAGAGCTGAAACAATATGGACAGAAGCTTGCAAAGATGGATCAGTTATCAAGCACCGAAGTAGAAAGGTAATGCTATTTATGTTGGTTGCAAATTTTATGTGTTTCTTTGCAAGGAATTTCTTAGCAAAGTAAATTTTTTTTCCCCCGCAAAACAGCGAATGGCCTTATTTCACCAAGAACGATTGGAAAACATTCGACATTTTAATGCTTCCTGAACATGACAGAGCTTATAATAAATTAGTCGATATAGACGACTTTTTAGGGGAATTACATATAGGAGGCCAAATTGTTGATGATGATCTTTTTAAAAGAAAATCTACCAGGCAAATAGAGTTTGGTGCAAACAAATTAAGGAGGGAGCAAAAGGTGGGAGAATTCCAGAAATCGCCATTCCTAGATCGAACAATCGACTTCAACCGACCAAGATGTACAAAAGAAGAGGAAGAAGTTTGGAATTGGATCAATGGAACACGGCAAGGAGCTATGTAAGTATAATTTACACAAAATGAAAGAATTCTTATCTGCTCTTGTAGAATAGCAATTTACCTTGTTTTTGCTTACTTGTTGATTGCATATTTGTTCTTTATGTTGATTGTATGTATGATTATTCATTTACCAGGGATGATATTTTCTTCTGGAATGGTACTAGTTGTTTCAAGCACCACATTCAAAGCTTACAACTCGAGAAGAAAATTGTTTTTAATGTCGTAGATGTGTATACGTGCATTCTAAACGAGGATGAGAAATACAGATCTTCCAACTCTCCTCGTAGATTTTTTTGCAACACACTGACCACGGTAAAACATTTAAAGAGTTTATTATGATATTTTAACTGGTGCTTTTTAATGGTTTCTAAGTTTGATACGAAATTGTGTTTTTATGCCCACGCATGATTTGGAAAGTACTAATAATTATTTTGTAAATTGATTCGGTAGATGGGGAATGTGGTTGGAGGCCAAAAAAACGACGATGCTCTGAACTTTATGAAATTTTGTATAAATTTGGATTCAGTTCTTCACAAGCATAAAGTTAAAATCACTGATGTCGATGTGGTAAATTCTACAACAGTTATTGTGTAATTCTATTTTTTTGATTTATATGCCAGATTCTGACCTATAGACTGATATGCAGATCTTCTTCCCCATCCATTATTCAAATCATATCTATGTGGTTTGTTTCAACTTGAAGAATGTTGCAGCTGAGATAATAGACAATAGATATGGGGGAGATATATTTTCATTCTACAATGGAATCCCACAAAATTTGGTAAGTTTCTGACCTTACAAAGTACCTTATACCTATTCCATTTCATCTTATCAACTAATATAGTTTTATAAAATGTTAGCAAGAGAATTTTTCAAAGTACATGGAACAGCATAGCCTAAGGAAGAGCCAGCAAATAAGGAATGCTACCATGACACTTTTACAAATGAAATGGCAGACAAAGAACAAGAATTCAGAAGCTGGAGTGTTTGCAATGAACCACATGGAGACGTACATGGGAAATGGGATAAAATCCTGGGATTGCAAATTTTCAGCTGAAATTGTAAGTAATTTTCTGCTTCTCCTATTATTTTTCACCGATTTTCAGCTTGGTTTTGAGTTTAATTATACTTTTCTTTTCAACGTTTTGTTCGATTTTCTGGATTACTCTTGTTCTAAATCGTTGTTTTTTGAGTTTCTTTTCGTTCTCCGTTTTCTGTGTTGTTCGTTCGATGTCCGAGTTCTTTTCGTTTGATGTTTAAGTTTACCAAGTTAACTGTGTTCGCTGGTTTAGTGGTTTAGTGGCTGAGTGTCTTGTATTTCTTGTTTGTGTCTGGTATTTAGGCATAATGTGTTTTTTTTTCTTTTTGCTGGTTTCTCACTGAGTTTGCAGTAGAGTAGAGTTCTCGAGTTTGTAAATTGTTGAGTCGTTCGGTTGTATGAGTTTTGAGTTCGTTGACGTGTCACTGAGTTTTGACTGGTGTTTGATTGGTGTTGAATGTTTAGTTGTGCTATTTTGATGATGGTCGAGTTGTAGTCGACTGAGATGTAGTTGCTGTATAGTCCAAATTTAAATTGCTTAGTTGAAAGTGCTGAATGGTTGGCTGTTTTTAGTGTTTTTAGTCCTCTTTATGTTGTTCGAATTGAATTGTTGTTTTTCAGTCCAAGTTGAGTTCACTCTTTATATTGAATTTTAACAAATGGGGAACTAATTTTTAAATATGGGTGCAGGACAACATGCAAAAAAGGCAGCTACAGAGAGCACGACAGATATATGCTGCAAAGATAATATACTCGCCGATCAATTATTTCAAGAACAAGATGTTCAAAGAGATCAAGTCTATGCATCAACAATGACAATTGGAAGTGATAATTGGATGAATTAGATGCTTTGATTATGTGTGCATCCTTGTTAACAGTAGTAAAATAAAAATTTAAAGAAATCTGGATTAATTTTCTTCTTATAGTATTGTAGTTAACAATGATTATCTTTATGATTATTGTGGGAAACAAATTTTGATGGTGTGCAATCAAAATTTTAATGTAACCTATATATAATTGTCCTGTTATCGTAATGTGCATTCTGCAAATGGAATTTCACAATGCCATTACAGGACAGTTGTATGTGGAAGGTGCAACTTATAGCCTGCAGAATTCTACAATGGAATCAACAATACTTGAGATTTGATTCCATTGTAGAACCAAAAATTATATTTACATTTGCATTGTATAAATGTAAAAATTAAATTATAAAACTAATCTGGTTTTGTAGTCCCCATTTTATTTCTACATTGGAATGAAGAATACTTGATTGTGGATTGCATTGGAGAACCAAAATCTATGTTGAAAAACAATAGAGGGAAATTACTATCTACCTGGTTCTACAATAGAATCAAAAGTAACATTTTAATTCAACAGTCAAACTTCAACTTGGCAAAGTATCTCAGAGTCACATTTGCCAAAACAAAATTCTAAAGAATAAATTTGAAAACTAGAATAAATTTGAAAACTGCTAAAGAAAACAGAGTTGATGAAATTACGTAAGAGTAAAAAGACTACTAGTTGATAGATTCCAAAAAAAGAGTAAAAAATTTAACATGATGTTTAAATTTTACTACAACTCAGAACAAATATAAATGCAAATGTTGAACCCAAAAAGTTAACTTTTGAACCCCTAGGGGAGGTACAGATAAAATTTAAAAATTCATTTTACTTACTAAGTCCGGCGGCCTGGTTTTTAAAAAATCGGGGACCAACAACCCTAAACTCTAAACCTTAAACCCTAATTCAGTATACGATTTATTCGTCATTCTGAATGTTTCTAAAACCCAAAATGCAAATGTTGAACCCAAAAAGTTAACATTTGAAGCCATAAGGGAACACAGATAAAAATTTAAAAATTGAGTTTGCTTAATAAGTCCGGCGGCCTGGTTTTTAAAAAATCGGGGACCAGCCCCGATTTTTTAAAAACCAGGAAAAGTTAGGGTTTAAAGTCTAGAGTTTAGGGTTGTAAACAACCCTAAACTCTAAACCTTAAACCCTAATTCAGTATACGATTTATTCGTCATTCTGAATGTTTCTAAAACCCTAATTTTGATATTTGGTTATTTTATTCTACATTGGAATAAAAAATACTTGAGTATTGATTCCATTGTAGAACCAAGGATTAGGATGGGAAAAGATTAAGAAAAATGACCAAATTTTGAAACTGGTTCTACAATAGAATCATTAAATTCAATGTAAATCAAGTATAAAAACTGTACGAATGAGTCACGACTCATGTTTTGAATTGAACAGCTATATAAGTAAAGTTTCATTTTCAGTTACAAATACAAACCGCCACATCATTTCTTTCTCATAAAAAACCAACAAAAGAAACTACCCCTAATTTATACCCTGTACAATATGGCTTCATCATCCAAAGCATTGGAAAAATATGGCAGTTCATCATCAACAAGTAAGGAAATATGGTTTCTTGAGGGTCGTAGGATTGAGGCCCACCCTGTGGCTGATTTTGGAGTCCAAAATCCCATTCAACCAGTCCCGATTGAACAACTTCAATCATGGATAACACCAACATCTGTCGAAAGGGTTATGCATGCAAAATCTCGCTATTCTGCAAGGGATAAATTTTTTTCTGATTTGGAATCAAAAGGTATAACTCCATTAGACTACTATAAATGTTCGCTTTTTGATGCTATTTCGAATGAATCAGGCAATGATATTCACAACACTTATCACTGCTCTTCCTATAATTGTTCCACAATCGTCCATCCTCCATTACAATTCTTTGTAAATGCTGAAAAGGCCTGGAAACTTAGTTGCTTAGGCTATTTTGTTGATCATGCTTTAAATAAGAAGTCTAACCTTCAAATGGTACAACAGTTCATGTCATCAAGGTTTGCATCTTGGGGTTTTAATTTTATAAATTTTGATGAATCGGGCTTCTTTTATTTTAAATTTGACAATGAAGAAATAAGGGACAAGGTCATCTCTCTAGGGCCTGTAAATGTAGAAGGGAAGATTTTTGTTTTTGGTCCTATAATTCACAAATATCCTTCCATCAAATACACCCTTGATACTTGTACCCAGTGGGTGAACATTAAAAATATTCCAAGGCCATATTGGTCCGTGGAAGGGCTTACATATATTGCTGAGGCATTAGGTACAGTCATCCGCAATGATGGGCTTAGTACCTGGACTACCGCTGCCAGAAATGAGACAGGATATTCTGCCAAGATATGTCTCGAAATGAGTCATATGCACTCTAGGCCAAAACACATTCTTGTTGTAGTTCCTGGTATTGATGAAACCTTCACGCATGCAAGAATTACCATAGAATACATGCAAAATGGATCATGTTCACTATGTTGCAGCCCTGATCACAAACTTGAAAATAAATGTCCTCATAAACCAGGATTTGAGAGAGATTATAATATTTTGGAGTGCTCTGCTGATCCTCTTGTTAATCTTTCTGAGGAAAGCTCTAGTACTGCCGCTAGCCATGCAGGTGATCCTAATTATGCAGGTGTGCCTCGTCGAGCCATTAGATCAGTTCGTTCACCAGATAGGGCAAATGATATAGATGAAGGGCATGACAGCAACATGGAGGTCGACTAGTGATCCTGAACATTGGATTGCTTATTATGTTTTATAATCTAGACTTCTTGGTTAAAATCCAAATTTTATTTAGTGATTGCTTGTAAATAACTTTGTTGTAAATTATGGTACTTGTTTGTAAATAACTTTAATTCCTGTACAAATTATTATTGTATATAAGTGGTTTGCATATGTGTAATATTTTCATGATGAATATCCACATGATTCTGCAACAGAACCAAAAGTATTTCTCTTTTGGTTCTACTATAGAGTCAACAGAAAGGGAAAAACTACAAATCGAAATATTTGATTATCAATTACTGGCAGAGTAAGTAATTTCATAGAGAACTAGAATGAAAAAAATATATACAAAACAAAGAACATCAAGTAATAAGGATGCTTAAAACCGTTCAAGCAAAACGGTGTCTTTTTACAATGTAAGAACCAAAAAGCTCATACAAAACAAATAAAATTGGCATGATTCAGATATTCAATTAGCCAATGAAACTCTAATACAGAGAATTAGTCACAAATGAACATTTTCAATCTTTTATCAACGTTTCAACAGAACATAGTTTCAATGTTTATCTCCATGAGCTCCCTCAATGCAAGTGTTTGATTCAGATCCCATCTTTTTCTGCACACACTGCAGGAAAACAATGCAAACTTTAATTTTTTCTTTCAACTGAAATTAAAAGCTCTATGCACAAACAACTACATAATTAACTTAAAAATTCATTTTGATCCAGGTAGTATGGAAATAAAACAATGAGCAAGACTTACCTGTTTGTTGTACTTCACTAGTGGAATTGGGGATTCCATTTGTATGAACGTTCTGACTGTTGGAAGGTTGAGGTTGCATGCACTGATTTAATGTACTCTGAACGCTCTGAGAGGGAGGATTTTGTTGAAGCTGTTGCCCCTTCTTCGGACATTTACGTGAATCATGATAACCTAATGTCTTGCAAGATTTGCACGTTTTTAATTTCCTCTTTTTACCATCACAACTTAACTCTGCAGGACCAGGAATCCTTTTTCGGCTTCCTTTGTTATTACTTGGCAGTGGCGGACGAACACTAGTTGAACCTGAAGGCCTAACACCAAATATTTCTTGAAGCATGTCATCCTTTGTTACTGGACACTTCTCATATTTTTCTTCAATTCTAGTCCTCAAACACTTCATTTCATCCAACAAATAACGTAAACCATTTACATTACTGGAAACATTATCAAAGGAAGCTTGGTATTCCCTCCATATTTTATTGGATGTATCTCTAATTATCTGCCCATCACTACTAATTTCAGTTTCAGAAGAAAACTTCAATTTGCAAAATCTATCTGCATTTCTCATCCAGCGCTTTAATAAGAACTGATGTGGAATTTCATCCACCCCCCAAAGACCTAAACAGTAAAAACAATGTCGACAGAGATAACCCACTCTAGTAAAAAGCTTACAAGAACAGCTTACATCATTTGTCGACGGAGAAAAGACAACCTCAAAAAACTTCCCATTCAAACTTTTATCACGAACTATGTGCTTATTCACACCATCGACAACCGTTGGTTGGCCTGCCAGACTGATATGATAACAACTCGCCTTTATTTGTTTTTGAACCTTGTAGAACATAGAACGAGTGTAAAGCCGAGCTGCATGCTTTTCAATGTCCTTCTCAGTTATAGGTTGTGGAATACAATTCAAGTCAGTATTATTCAGTTTCTTTTGATCATGAAACTGTTTGTCAATGGCACTCTCATAACACAAGTAGAACTCTGAAAGTGTGTCACCTTTTTGGACAAAATGGTTAAAGAAGAAGTTGCTGCTTTCTGACCTTGAAGTTGTTCTCAGTAATGCTCCCATTGGCTTGTCCCTAAAGAAGGCAGGAATCCATGAGGCTCTAATAGAATAGATTTCTTTCAACCAAACATGTTCAGTCAATCCAAATTCCTTAAGCACTGCATCCCAACCTTCTTCAAATTCAGCAACCGTCAAGTGTGACGACCAAACAAACTTATTAAGCGCTTCCATGAAACCAGACTCCGCACAAAAAACAGGACCAATCTACAATTTTTTTTTCCAAAAAAAAATCATAAACTCATAAGAAAAACGCAAAATATGAAAACCAAAACTAATTTTGTTCTACTACATGTGTTGTATTTGTGGTTCTTTAATAGAACCAATTTTGTGTACAAATCGTAAGGTATAAACTATGATTCTGTAATAGAACCAGTTTTGTGTATAAATGGAAAGGTATGAATTGTGCTTATGTAATATAACCAAAATTTGGCAAAATTTGCTTCTGCAATAGAACAACTATTTAAATCAAGCTTATTAAGTGCTTTCATCAAACCAGACTCCGTACAAAAAACAGGACCAATCTACAATTTTTTTTTTTTTAAAAAAAAAGAAGCATAAACTCATAAGAAAAACGCCAAAATATGAAAATCAATACTAATTTTGTTTTAAAATTCAAACTTTTAAGAATTCATGTACCTTGGCTGGAAACTTTTGCATGATATGCCACATACAATATCGATGCATAACACGGGGAAATGTTGTATCAATCGCTACTTTCATCCCAAGACACTGATCCGTTATTATACATTTTGGAGGGCGTGTAAAAGCCTTTAGAAAAGCCTCACATGCCCATGTAAAATTTGGTGCAGTCTCTTGGTTAAGCAAAGCGGATGCAAATGTGACACTCTTCCAATGATTATCGACCCCAATGAATGGAACAAAAACCATACTATACCTGTAATGCAAATAAATAAATAACATAGTCAGTGATATATGTGAATGACTGAACGATGATTGAATGAAAAGGAAATATAAAAACTTACTTATTTGTACGATATGTTGCATCAAAAGACACAACATCTCCAAAAACATCATAATTCCTGCGACCTCGAACATCACACCAGAATAAGCGAGTTAGGTGGCCATTTGAATCTGTCTGATATTCATAAAAGAAGCCTCCATCTGATGTGTCACGTTTATTTTCGAATTTTTGAAGCAACATGTCAGCATCATGCTGACCAATGTAAAGCTTAATATCCCTCATCCAATTTTGAAAATCCACGGCAGTTGCACCAACAGAAGAGTAAGAACCAGAAATGGACTTGAACAGGTTGTGAGCTCTATACGGGCCTAAGTTTGATTTTGCAGAATCTAAAACAAATCTACGCTCAAAAGAAGTCATGGATCGATTGGACCGAAGAAATTCTTTGTCAGATTCAGATGATAACGGGTGGTTATGACCCTCAATAAAAGAGGAAACTGCATAGCAATTCAAGCCCCTGTACTTCAGAATTATCTTTGCATTGCATTCACATTTCTTAGTGACAGTCCTCCTACATTTTACATCAATAGTACTGGACGAATGAGACGAATCTGATTTAGCAGCCAGATTTTTTGACATAGAAGTTTCGTGGTGCCCTGCTTTTGAACAAACTATATACTTCGTAACAATAATGCCTTTTCTGACTTTTTGTGTTGACTTCCGAACCTCAAATCCACCCTGCCTTCCATACTCAGTGTAGAACTGAAAACAAGATTCAATATCGGTAAATTGAAGGCCAGGGTATGGTCTAACTTTGTCATCAAGCACTTTGGGAATCCATAACTTGCTGCTTTTACTAAAAGAATCGTCAAAGCCTTCTAACAAATCTTCGACAATATCATTACAAATGGAATCAGGTGCAAGTTCAACAGCATAACTATTTTCAGTATACGGAACATTGACTGAATAAAAGACAAAAATAAACAATTAAAAAATGTTAGTCAGGATCAGGAACATATGTTTCAAAACCTTGAATTCAATATTATGATAATGTAAAAAAACCAAGTAAAAGACTGAGTAACAAATGGCAGAGATGCAATTAGTGTACATCAGGTTTGAACTTGCTTAAAATAGAGTTGTTTATATTTGCCTACACAGCCCGTACAAATGATTACAAAAACTAGACATTGCGACGCTAAAATAATACACATGAAAATGTAGCTCTAACAAAAAAATTGGATGCTAATTACTTGAGATGCCTTTAGGTTCAATATTTGATCAACTACATATAATTAAAACTATATAGTTTGAAATCACAAAAACTGACTTCTTGTACAACATCCTAAACTGTGAAATCCAAAACAGTCCTAAAACAAACAAAATTAAATAAGTTCAAATTTGATTCTATAGTATAGAATAGAATCATTTTTTATTAAATAAAACTACAGCACATACATGTTTCGATTGTATTACAGAACCAACAAAAACTATCTACCATATGTTCTAGATGTCTTATACACAGCTACGGCCGACTAAATATAACTAGCTCAACTGTTTTGATTCTATTACAGAACCAAATAACATACATAATTTAAAGATTACATACACTACACTCAATATTTACTTGATTAAGAACACACATGTTTCGATTGTATTATAGAACCAACAAGTACACATACAAATCAACAGGAAAAATCTACAATAAATCATACTACACAGAACAAAAAATCACAATTTGGAAAAAACGAATTGTACCTGATGTGGACACAGCTTCAATATAATCAGAAATTTGAGCTTGATTCGAAACACAAACAACTTGATTTGAAGAAGAATCCATCTCAAATTGACACATCTGAGAGAGAAAAAGATACGAGAAAGATATACGGGAGAGAAATATATGACAGAGAGAGACGAGAGATAGAGAGATTCAGTGAGAGAGAGGTACGACAGAGAGAGACGAGAGAGAGATTCAGTGAGAGAGAGGTTAGAGAGAGAGTGTAGTTAGAGAGAGAGAGTATAACAGTATTACCGGTACTTTTTTAATATTTTTTCTTTTTTTTTAGTGGAATATTATCAACCATCAGATGTGTTTTAGATCTAATGGTCCAAAATGGGTCTCCATGGACTCCACATAAAATGGGTCTCCATGGAATAATGGCCTACCCACCAAATATATACTTGTTGTTGGAGAAATTTTGTAACAACACGAAATTGGAGGTTTGCTGAAATAATAGAACGAATTTGTATAAATGTGACTAATTTTAGGAATTTAGGGTTTGTGAAAAAAAAGAGGGGCTAGACTTAACAGATGTCTCGATTTATCTCGTGTATCGGATTTCATATGCCAAGATGCGTACCTATGTTTATATTAGGGGTGTTCACGGATTGGTTTGGTCCGGATTCTTGATTTTTCCGAACCAAACCAATATAAACGGTTTTTCAAAAATCAAAACCAAACCAGACCAGTTAGATGCCAAGACCAAACCAAACCAGACCATAGAAGAACGGATTGGTCCGGTTTCGAACCACGGTTTGAACTTTATACCATATTATTTTTTTAATTTTTGTTAAACTTAAAAATGAAATTGTAATTTAAATAAATATAAATAAAATTTAATAAACATAAATATTATACACTACATATATGTATTACAATATTTGTTTATCAATCTTTAGTCTCCTGTTTACGTATTACATTTATATAATTCAATTGAATCTATATAAATAGTAAACAAATTAATTTAGTGTAGAATTACAAAATATTGATAATTAACTCAATATTAGATTTATTAAGTAATTTAATTTTTTTTATTAAATATACGTATATACATTACGTACTATAAGTTATAATCTTAACTTATAATTATCTACTAGAATTTTTAGCGTATTATTATATAACGGTCCGGTTTGGTTTAACCGGTTTTAAAATATTGAAAATCATAACCAAACCATTTATGCATAAACGGTCCGGTTAACCGAACCACTAACAACGGTTTTTACGGTTTCGGTTTTTGTTGGTTCGGATTGTTGTGATCCGGTCCGGATTCACGGTTTGACGGATTGTTTGAACACCCCTAGTTTATATAAGATCAAGGCACATAGTTCTGTGCAATTGTGTTTATGCTCAGATACTTTAGGGATAAATTTTGTTAATGGGGTAATTAATGATTTTATAAGCTACATAGTTCTGTGCAATTGTGTTTATCCATGAGAGATTTTAGGATAAACTTTGTTAATGTGGTAATTACTGATTTTCTTGTCGTTATGATATCTTCCTGATTTGAAAAGTATCGTTTGGAGATATTTTCTGTAATTAAAAACTTAGGAGTTAAGCAATAATTATTAATCTGAATTAATTCTACGCATAATGAAATATTAAGATCATACATCACTCCTAAAGGACGACGATTAGGAACATACATGGAGAACTCCTGAGTCCTGACGCTTCATTAGGTGAGTAGTACTGTATAACACCAAAAAGACTATTTTGGTTAGTATTTCCAAAATAAAAGATGTTTTGGACAAATAAACATCAAAATTATGGATGAAAGAATGTCTCATTTGTTTGTCCCTTTCGGATTGCGTAAATTTTTTCATTAAATGAAATCTTTTTCATTTTGCAAAAAAAAAAAAAAAAAAAAATTGAGGTATTTTATTCATTTTCTCATCAAATTTCACCTGAATTTTATTAAAGTTTCATAATTAATTCGTTGGCTAGAAACAAATTTAATTCCAGTTTTAAAATCTCGCAACGAATTTTCGTGGATTTTTCCTTCAGGTCCCTTGGATATCATTCTAATCAACAAATACAAGGATGTTTTATATGACACCTGAACACACTTGCCACAAGTCACCATTCTCTTTGTTGTTGTTGTCTGTTCAATCTCTTCTAGGGTTTTGTGAGACATACCTTTGTATTGTATATCTCATTTCTCAATTACCTTCATTTTATTAGCTATATCTCTAGATATCTCTAGAGATTTTGACACACAATTCATTTTCGTATGTTTTAGTTTTCTTTTTATTCAGGTTCATACTTAGATTTGATAAATACATATACAAGTAGATTGGGGCGACCTTCAGGACACGGGCTTCGTTGATTATATCAGGTATGTATTCGGTAAACATTAGTACTATTTTATTCTTGATTTGTATGTTTTGAATTGTTTTCGCCATTTTTCGATAAAAAGAACGAGCGTGTTATGCATTTTAAGTTTCTTGCTAAGACCATCCCCAACCAGTGTCGTAAAAAGGGCATTAAGTGGAATCAGATACTAAAACGTTTCGATTTTATACTAAGCGGGTGATTAAACGTTTTTAAGATTAAGCGGCCGATTAAGCGGTCAAAATGATGTTGGTCTGCTAATTTTTTAATTTTAAAATATTAATATTTATTATAATAGGACTATTTATATCCTGGTAAGACCTTCCTATTAGAGCTCATTTGGACTCAGGTTCGACTCTCTGCAACTCCCAATATTCTCAATATTTAATATGGGTAACTTGAGCGCCTGTGATCCGCTATTCGATCCAAAAATGGGCTTACCTTAAGGTTTTACATGAGTTGGCTACTTAATAGATATCAAGTGATCCACTATTCGATCCAAAAATGGGCTTACCTTAAGGTTTTATAGATGAGTTGGTTACTTAATAGATATCAACTATTGGACTTGGTGCTAAATGTGATATAGATTGAGAAAAAAAGTGAAAAAATTGTTACTTGTGGTGAGGTGGACATATTTGGCACCCTCAAGGGTGCCTCTATTAGTGATGCTCTTCGAGCAAGTCCAATACAATGCTATACTTAGTTCTTTTGCTATATTATAACACAAAATGCAGAAAAACTCAACTCCAAAGGGGTTTCACATTTGGATATAAATATGCATATATGCATTCCTGGTTTTATATCCATCCTTGCAACATCATCCATAACTAGAAATGGAGAGCAAAAGTAGAACAACTATTGCATTGTACATCACCAAATACCAAAAGTATATTAAATTAGGTAAAAGTGAAAAGTGCAATGTAAATTTGGAACTAGTTATGAAACTAGCATTGGAGTGCAACTTTTATTTTAGCACCAAAAACCACTTTTTGATGCTACAGAGCTACACTATATTATAGCAATAGCTATAGCTATTTTGCATCTAGCATTGGACTATGTTTTTGATGCTACAATATATTATAGCAATAGCTATAGCTATTTTGCATCTAGCATTGGACTTGCTCGTAGAGCATCTCCAATGGAGGGTGCCAACCAATTGTGCCAATATTGCGAAATAATAAAAAATATTGATATATTATTTTCTTTCTCCTCAATACTCAATAGTACTTGTGGCACCTTTTTTTTTTTATCACAATTTGCTCCAATGGTTGGCACTCGAAGCTGCCAATATATTCATACAAGTACAATTATAATTAGATAGGAAGATATATGTCTTTATTGGGGATGTATGCATTTTTTCTATTTTGGGAGTGTGCCAAAGGGTTGTCTTTAGTATGGCCGAATTGTTGTTGAGTGTTAACTTATTGGTTGTCTATAGTAACTGTTACTGCTTTTATGAATTTCACTTCTTTTAACCGAAATTACTGGATTAATTGAATACAATCCTATATATAGTTATTGTTCCATGGACCCTTGATTTTATTTTACAACATCCTGCTCACCTTGTACCTGACTGGTGATGATGTTAAGGATATGGAGATCGACAATGATGAAGAGAATGGAGGCGCCCCTGAGACAACTAAAAGCGGATTACATCTTTATCCAGTTTCTGCTCAAGCGTCTGGTGAAGGTTTACCGTATGCTCCTGTAGATTGGCCTGAACCTGGAGATAAGTGGCGCTGGAAGGTGGGCAAGAGAGTAAGATCTAATGGTAATTATATGGATAGATACCTTTATCTTCCAAAACGTCTTCAGGCTCAGCGTAAGGGAAGAACTTTTGCAAGCAAGCTTTCTGTTGAACAATATCTTCAATCTAAGGGAGCAGATGTTAAGGCATTTTTCAATTCATTCAGTTGGCAGATTCCTTCAGAAGATCTACCTGCAAAAAAAGGTTTGCTTCAACTTCTTATATTAGTATCTTCTAGAGTGTGTTTATGTAGCATATATAACTGGATATTTGCACTGGATTTGAGGAGATGAGTGGTTAGGTGCAGTTTATCACTTCACAATGTCATTTAGATGTGCTAAAGCCATCTCATTTTTTTTTTGCTAATCTCATGCCATTATGTTGTCCCTGCCACCGAACTTCTTAAGTCTCATTCTGCCACAATGTAGAAGTTTACCTTCATGAATGTTAATGCAATATTTTGGGTTCCACTCAATGGCTCACTTTGTTTTTAATTACATTTTTTTCTCGCCTAATATTCTGTTGCCACTAGGGCATCAGTTAATGAGTTCTTTTAGTTGTTTATTTTTCTAAAAGAAAGAAGCGACCAGCTATAATAGAGGATCCCTTTATGGCTGTACTTTTAAAAAAATTGTACAGATTAGCGGTCCTAATTGGAGAACGATATGCTGTATTTTCTTAGAAATCTATATCAGGTTCATTATTATCAGCTTATCTAAAATGCAGGTTCATTATTCATGTGAAGGTATATGTGATTACTTGATAACTGCATTACGATAGCTTATCTAAAATTTTGCTTGAAAAGATGCACGCTGCAAATATGCTTATCAAGAATTTTGGTTATACATTAAACAGTTTATAGAGGTATTTCTTATATCCAAATCCAGTATCTGCTATCCAAATTGTAGATAAAGTAGTTTTGATGCTACTGTATAAAAATGGCATGATTGGACCGAAAAAGACACTCCGAATGTGTAGTTACATGAAAATTCTTATAGGAACGTGATGCTTTACTTCATTAAATGACAATGTGCAGGAGACGATCTCCTTTAGCATTTTATTAGTTTGCTAAGATTGTTTATTTTAATAATCACCCCGATGAAAAATGAACATCAGCACTAACAATGATTTACATTGAGGGACTCAGTGTGGGGAAAAACACAAGCCACTTTAATTAAGCTATCACAAAAGTGAAGATTGTATTGAATACATTTATAACTCCCCCTTGTAGTCTTGTGTATAATCTCTTGGTGCACAACTCTATCTGCACACCCCTAAAGGCTTAACATATATAACCTTCACATGATAGAGGTACTGAAAATGTTTTTTTTTTCTTTTTTCTTTTTTTTTTTTTGTTTCTGCTCTACAGCAGAACATTCAGGGTCAGAATTGCAAGATGGGATTAGGTGTTGCAGGGCTGGTAATAAATCATGTGTCAGCATAGTTGAAGCCGAGGAGACTTCATCTGGACCTATCTCTTGCGACATGTGTTGCAGTGAACCTGGCTTTTGTCGAGAGTGTTGTTGTATTTTATGTAGTAAGATCACAGATTTGGCATATGGAGGCTATGATCTTATTAGATGTGAAGCAGCTATATATGAGGGTGTTATTTGTGGCCACATAGCACATATTGGATGTGCTCTTCGATCCTATATGGCTGGAACGGTTGGAGGAAGCATTGGCTTGGATGCAGAGTATTACTGTCGGCGCTGTGATACAAAGACCGATCTCCTTTCACATGTTAAGAAGCTTTTACAAATCTGTGAATCTGTAGAATCTCAGGATGACATTGTGAAAATTCTTTATTTGGGGGCTTGTGTTTTGCGTGGTTCACCAAGACTTGCTGCGAAGAAACTGTTGTATCGTATTGAATTGGTCATGGGAAAGGTATAAAGCTGATTTTGCAGTGAAAACTGGTTGTTTATATTCTAGAAGAAGTTTATCCTTGGTATTATATTTTCTGAACCAGTAGCATGACCAAATTTGTATATGCGTCAGCTTAGAAGCGGGACTTGTCTAGAAGATGTTTGGAAAGTGGAAGATAGTTCAGCTTTTGATCCAGGTACAGGTACTTACTCAATCCTTTCTTGTTGCTGTCATTGAGAGTTAAGACATTCCGGCTTGATCATAACGACGGCAATTTTTCAGGTGAGGGGGTGGGGTTGGCAGGTAGAACTGTAGAAGTGGGATTTGTAAACTGTTTGTCCATACATCTTCTACTCGATTCTTTGGCTCGTAAAACTGTTCCTCAAATTTAAACATACAGTTGTCACAAATCTATGTGCTGTTTATGGCAACCACTTTGATGCCATAAACAATCTGCAATCTTAGTCGGTACATGATTTTGAAATTCTAGAATCACAGTATGATTTCGTTACATGTTTGTAACAGGAAATTTGATCGGTGATGCAAATACTGCATCTGAATCTCCAATAGACAAAAAACCTCATAGTAGAGCAGCCTCACCTCAAAAAGTATCCGAAAGTTTTGATCCTCTGATAGAGTCTCTAAAACTTGAGGCTCGGGTTGATGAGATTCTGGGAGCCTTGAGACAGTCACAAGAATTAGAATACAATATTGCGCGGGAGAGGCTTTACGAGCATAAGAACTATCTTCAGAGTCTGTATCATCAGCTTAATAAGGAAAAGGCTGAACTTGCCCGACATGCAGCTTATAATGCTGATCGAGATGCATTGTCTAAACTTGTTGTGGATAGGGTTGATCAGATAAAAGAGGAGGTGATTAAACTTAAGGAGATGGAAGAAGTGACCAAGGGTTTTGCAAGAACTTCCAAAGAAATCTTGAAGGAACATTTTGATCTACATCCTGGACGTGGATGATTCTGCAAGCTGCCCAGCATCTGGCATCATGCTGCTATTAGCCAATACTCATATAACGATTCGTGTAATTCTCTGTGAGTCCATGGGTGCTCTTTGTGACCGCACTGCTTTTGTGCCAAAATTTTGTTTCTTGTAAACATTGTACTTTCGGTTTTTTTACCTTATAGATGAATTTTTCAAGGCGTCACAAGATTTACTCTGACACAATTTTCTGCCCTCAAGCAATGGATAGTCTAAACCTTTTACAGACTCAACAATTACAGTCCAAGAGTAAAATTTACCTGTAGTTTATATTTCTTGTCAATCTATTCCCAGAAAATTTGTCTTGCTACTTAATTCTTGTTTCCAACTCGCATATGCTGCTTGAGCTTGTATGCTTCTTTGAAGGGTTCGGTGGTGAGGACATTGATGATATATCAGACTGTCGTCTACGTATGCTTTTACCACAAAATGACATGAGCCCTAATTGCATCTTCGACCCCATCTACATAATCAGTGTTTTTTCCTCTGTTTACTTCATCGCGAACTGCTTCTGAGCACAATCCACATAGCCATTTGCCTTGAAATTCAGACCTGACATCACTGATGTAGTCTTGAGTACATTCTCCTTTCGATCCACAACCCTCACACACTTGGCCATTTCGATTTCCGTCTCTACCTCTTAGTTTTGCATGGACTTTTCGCAAACAAAAGCTAGCTAAACACAAGTCTAGTTTATTTTTGAGATCTTTTGAAGTATCAAAATTTGCGATGATCTCGTAAAGGGACATATCTGAGAACACTTCTTGAAAAATCGACAACCTTGAGGCAGGCTAAGGTTGTTTTTTCTTCAGTTGTGAGGTTACTTTTGGGTTAACAAGGATTCACTTGTTCATTCGACTCCTTCTAAGATATGTAGAATCACTAATCTATTTTTCGAAAATTATAATGTACCACTGTATAAACACATTTTGTCTACTCGTTCCCGCCCAAATCTTAGACAAAATAAGTGAGTCAGTTGATAATTAACCCATCTGTAAATGTGATCTGGATGACTGATTTTCGTCACTCGATCTCTTAGATTACACATGCATTGTGCATAAATAAATGCAAATAACAGTTGTAGTCAGTGCTACAAGAATGTGTGTTGATAAATTATACCATCGTACTTGCTTAGCAATAACGTTTAATTATCAAAGTTAATCACCCATTACTTAATACTACTTATTATGAGAAAAAAGAAATAAAACACATGTTAAAGTTGGAACTAGACACTTATTTGATGAAACTGATGAATAGTTTGTTTAAGAAATCGGTTAAATATTTGAGCTCTGCAGTACCTAGATAAATGCAAATTTCACATACCTTGTAAATATAGATAATCATTTGTAACAATTTAAATAGGGTTGGCGGTCGTATGCTGCAGCATACCGTACCGCACACCCGTACCGCAGAAATTTTTTGTGGTATGTAAAGAGATGGGCCCCTGTTTTCACACCAAAAACTCTACTGTATACTTACCGTAAAAAATTTCTGCGATACTTACGTTTGCTATAGATCAGGCTCTTTAAATAATCACACATCTATCGTTTTTCGTTTTGCTAAATTTTGACATCTTATTATCCAGAGTAGAGGAATATTGGCTGGATATCTTATCTATACCATAAGCTGTCTATAAACAATTATAGATTCTTATCCATCCAGTTCTGCAAGAAGAAACAGAGATCATATCTGAATTGGCTGCTTGGGTAAAGGGGAACCTTATTATATGTTAGCTCACTTATTTTCCTTTGTATAAAAAATTCATTAACATCTATAATTCTGTCTCACCAGGAAGGCTCAACCCATTTCCTAGATGATTTCAAAATAACATTATTCTTCCAGCATGTGGGGTTAAAGTTAGCCTAATGAGTAGAGAACCTTAAGAAAAGTCTCTAAAATGGTCCCAACTTGTGTGCTTCTTTCCATCTTCAATTTGTTGGTTGTTTAAAGTTGTACCAAGCAGGGCCCCCTATTTTTGTTTCCTCATATGCAGCATATATTTGTGGACCATGGTAAGATAAGGTTTAATGACTTCCTGGAGAACCAAACTTCCCCAAGCTTTTGTAAATTACTTGTATTCTCATGAAGTACATATAAATAATCCAGTGAAATCAGTCAAGTTGATTCAAGATTCTTAAGGTAGGGAAAATCATATTCATCATCAATATCTCAATACCAAACCCAACATGTGCCTGATCATTACAGGTATGGCTTCAAGTTCAGCATATGTAATCACTGTCTCAGTGATATTCTGCTTAGATTGTGTTGAATCATTCCTTTAGAGTGTCTTTTGCTAGTCAGAGGTAGTTGGACATGCAAGCTGGCTGATTAGCTTTACTGGAAGCTAGACATATGGGCATTAGACAAATTTCAAGATTTAAAACTTGTGTTCTTAAGACAAAAGAATCGTTGGAAGGGGGGTGGGGAAGCTCTCTGTTCAGTTCGCTGTGGCTAGATCCTCCGGAACCAAAACATCTTTGCACACTTTAATTGTCAATATATAATCGCTCGAGACAATGCCAGGTTAAACTAGGCAACTAGCAAGAGTCATCAACAATAAGTGATAACAAATTAACAACTCACTCAATTACCAACTTAAACAACATTCAGTACATTACAATGTAGATCAAACATCAATCCAAATATACAATTATTACTTGCTTGCAAAGAAGTTTGTCAAAAACCTCACTTCTAGTAAGTTGATCCATCTCTGAAATCTCAAAGATCCACAGATAGTCAGATACAAAATTGATCATAGTAATATCACCCTTAAAGCATATTGAGGAAAACTCTGGGATTAGTTTATGTTCCGTATATATCATCAGACTGTTCAGTACCTTCATCCGATATTATTTCCTTGTAACGACATGCGCTGCTGCAGAAGGCTTTCTCACCCCTGAGAGCACAAGTTAAGTAGAACTATCAGTTTGGTACAGAATCAACAACATACAGATGAAAAATTATACTACTCTAGAAATGCAACACATGTAGCCATGTAGGAAGCCCATCCATTAGTGATCTCTATTCTAAACCAGCTTTAGAACTCAGATAACCAGGTTCAAGATCAAAATAAAAGTTAAAATACAAAAGGATTATAGTCCTACCAGTCCATGGAATATCGTTAAATAGCAGGCTTGAGAATTAAGGATGTTATGCCAATATCAAGATCACCAACATGTAAAATTAAAAAGTGGGTCAATCACAGTTACAACTACTCAAATGTAAAGTTTAAATCTGTAACTAATAACTGCTTCTTAATTGAATCTAATTGAGGTTGTATAAAACAATTTAGTCTGTGGTTTGTAATTGTATATGTAGCATTTGAAACTAACCTGTACATGTAAATGTCTTTCCCTTGCCCAAGATTCTTATTGCAGTTGTAACAAAGGCTTAAAAAGCTCTCGGAGGGATATCGCAATGACTCCTCAGTGCCAAAGCCGTTTTCTTTCTTCAAGGATGCAGAGAATCCAACAATTCCGCAGCAGTTCTCAATTATACAATCATCGAATATGTGGGTGGTTTTCGGGTTAGGTCCATGAGTAATCACACAAGTATAGTCCTCCGAAAGCTCCATTTCACCAGCAGAGAGACTGCCTGAGAGAATCCGCGGCAGAGTAGAATTCTCAAATCCAGAATTCAAAGAGCTAAAAGGAGATTTCTTCGATGAATACGGAGATGATAGAGGCGAAAAGGATCCTAACTGAGAATTCCTAGTTTTGCTGCCAAAATCTCTAGGAGACACTGGATAATCAGAATAAGGGGAAAGAACAGATATAGGCAGGTGAGGAACCTGAATCTTTAACTGTGATCCAAACAAGACCATTCGGCTTTCGGTTTTCGATAAATTAGTGTCTGATGTTTCATCAATGAGAGCATCAATGAGGCCAAGACCAACCCCTTTAGAATCCAATTTATCCCACTTAGTCCTACTTTCAGGTTTCGAGTTTCTTGGGCTATTACTGTTACTATTAGACCAAAAAGGAGCTTTTATAGCAGAAAATGATTTGCTATCAAGAACTGAAGTAGGACTCATTATAGATTCTGTGTCAGCATAACCCTTTGGAGTAATTCCAGTAAAAAACCTAGGAGAACTGAACATGGATGTGGATGATTTTCTGTATGTTTCTGCCATTACAACTTTCTGAATTATGGTTACTCTAAATTTCCACTTCAGCAAAACTCCCTACATAAAAACTGCAACTTTAAGGTTCCACAACTTCATATCAGTCTTAGGACCAAACATCACACAACACAAACACAACATATGTAAGAGAGAGAGAGAGAGAGAGAGAGAGAGAGAGCACCTGAACTAGTTGAAAACTGCCATTGATTACAGGTTGGAAGAGATGAACATCCAACAAGTTCCATCACACACAAAAAAAGGTGCAATCTTTTGGGTACTATCACTACATATTAAAGGCATTGAATTCTTGGAAGCCCACAAAGCTCAACAACATGCTCTAATATCTAATGGTAAAAAAAGAAATTACTATCAAGAATCATTAAGTTCTGTACATACAAATAAAGGGTGACTATATAATCATTTAATTGATTAGTACTACTACAACTAGCTAGAAGCCAAGAAAATAAGTAAGAGCATCAAAGCCTCTTAACTTTTGCTCTTAAATATAATATAAAATATTAATTTTTAGTGATTTAATATGATTCATCTTCAATAATATTTCTTACATTCATTTTTTATTTTATTTTATGTTATTAAAAGTAAGTTCCATTCATAAAGTAGAAAAGAAAGTGAATAGAGAGAAATTATTTTCATACAAATTTATTATATAATATAAATTAAGAGTGGCTAATAACTCTTAAAATTGAGAAAAGGAAAAGAATTTTAATTAATTTAAGAATCATTAGGAATTTCTTAAAGAAAAAAAAGTGACAACCCTCTTTATTTTAAGTTAAAACCACGTTTTCAAAAAAAAAAGAAGTTAAAACCACTATAACCTCTTGAAGAGTTGAAGATGCTTCTAATTTTAGTCAGCTTTTCTCTTTATTTCTTTTTCTACTTTTACCAGTCTTTAAATTAATGCTTCTGCAAATTATGATCCCAAAAGATTCACAAATAGTGCCCTTATATGAAGACAATGCAAAATACTCAAAAGGGCACAGCAGAAGAAATTGAAGCTAAATAGTACTCCCTCCGTTCATTGAAATTCTTCACATTTGATATTTGCACGGATATCAAGATAGTGAGTGTAATATTATTAAAATAAATAAAATAATGAGTGTAATAGTGATTTTATTGTTAAAATAAGTGAAATAGTGAGTGTAATAATGTAAAGTATTGAAAAAGTGGAGTGAAGTAGTGATCTACCGGATGTAATAATGTATTTTATTCTATATTATTTTTTTAATAAAATAAAATAATAAGTTGGTGATATGAAACACTTTGTCTCTGCTGCTACACTGGGGCACTGGTCTCCTGCAATACATCTGTGATTTGTGCAAAATATACTGTATATTTGAGTGCGTAGTAGAATCTTGTGTGTATAGACAATGATGGCATCCACATGCCGATAAATTAGTGGTAACTTTTACTCCTTGAATACCTATCATGAGGAGGGAGGAAGATACTATTACATCCGAATAATGAAACCAAATCCGAATAATGGAATGAGAAAGATACTGTTATACCAAATCCGAAAAATGGTACGAGAAAGATATTGTTACATCAATAAATGAGAGGTATATCATTTAATTTATGAACCTCAAGAAAGAAAATTTATCGAAAGAGTAGGGCAGTACAGTAATAAGTCCTAGGTTAAAATTCGTGCGAGGCACGGATCTGCTAGCTTAAATTATATTTTTTAATGAAATATGTAATTAATTTTCATAGAATTTTTTTTTTTTTTAATTTTCATAGAATTTTTCATGTTACTGACATATGTAATTATTGTGTACTTACTTAAATATGTTCAAGTTTGTACTTTAGAAACTAATACGAGTAGTAATGATAGCAATCATGTCAATTTTTAATTTTGTTGTGGGTCGGAGAATATAATTTCAGTGTTCTACGGGTGTTGTCTAATTAAGATGATTTTTCAGAGCACCTATTGTTATGCCCAAATCTGGCATAATAATTATCATGATTTAATTAGCTGAATTAATGGTTCATTATCTACCAATGGGCCTCGAAGATAGCAATTGGGTCACTAAAAGCCCACTACTGGAATCAGGCCAGCATAGCTACAGGGCCACCTCGTTCTTGATCCTTTCTAAGGGATCGCCTCGCTGGCATATTCCTCCAAGGGATCGCTTCGTGTTATCATTACATCTATAAGTGAAACGGGATCTCCTCTCACTGGGATCGCTTTTACAAGCTAATATGGGATCGTTATCTCACTTCCTGCTAGAAGGCTCATAGCTAGATCCCTCGAGATCATATGAGTATCTATACATACTTGGGTCCGCCTCGCATGACTCGATCCCTCGAGATCGCATGCCGAGCCCGTGCTGCTTTTTTACTAGCTTCGTTTGGAGGGTCACATCCTTGTCCATGCGAGACCATCGGTTTCCTTCTATAAACCATGGATCATGGATAGGATCAATGACTCATTGCCATGTCAGCCCTAATCTAGTGGGCTTGGGCCATGGTTTATCTTCTAAAACCCTAGCCCGGCTAGGTAACTTGCTGCCCAAGAACTATGTACGGCTTGATCCCTATAAATAGGGTACGTAGGCACCTTGATAGGGGAGAGAAACAGTTCACCCCTGAAAATCACCTATCAAGTTCAGCCACATATATACATACAAACCCTAATCCCTATTCTTCTTATAACAAAATATCCGTATTTTGCTCCGTGATTCCAGCAAACCTCCATAAATATTGTTATACAATATTCTCCCTATAACATTTGGCGCTAGAAGGAGGGGCCTAGTCATTGATTGGGAGAACGATGACTAAATCACACAAGAAGAAAAATGGGGAAGGAGAAACTCCGGGGTCGCATAGGAGAAATAAGGATGACCCCCAGAAGAAGAATATACCAGAGAGCGAGGCGCGCAAAAATGGGATCGAGGATGAATTTGAGAAGGAGAAAACACCCCCTGTTGTCCAACAAGTGGCCTTGCCTGGCGAAGTCATGTCATTTTTGAAAGGCCTCGGTGATCAAATGATCGAGGTAAAGGAAAAGGTGGCCAAAATGGAGAAACGACATAGTTCAAGAGGCTTCAAGAGGAATACAAGGACAGGGGATCGAGCTCATCAAGCAGAGAGTAGCAAGGGCCCCACCAAGAAGTTAATTGGAGAATTTGATGATGTGGTGACAGACCAAACGAACCCCGACTGGAACGAAGAGGAAGCTACTATTGATAAGGAGGGGTCGAAGGCGAAGCCCGCCTCATCTGTATGAAGATCCGTTAGTGTCTTTGACCGAGTTGGAAAGAAACTCAGCGAGCACGATCTCTGTCTCAAGTTGGTGAATCTCAAAACTAACAAGGATAGAGGATCTAAAAATAAAAGCAAAGGCTCTTCTCGACCTTTGTCTCCTCGTCGAGATCGCGAACGGTCACATCGCCGCGATGACAGACCCCCCCTCTCCTCGTCGAGAGCGTGAGCGGTCCCATCATCACGATCACAGACCCCCGTCTCATCGAGATCGCGAGCGATCCCAACACCGAGAGGAGGAACGTAAAAAGAAGGATCATAGAAATGATCAAGAAGAGTCTAGCATCCCAAAGAAGACTCAATCCCATCATGCGAGCACTGGAGAAAAGAGGGATGGAGACAAAGAGGTCAGGATCGGGGATTATAAGCTGGAGGAGTTGAAAAAGGCATTGGATGCGATGAATAATGAGAAAGGGATTTTCAGTAATATGGGCTCCTCCTCACCCTTCACTCATGAAATTCGCACTGCTCCATTACCTGCAGTGTTTTGAGGTCATCACTCTGACATGACCTATAATGGAGAAACTGATCCAGTCGAGTTCGTTATTCGATTAAATAATGAGATGGACGTGTATCAGGTATCCCAGTTAGCGAGGTGTAGGCTGTTTGCAGCTTCGCTAAGGGGAAGTGCCCAGCAATGGTTTTCAAAGCTAGGATCCCTAGTTGTCTGATAACGTGTATTTTATACACGATTTTGTATTTCTTTATCTTGATTTTATTTTAGTTTCATGAGCATTTTACTTATATTTGCTTTGTTTTCATTTGTAGTGCCACTTGCTTAATTGTTGAAATGTTGACTTATTTTGGGCTTGGAAGGCAAAGATGATTCAAGAGGGTAGTTAGAAGATGCAAGCTCGCGATGCCGGGAGGTGTTTAATGCATTATAATGAAGATTTTATCTCGTACGGGAAGCTGTACGGCCGTTCGACAAGCCGTTCAAATGAGCAGATTTTCTGTACGGGCAGCTGTACGGCCGTTTAACAGGCCGTACAGAACTTGTTGTGTATTAAAAGAGAAATAAACACATCTCATATCTTATCTCTTAATCTCTTAACCTAATATCTAACCTAACACCTTCATCTTCATCTAGCCTCTTCAAAAACACAATTAGGGTTAGTAGGAAGTAGAGAGGAGACATTAATTACTTGTAATCTAGCATTGATTATGAGTAACTAACTCCATTTATTTGGCTCAAGGAGGATTTCTTGTACTAAACTCATTTCATTTTAAGTAAGATCCATTTCACTCTATCTTGAATACTTGTGATGTATTGTTTATGATTTTGCTTGGAGATTTGTAAGTTGCTTCATCTTGCTCTTCTTGTAATTTCAATTGCTAATTGATTGTGCTAATCCGTAATTGTTAGTACATTCATTATAGTAGCACAAGGTTTGGCGTGCCTAAACTTCAAGATTCAAGTACAAATACCTAGGTTGAGCTTCTCATCCTTGGGTTTGTCCTAGCCTCTCTTTGTTTAATTCCTTGATTTGGTTAAATTGGTAGTGCTTCACTATTGGTTGCCAGTTTCAAGAGAGCTAGTTTATGTGCTTCACTAAATTAGTGTTTTTAGAAGTGAAATAAGTGACTGTGTGCTTCACCAATTATCTTGGTTAGGTAGAGTTGATTATATCCTGCTCATATGTGTTTTGGAGAAGTGCTTGAATATCCATAATCCTTGGGTCAAATATCTCTTATCTTGCTAATTTACTCATTGTGTTGTTGTGTTGGTAAATTGGATGATTGTCATTAACTTAGTTGTAGTTTTATAGCAATTTATTTCTTGTATGCAAGGTGTTTGATAAAACACCTCAACGAACTCAAAACCCCCCATTTTCCACACTTCTAGATTGTAAGAAATAATCTACTTGAAATCAATATTGATAGTCCTTCCCTGTGAACGAACTTACGAAAAATACTACCTTCATTGTCATAGATTCTTTGGAACAGTTCGTGGACATCTTCATCAAACAGTTCCAATCTTTAATGCTCTATACACCTCCTGTGTCCACATTGGCAAACATAAAACAGAAGGAAGGAGAAACTCTGCATGATTACTTCAAGAGGTTCAATGCTGAAGTGCCTCGCGTGCGAGGTGCAAATGACGAGGCTGTGAAGAATTTCCTTATTGCTGGGGTGAGGGAAGGAACTAAATTATGGGAGAAGCTACAGGAGCAAACCCCTGGCACACTTTTGGAGTTGCACAGGGTCGCTGAGCCCTTCAAGCGCGTAGAGAAGTCACTAGCAGATCATAAAAGAAATAGTGAAAGAAGTAGTGGAAATGGAGGCAGGGGAGTGAAAAGAAAGAATTCTCTGAGCCCAAGGCGAAGACGGGATCGCAGCCCAAGCCCAAAGAGGAGGGATCGTGACTTCGTAAGGTGATCCTCTCCTCGAGATCGCTCCGCAAGAAGCGAAGACAAGTTTGTCCCTCTGGTTGCCTCGATTGATCACATCTATGCAGTCAATGCAAACAAAGGGGTGTTTAAGAGACCCACACCAATGGGTTCAAGAGGAACTTCAGACACAAGCAAATATTGTGCCTTTCATGAACAAGCCGGTCATGATACTAACAATTGTTGGCAGCTTAAGCAGCAAATTGATCAGTTGATCCGAGAGGGAAAATTAACTGAATGGGCGGTTCGTGAAGTAAAGAAACATCAAAATGATTCGGTTAAACCAGGTTTGGGGTATCATGCTGTGCCACATGAGAGGCAAGATGAACCTCGCAAAGACAAGGAAGAGCGAGCTGGAAGTATTCATGTAATCATTGGAGGCCCCCACATTGGGGGAGAAAGTAACAAAGCTAGGGAGAGATACGCACGCGAGGCCAAGGAGCGACCTCTCACTAATGTGCACCATCTACAAGAGCGACCCCCAAAGTTGTTCAAAGGCGAGGATACAAATATCATGTTTACTGAGGAAGATGCGAAGTGGGTTCATCATCCCCACTCTGATGCACTTGTGATTCGAGTTCGCATTGGATCCCAGAACGTTTACAGGGTCCTTGTTGATAATGGGAGCGCTGTGAACATTCTTACTTATGAAGTCTACAAAAAAATGGGATATGTTGATAAGGATCTCATACCCACGGTGGGGCACCTTTATGGGTTCACTAGAGCATCTGTTAGTGTGAAGGGCCTCGAGGGTGGTGACATCTATCTACCATCTCTCTATGAAGTTTCCCACCCCACATGGAGTTGGTTGTGTAAAAGGAATTCAACATGAATCTTGTGAATGTTACAACAATGCTTTAAAGGCAGCAGAAAAGGGAGGTGGCTCTGTGTCAGGAAAAATGGAATGTAATATAATATCAATTGAAGAGCTCCCAGATGATTACTTTGAAGGCTTGGGCATTCAGGTGGAACCGATCCCAGGGGCCCTCATGTTGGAGGCCTCGCAGCCTGTGTTGGTTCTCCAAGAGGGGATCGTTGAAGAGGCTAGTGATGATGAGGAGAGCCCAGAACAAGCTGTAGTACGAGCCCGAAAGGGAAAATGGGTTCGCAAGGAAATTTCAACTTTGGTGGATGTTAACACAAAATCACGCAAGCGCACGTGGTCACAAGTAATATAGATATAAGTCAAGTTCGTTCCCACAGAGATCAGGTTTTTACTTCAATTTAGTACCTATGCAACAGTGTATGGTTTTAATTCACTGCTAAGACAATTAACAAATTGGGGTTGATCAACTAAATTAAACTAAGGTGCAAATTATAAAACTAAGAATTAAATTAACTAATAAGAATAGAAATCGAATTACTTATGAGAATAAAAACATGGGACTCTAACCTCATTATCTACTTCACTTAGAGTTGATGCCTTTAATCAATACACATGTGGGATTTGATATCTGATCGGACAACACGAAATAAGTAAAAGTTACCTCTCGGTATACTAGTACCAAACTACGCATGCATCCACAAAAGAGATAGAAGATGGGTAGACACCAATTATGTTTAGATCCTATATCTCTATAGAATTTGAAAACATAATGGTTTAAGAACAAGTTATCCACATAGATCACATAGGGCAGCATAATATCTCTATTCATGCCACAAATTATGATGCTAAAACATCAACCTATCCTATGCTAGCATGGCAAGTTCTAAATCTCAAGATCCACTCTCGCTTCACAAGAGATTAACAATTCAATTTAGATGTTAGCTACGCATCTAAAAGCATTCAGATTAACCATACGAGGATATCAAGAATTCACCACACGTAATCTTTAAAGCAATCAAACTACTAAGCTACATAGACAACTCCGTTAGAATCCCATGACAACGATTAGCCCATAATTGAACCGTTCATCGTCATGGGATTTGATGAAAACATGATAATAAACAAGATATGAATAAAAGAAGCTATAATATTAATAAAACAAAGAGTTGAGAAAACAAATCTATAATCCAGAATAACATAAAGATGAAGTAGATCTAGATCCGTTGCTTGTCACGAGCGTTGAATCCTTCTCTCCTTTTCTCCCTTGCAGATCTAAGCTATGTTACAATAATAAAGCTATGATGATACAAATTACAATGCTAGATGTGTTTAAATAGGCTATAGATTTCTTGCCCAGCAAGAAAATACAAAAACAGAATTATAATAGAATTTCTGCAAAATACGTTTCCTAAACTGATTCTGTTTTTAAGGAAAATTCGTAGCTGACTTTTCTTCAGTGTTTCTGGAATGTTCCAATCGTAATTGGACCTCTGGACCAACTTAGAATGATAGAGAATCTCGTTATCTTCGCGTGGACTGCTTACGGGCCTCAAACGGACTTCTAGAACTCAAGATATGGCCAAAACAGTGTAGACTGCGCAACCCTTCTCAGAAATCCGAATTTTAATCAATTAATTCTCCAAAAACGATAGAAGCGTCCACCTTAATCAACATTCTCGTAAATCTGCACAACTAAGCAAAACACATCAAAACTACAAGAAACTTGAGTCCAAGACAATCAATTTAAGCCGATTTAGAATGCTCCAAGTGGATATAAAATCCACTTATCACACCCCCAAACTTAAACCGATGCTTGTCCTCAAGCATAAACAATTATAACTAACTAACTAACTAGTACCACTTCCGTAGGTGATCACGGTTGCATTTGGCATATGCAACAAGCCCTTTAAACCCCTAGGCAGCCCTAGTGGACGAGTAAGGTCTCGTGAGGGCCTATAGCGAATGTACCCACAAAATCCATTTAACCTAATGCAATGCAATGCATGAATGCAACTAATATGAAAATGCAAAGATCCCCTTCAAACTCACCAAAACCAACTAACAAGCAAATATCTCAAAGAATGCAAATAAATCCAAGCAGAGCTCGACTAAGTCCCCGTATACTAACAGTACATGAACAGAAACGTGCGTGTGTGCAACGCTCATCAGAAATACTCCCAACACTAGGTCAAAAATCATACCTATTCTTCGCCAAGACAATCACAGGTTTATAAATAGAATAGACTGTAGACACTTCATAACTTAGAAACACCTCCATCCTCATTCAAGTTAGACAGGAATTCATGCTTTATTACTACACTGCAACACATACTACTATATACAATACACATGCTTATTTAACCGTGCAATGAATGAGACCCCAAAAGGCTTATACAATAATACCCATGTAGCGAGTGTTAGGTCAGCAATCCCAAACCACAAGGGCTTTAGGTTACTAGGACTAAGTCCCCTCAGACTTAATTACTCGAGTATTAAAGAGCTCACCCTGGTTAATTCTGCATTTAACAATTAAACTATTGACTCTTTTTTTTTTCTTTTTTTTTCTGATTTTTTTTTCATGCAATCTGGAATGAGAATTCTCAATTCCAACCCTAGAATACTCATATAAATATGAGCTGGCTACTAGCCAATTGACACCTAGCCATTATTCAACAATTATTAACAACTAGCATGAAATCCCTGGTTTCCCCCAAACTTAGACTTTAATGCTCCTACGCCATCAAGGGAATAACGAAAATTCTAAACATAATCAGGTGATTAAATCTCAAAACTCCAAACAAGCATAACCTCAATCTAGCCCAAAAGCAAACAATGAGACTGTGTAAAAATTTTGTTCCCGTAACATGCAAATCAATTTCTTAGGAACTATAAATCAGCCCTCTACTCATCATCACCACACTCAATTAAACATCTACCTATCAATCAGAATCAGCTCGTCCTAAGGGATCATGAAATATGCATGCCATGAAAATGCAACTAACATGAACTCACATGGTATACGAAAATAAAATAACAGAATGTCCTACATGAAACAACATAAATAATACGAACATATATGCATAATTTACTACTACTAATATGCCAACATGATATCCTATATGAACACATAATACAACATCAAGTACCACTACTAATCCCTCAAACCTCACCCCCAAACTTAAAATATTCAATGTCCGCATTGAATGGAAGTAAATACGAGTGATAGTAGAAAAATACCCCCAAATAATCAAGAACACACAACCCTAATAATGCAAGAACACAATTCGTAATATCAAAATAAAAGGAAGAAATATACCTCAAATACGAACCGGAGAGGTGAAGCTTGCAATTAAAAAAAAAAATCCCCCAAACTTGAATCTTGAAGTCTTGAAATTTATTGTAGGAAATATAATTGTAATGGGGTAGGATTTGTGTGTCTATAGGTGTATATATAGATGGGTATATAGATTTGGGAAAAAAATAAAAATAAAAATAAAAAAAATAAAATAAAATAGGAGATGGATTGAAAATAATTTGAAATTAATATAGGACTAGAATTAGGATTTTAGATGAAGAAATAATTAGAAAAGGGGTTGAAATTGATTTAGGAGATGAATTAGGATTTAATATATATTAAAACATATATATACATGTACAAAAACTCACCTGGTGGACTGGTGGACAGAAGATGGAATAGGCGTTGTCGCGTGATGTGTGGCGCGTGGCTTGTGAACCTCCTCTGTTAACTTTGTCACGATATTTTGCATTTACTTTTTTTTTTATACACAACTCCCGCTCTCGCCTCAAAACCTGGACAGTAGACACTTGGCGCTGCGGCCTCACTTTTCGACGCTGCGGCCTGGTGCATCTTCTTTTTACTGTTGCAAATTTCTTGTTTTTTTTTGAATAAAAAATACTCAAAATTTTTTTTTTCCTACACTAATGCGCGGGTTACTGATAAGTGGATTTTATATCCACTTGGAACATTCTAAATCGGCTTAAATTGATTGTTTTGACCTCAAGATTGTGGTAGTTTTGATGTGTTTGTTTAATTGTGCAGGGTTGGAACAATGTTGATTAAGATCGTTGTTTCCGTTACTTTTGGAGTTGGATTCGGGCTTAATAATATAGAATGGAGTCTTGTTATGGTTCACCATGAGGATTTCAAGCATAGAGGATTGAAAACGGAAGAGAACGCAAAAAGAACGGGAGCAAACGGAGCAAAAACGAAGGAGAAAAAGCTAAAAAACGAAGGAGAAAAAAACGTTTCCAGAAGAGGGCTGGGCAGACTGCGCCGTTCTTGAGCAGTCTGCGCCAGGGAGCAGAAAATGCCCGGGCAGTCTGCGCCAGTTCTTGAGCAGATTGCTCGGGGTCGTGCTGATTTTCCAGTTTTGCCCTTATTCGATCTGAAATTGTATTTTAAGTGTTTTTTGACACAAAAATCGATTTCTAGTTGTATTTTAGGTATTTTTCTTATTGGGCAAGAGGGAGGAAAAAGCCTATATCAACATCAAACCCTTGTAATCATAAGACACACGTTACGTAATATAACCTAGTTTTTGAGAAGAGAGAAAAAGAGAAGGAATTCTTCCAAGCTAGTGACAAGCAAGGATTATTCTTGAAACTTTTGTATTCTTCTATTGTGGGATTTGATTCTAAACCTTATTTCTTCTTCTCTATTTTTACTTGTTTATTTTAGAATTATGTTTTCAATAGAACCCATGATGGCAATTAGGTCAATTATGGGCTAATTCGTTATCATGGGGTTTTAATGGATTTTGCTATGGATTCTAGTAATTGAGTGTTAATTATGCCTTGGTGTGTGATTGAATGTATTGATTGCCTAGTATGTTTATGCTTATTCGTTATAAGTGCGTCGCGAACACTTGTAATTGTTTGTTTAATCCTAGTGAATGCGAAAGTGGATCTAGGGTTTAGAACAATTCATGCTAGCATAGGTTTTTGCATGTGAAGAACATGTATTAATTTGTGATGTATTTCTAACCGTCTTGCATCGACTATGTGGTTTAATGGGTGCTTGATTTTCAACCGGTATGTGTTCAATTGCTATAGACATATAGGGACTACACATATTTGGTGACTACTTGACTTCTATCAATTGTGGATGATCAGTAGGATGGTATATGCACAACGAAAGTTGGTATGTATCAGTTTAGTGCATCTAATCAGTAATCAACTCGGTCACATGCTAGGCTAAAGGGCATAAGATTCTAGATGAAGTAGTAATTGAAATTGAAATCCCATGTTCGTTTATTATAACGTTAAAGTTAAGTTATTTCCTCGTAATTGGCTTAGTTGATAATTAATCATTAGTTAAATCAAACCAATATTGTGATTGTCTTAGCAGTGAGTGTAAATCATAAGCTGGTGCATAAGTGAACATAACGAACAATTTGAGTCTCTGTGGGAACGAATCCTATTTACTCTATATTACTTGTTGACCACGTTCTCTTGCGTGAATAAGTGCGAACAAGTTTTTGGCGCCGCTGCCGGGGACTCGGTTCATTGTTTGTTTAGTTTATGATCTTGTCATCAATTTGGATTAAATTCACTGACTCAGACGTTTTTCTCACTCATTTACTTTGGGGTTTCTCAGGTACTATCTTGAGCGTGTATGCTTACTCGATCTCAAGCTCGTAAAGAAAATCTGGAAGAAGAGAAGCACGAAGAGGAATTAGTGGAGGATAGTGAAGAAGAGTTGGAAGTTACTGGAGAAATGGCAGATAACAAGGCGCTGAAGGATTATTCTCAGCCCAAGATTAATGATATTCAGTCGAGTATTGTGCGGCCGGCTATTGCTGCAAATAATTTTGAGATCAAGCCGGGCACGATCCAAATGGTCCAGAACTCAGTCCAGTTTGGGGGTTCACCTGTTGAGGATCCCAACATGCATATCAGGGACTTCATTGAGATCTGTGACACCTTCAAAACCAACGGAGTTTCTGAGGACGCTATCAAGCTAAGGTTGTTTCCCTTCTCTTTGAGAGACAAAGCAAAAAGCTGGCTGCATTCACTTCCAGCAGGTTCCATCACTACATGGGAAGATCTGGCACAAAAGTTCTTGACTAAATTCTTTCCTATGGCAAAGACTGCTGCCATGAGGAATGCTCTTACACAATTTAGTCAGCATTCTGGTGAATCATTGTGTGAAGCTTGGGAAAGGTACAAGGAGATGCTCCGGAAATGTCCCCATCATGGGATGCCGAATTGGATGGTCATCAATAGCTTCTACAATGGGTTAAGTCATTCTCGAGCAATGCTTGATGCAGCATCTGGAGGAGCTCTGTGGGCCAAAAGCTATGAGGAGGCCTATGACTTGATTGAAATGATGGCTGCAAACGAGTATCAGAATCCGACACAGCGTATTCCACAAGGTAAGGTTGCAGGTGTACTTGAAATGGATGCCACAACAGCTATAGCAGCTCAGCTACAGGCTCTAACCATGAAAGTGGATTCTTTGGCTAAGGTGGGGGTTCAACAAGTCGCCATGGTCTGTGAATTGTGTGCGGGGGCTCATGACACTAATCAATGTGCAATTTCTAGTGAGTCAGCACAGTTTGTCAGCAATTATCAGAGGCCTTCACAACCTGCTCCCAATACATATCATCCCAACAATAGGAATCATCCTAACTTCAGTTGGAGCAACAATCAGAATGCTGTGCAACAACCATCTCAGGGTCAGCAGTATAGTGCAAGGCAGTTCAACAATTCGGGTTATCAACAACCCTATGCCCAAAGGCCACCATACAATCCACCTGGATTTCATCAACAGCAACCTGGAAGTCATGTGCAATCTAATGAGAAGTCAGAAATGGAAGAATTGCGAATGATGTACAAGAGTCAAGCAGCATCTCTGAAAACTCTTGAAAATCAAATGGGCCAACTGGCCAATGCTCTTTTGAACAGACCTCAAGGGCAATTACCTAGTGACACGGAAGCTAATCCGGGTAAAAAGGAGGTCAAGGAACAGATTCATGCTGTTACGTTACGTTCTGGAAAGGTTACAGAAGATCTGGGAGTCAAAAAGCAGTTTAACGAAGAACTTCAAAAGGCCGTAAACAGTGATTTGGACGCGGGCGCGTCTGAGGGGTCTATCCGGTCTTCTAATTCAGCTCTCCCGATCATTCAGAAGGCATCAGGTGAGGAAGGAAAGGAGAAGTCAGATGGGAAAACAGGTTCAAAAATTACGGAAGCTAGCAAGGAAGTTTATCCGCCTCCGCCATTCCCTAAAAGGCTTCAGAAGCAGAAGTTTGATAAGCAATTTGCAAAGTTCTTGGAAGTGTTCAAAAAGTTGCACATAAATCTACCATTTGCTGAAGCACTTGAACAAATGCCAAGTTATGCCAAGTTCATGAAGGGCATACTTTCGAGGAAATTGAAGCTCGAGGAGTTAGAGACCGTCGCTTTGACGGAGGAGTGCAGTGCTGTCTTGCAACAAAAGTTGCCACCTAAGCTGAAGGATCCGGGGAGTTTTACCATACCGTGCATCATTGGAAATTTGTCTTTTGACAAGTGTTTGTGTGATTTAGGGGCAAGCATCAACCTCATGCCCTATTCGGTTTTCTTGCAACTTGGTCTTCCGGAGCCTAAGCCTACCAACATGTCACTCCAGTTAGCTGATCGCTCAGTTACTTACCCTCGAGGAATTGTAGAAGATGTTCTGGTAAAAGTGGACAAACTCATCTTTCCAGCGGATTTCGTCATACTTGATTTTGAAGAAGACAAGAAAATCCCTATCATTCTTGGGAGACCATTCTTGGCCACGGGGCAAACCTTAATTGACGTGCAAAAAGGGGAACTTACGATGAGGGTGCATGACCAAAATGTCACCTTCAATGTTTTCAAGGCTATGAAGTTTCCAACTGAAGAAGAGCAATGTTTGAAGATAGACTTGGTGGAGTCAGCAGTGCAATCTAAAATTGAGCATCTGCTCTTGAATGATGCATTGGAAAAAGCACTGATTAGTGATTCTTTATTGGAAGAAGATGAGATAGATAAGCAACTGCTACTTCTTGATGCTACTCCATGGCAAAGGAAATTCGAGAGACCAGTGGAATCGTTAGGTCTATCTGAATTGAAGGGGTCACATCAGTGGTTGAAACCATCCATTGAAGAAGCTCCAACTCTAGAGCTCAAACCACTACCTGATCACTTAAGGTATGCTTCTCTTGGTGAGTCATCTACTTTACCTGTGATTATTGCTGCTAACTTGTCAGATTCTGAGGAAGACAAGCTCTTGAGAGTTCTTAGAGAATTCAAATCAGCTATTGGATGGACCATAGCAGACATCAAGGGAATTAGTCCAGCTTACTGTCAACATAAAATTCCTTTAGAAGAAGGGAGTAAACCAATAGTGGAAAATCAGAGACGTCTAAATCCAATCATGAAAGAAGTTGTGAAGAAAGAAATCATCAAATGGTTGGATGCAGGGATCATCTATCCCATTTCTGATAGTTCATGGGTAAGCCCAGTTCAATGTGTGCCGAAGAAAGGTGGCATGACGGTAATCACCAATGAGAAGAATGAACTTATCTCTACTCGCACAGTCACTGGTTGGAGAATTTGTATGGACTACCGGAAATTGAACAAGGCCACTAGGAAGGATCATTTTCCTTTGCCCTTTATTGATCAGATGCTGGACAGACTTGCAGGTCAGGAGTACTATTGCCTGTTGGATGGATATTCGGGGTATAATCAAATCTGTATTGCTCCTGAAGATCAGGAGAAGACGACTTTCACATGTCCATTTGGTACATTTGCTTTTCGGCGAGTCTCTTTTGGGTTGTGTGGCGCACCTGCTACTTTTCAGAGGTGTATGATGGCTATCTTTTCAGACATGATTGGCAAGACCGTCGAAGTTTTCATGGATGACTTTTCTGTAATCGGTCTCTCTTTCGATGAATGTTTGAATAATCTGGGTGCGGTTCTGAAAAGATGTGTGGAGACTAATCTAGTGCTTAACTGGGAGAAATGCCACTTCATGGTTCAGGAGGGAACTATTCTTGGGCACAAGGTGTCACGAAGAGGTCTAGAGGTGGACAGGGCAAAAATAGAGACAATTGAAAATCTTCCACCACCTATTTCAGTGAGAGGGATTCGTAGTTTCCTTGGTCATGCAGGTTTCTACAGGCGTTTTATCAAAGACTTCTCAAAAATCTCCAAACCGTTGTGTAAGCTCTTGGAAAAGGATGTTCCTTTTAAATTTGATGAAGAGTGTTTGACCGCTTTCGAGACTCTGAAAAAGAAATTGGTTTCAGCACCAGTGATCATTGCTCCCGATTGGAGTGAACCTTTCGCTATGATGTGCGATGCTAGCGATTATGCAGTGGGGGCTGTTCTCGGTCAAAAGAAAGACAAAGTGTTTCATGTGATCTATTATGCAAGCAAGACTCTTAATGACGCTCAGTTGAACTACACTACCACTGAAAAGGAGCTGTTGGCCATAGTCTATGGGTTCGAAAAATTTCGTTCTTACTTGCTAGGTACAAAGGTAATGGTGTACACGGATCACGCGGCTATTAGATATCTGCTCTCTAAAAAAGACTCCAAACCTCGTTTAATTCGTTGGGTACTTCTGTTACAAGAATTTGATGTGGAGATTAAGGACAGGAAAGAGACAGAGAATCAAGTAGCTGACCATCTTTCTCGTCTGGAGGACTTGGGTAAATCTTCTCGAGACAGTACCATCATTAATGAATTCTTCCCGGATGAGCAATTGTTTAGGGTGCAAGAAGAGGAGCCATGGTACGCAGACATTGTGAACTTTCTGGTTAGTCAAGTTATTCCATCCGAATTTTCTTATGCACAAAGGAAGAAGTTCTTGCATGAAGTTAAATGGTATCGTTGGGACGAACCATACCTGTTTAAACAGGGAGCTGATCAGATTCTTAGAAGATGTGTGCCGTATAGTGAAACAGAGGCTATTCTGAGAGATTATCACGCCACGACATATGGGGGCCACTATGGAGGTGAAAAGACTGCTACTCGTATTCTTCAAGCAGGGTTCTATTGGCCTTCTCTTTTTAAGGATGCTCATCAGTTCGTTTTAAGGTGTGATCGTTGTCAGCATGTTGGTAACATATCGAGGAGGGATGAGATGCCTCTTAATGTAATGTTGGAAGTGGAAATTTTCGATGTTTGGGGAATTGACTTCATGGGACCCTTTATCTCTTCATGTAACAATCAATATATCTTGCTAGCAGTTGATTACGTCTCTAAATGGGTTGAGGTCAAAGCACTTCCGACAAATGATGCCCAAGTCGTGCTTAATTTCCTTCAGAAGAACATCTTTACCAGATTTGGTACTCCTCGAGTCATTATCAGTGATGAAGGCACTCATTTTTGCAATCGCAAGTTCACTAATCTTATGGCCAGATACAATATCAATCATCGGGTAGCTACAGCATATCATCCTCAGACCAATGGCCAAGCGGAAGTGTCTAATCGGGAAATCAAGCGTATTCTAGAAAAGGTGGTGAGTCCTTCAAGAAAGGATTGGTCTCTGAAACTCGATGAAGCCGCCTGGGCTTATCGAACGGCATATAAAACACCTTTGGGAATGTCACCGTATCAGCTTGTCTTCGGGAAAGCTTGTCATTTGCCGGCGGAATTGGAGCACAAGGCTTATTGGGCTTTGAAAAAGCTAAATTTCGATCTTACAGCCGCGGGTGAGAAGAGAATGGTGCAACTCCATGAGATGGACGAGTTTCGCTTGCAAGCATATGAGAACAATAAACTCTACAAAGAAAAAGTGAAGAGATGGCATGATCGGCGTTTAGTTAACAAGGTATTTGTTCCTGGACAACCAGTGTTATTATTTAATTCTCGCCTTCGTCTATTTCCAGGAAAGCTTAAATCGAGATGGTCAGGGCCCTTCGTTGTAAAAACCGTGTTTCCGCATGGAGCGGTTGAGATTTTTGAGAAATCACCTGATCAGTCGTTCAGAGTCAATGGTCAGAGATTGAAACCGTACTTTGGTGAGGTATCGAATCGTGGGGCTGAAACCGCGGTTCTTGCAATTATTGAATAAATCATGGAAGTCACGTCAAGCTACTGACGTAAAAGAAGCGCTTCTTGGGAGGCAACCCAAGCATTGTTGTATACAAGAGTATTCTTATTCTTCTAAAAAAAAAAAAAAAAAAAAAGATCAGAATGTCTCCGCGCAAACTGCGCCAAATTCCGCGCAGACTGCGCCTGGTAACGCAGTAACCTTCCGCGCAAACTGCGCCATGTCTCGCGCACACTGCGCTCCCGTGTCCAGAATCCATCCGCGCAAACTACGCCATTTCTCGCGCACACTGCGCGCCTGTTCCAGAATCTTATCGCGCACACTGCGCCAGACTCGCGCAGTCAGCGCCCTTGCCCTCTGCAAGTCGAGTCCTGTTATAAAAAAAAAAAAAAAAAAAAATTTCCCCCAAATCATATCTCTTCTTTTATTCCATATCCTACTACACTTTTAAATCAAAAACCCTAACACCTCCTACTCCAATTCTATATCTAATTCCTCTCCTAACCCAATTCCATCTCACCTTATATATACATCTCTCTATATTTATACATCATCATCCATTAACAATTTATCCATACACTTTTCTATATATACACTTCTCATTCACAAGCTATATCCATACATCAATTCCAAGCTCAAGGTGAGGATATATTCGAATTATTGGAGGCTTATTCTTGCAAGGACACCTCTTCAATTCGTATGGTATTGTTCTAATCTCATCTTTGTAATTGCTACGAATTGTGTTCTTGCCAATTAAGGTTTGGTTGTGTTCTTGAATTGGGGGTTTTTGTTGAAATTCGAATTTTGTGGTGTGGATTGTTGTTCTTGTTGTTATGGCTCCCAAAAGACAAAGATTGGTAGGTAGTAGTAGTAGTAGCCATCCATCGGTGGATGAGGATGCTATTGTGGAAGAAGGAGTAGTGAAATTTGTGAATTCGGAGGCCGAGTCGGAGTACGGTCGATTAGTTCGTAAGGGAGTTATACGGGAGAGGAGGTTTGTGCCTCGTGATAATGAGGAGATGGTGGCTATGGTGAATGCAAGGGGTTGGAAGGTATTTTGCGAATTGGCTAATGATGTGCCATTGAATGTTGTTCGGGAGTTTTACGCTAATGCTTCAGTAGAGCAGAATAACTCCACGATTGTTAGGGGACAACAGGTTGATTATTCTCCTCGAGCAATTCGGAATTTGATTGGTCAGTTGCCTAAATCACGGGGTGTTGAGGATTGGGGACGAAAGACGGTGGGAGATGTTGATCTTGATGTTGTCATCGGTGAGTTGTGTGTCCCAGGGGCGGTATGGAGGTGTAAGGCGGGTACTAACGAAAAGAGAAATTTTCCGGCTGCATCATTGACTAAGTTTGCCCGTGCATGGTTCTTATTCATATGTACTAGTATCCTTCCGTCGTCTCATGTGACGGAAGTTACTGTGGAAAGGGCTATCCTTTTATGGGGGATTTTAAAAGGTGAGTATGTCGATTTGGGTTATTTGATTAATCAAACTATTCTTCGGTTTTTGAAGGGTAATTCGACAGCTAGTATTCCCTATGCTTCCATTATTACGGGATTGTGTGATGTTGCAAAAGTGCCGCCGCGTGTGAATGAGCCGGTGCAAAAGCCGGGGGCTCCTATTGCTGATTCGTCTATTGGGCGAATGAAGGAGGGCGAAGGTGGTGTTAGTGGTGCGGGTGGACACGTAGCCGAGGGATCGGGAGTTGCTAGAGCCGGTTCACAGCAGAGTACGGGGAATATGTCCACTCTTGAGTCTTATTTGCGGCGAATGAATAGGCGGTTGGATGCTATGCATGTTAGCAGTCGCCAATATTCAGAAGACTTGGGCGTAGCTTTGGAGGCAAAATTTCAGTCACCGAGTACTCCGGTTCAGTGGCCTATTTTTGGATCCCGGATTCCGTATCCTCCAACTGATTCTTCGGAAGAGGATGATGAAGGTGACGACAGCGAGGATGAGTAGGTATGTTTCTATTATCCCTTGTATTTACTTCCATTCAATGAGGGCATTGAATATGTTAAGTTTGGGGGTGGTTTGGGGGATAGTAGTTGTATGTTTTGTTGTATTTTGCATATAGGATAGGATATCATGTTGCATAGTAGTGATAGTTCATGCATGATTGTTATGTTCGTATTATCTACGTTTGTTCATATAGGACATTTTGTTTTATTTTCGTATACCATGTGAGTTTTTCATATAGTTGCATTTTCATGGCATGCATATTTCATGATCCCTTAGGACGAGCCGATTCTGATTGATAGGTGGATGTTGATTTGGGTGTGATGATGATGAGTAGAGGGCTGATTTATAGTTTCTATGAAATTGACTTGCATGTTACGGAAATAAAATTTATTACACAGCCTCATTGGGGTGCTGTTGGGCTAGGTTAGGGTTATGCCTGTGGGATGTTTTGAGATTTAATCACTTGTTTATATTTAGAATTTTCGTTATTCCCTTTATAGCGTAGGAACATTAAAGTCTAAGTTTGGGGGAAACCAGGAATTTTCATGCTAGTTGTTAATATTTGTCAATAAAGGTTAGGCGTCAAATGGCTAGTAGCCAGCTCATATTTATATGAGTAGTCTAGGGTTGGAAATGAGAAAGGCTCATTCCAAATTGCGGAAAAATAAAAAAAAAAGAAAAAAAAAGAAAAAAAAAGGGTCATATAAATAATTTAAATGCAAAATTAACCAGAGTGAGCTCTTTAATACTCGAGTAATTAAGTCTGAGGGGACTTAGTCCTAGTGACCTAAGGCTTTATAGTCTGGGATCCACTGACCCAACACTCGCTACATGGGTATTATTGTATAAGTCTTTTGGGGTCTCATTCATTGCACGGTTAAATAAGCATGCGTATTGTATATGTAGTGTCGTAGTATAGTAATAAAGCATGAGTTTCTGTCTACCTTGGATAAGGGTGGAGGTGTTCCTAGGTTATGGAGTGTCTACAGTCTATTCTAGTTATAAACCTGTGATTGTCTTGACGGAAAGCATGTATGATTTTTGACCTAGTTCTGGGGGTATTTCTGATGAGCATTGCACACACGCACGTTTCTGTTCATGTATTGTTAGTATACGGGGACTTAGTTGAGCTCTGCTTGGAATTGTTACGTTCATTGAGATATTTGCTTGTTAGTTGGTTTTGGTGAGTTTGAAGGGGATCTTGCATTTTCATAGTAGTTGCATTCATGCATTGCATTGCATTGGATTTTGTGGGTACATTCACTATAGGCCCCCACGAGACCTTACTCGTCCACTAGGGCTGCCTAGGGGTTTAAAGGGCTTGTTGCATATGCCAAATGCAACCGTGATCACCTACGGAAGTGGTACTAATTAGTTAGTTAGTTGTAATTGTATATGCTTGAGGACAAGCATCAGTTTAAGTTTGGGGGTGTGATAAGTGGATTTTATATCCACTTGGAACATTCTAAATCGGCTTAAATTGATTGTTTTGACCTCAAGATTGTGGTAGTTTTGATGTGTTTGTTTAATTGTGCAGGGTTGGAATAATGTTGATTAAGATCGTTGTTTCCGTTACTTTTGGAGTTGGATTCGGGCTTAATAATATAGAATGGAGTCTTGTTATGGTTCACCATGAGGATTCCAAGCATAGAGGATTGAAAACGGAAGAGAACGCAAAAAGAACGGGAGCAAACGGAGCAAAAACGAAGGAGAAAAAGCTAAAAAACGAAGGAGAAAAAAACGTTTCCAGAAGAGGGCTGGGCAGACTGCGCCGTTCTTGAGCAGTCTGCGCCAGGGAGCAGAAAATGCCCGGGCAGTCTGCGCCAGTTCTTGAGCAGATTGCTCGGGGTCGTGCTGATTTTCCAGTTTTGCCCTTATTCGATCTGAAATTGTATTTTAAGTGTTTTTTGACATAAAAATCGATTTCTAGTTGTATTTTAGGTATTTTTCTTATTGGGCAAGAGGGAGGAAAAAGCCTATATCAACATCAAACCCTTGTAATCATAAGACACACGTTACGTAATATAACCTAGTTTTTGAGAAGAGAGAAAAAGAGAAGGAATTCTTCCAAGCTAGTGACAAGCAAGGATTATTCTTGAAACTTTTGTATTCTTCTATTGTGGGATTTGATTCTAAACCTTATTTCTTCTTCTCTATTTTTACTTGTTTATTTTAGAATTATGTTTTCAATAGAACCCATGATGGCAATTAGGTCAATTATGGGCTAATTCGTTATCATGGGGTTTTAATGGATTTTGCTATGGATTCTAGTAATTGAGTGTTAATTATGCCTTGGTGTGTGATTGAATGTATTGATTGCCTAGTATGTTTATTGTTAGGTCGAATACACAATAAGTAATCAAATACTGTATGAGTAACTTAACAAGAACACACTGTTTAACAATTAAAAACTGTTTGGAATTAATAATTCCTCTCTCAGTGATGTAAATATCACAGAGAGCTGCTTAGGTTACAATCGAAAGATTTCTCAATGTTCGACTACCCTTCTAGGGTTAACCTAACTGTATTTATAGAACATACAGCTTCGTACAATCAGTAACTGATACTCCTACAATCAAGCTATACAATTGATATCAATCACGATTGCTTAGTCTTCCAAGTCAACTCAATCTCTTTGACAGCTTTCCAATCTTCAAAGATATTGTTTCCATATTTATCAATCTTCAAACACTGTTGACTCTTCAGACAATACCGCTACAGAGTTTAACAAACTCTGTTTGCGCTTCCAGTCAGTGTTTAATCAAACTCTGACTGCTTCCAGCTAAACTCTGTTTTCTGACTTTAGCTTCCAAACACTGTTTTCATCAATCATTTCTAACAATCTCCCCCAACTTGTCCATTAGCAAGAATGTACAAGTTTTACAGTAAATGATGATGTCAAAACAAATACAAAGTTTACAGTGTTTAACATACAAACAGAGTTTAAGCTATTACTTAACAAATTCTACATGAAATAAGAAAATTCTTACAGACTTTAATCTCTAATCTCTTGAAGATCAGGCACTGTTCTGAGATAGTCTATAAGCAACCTTCTTTCAGCATTTTCAATCTCTATCTGCATAGCTTCTTTGATTTCTCTCAACTGAGGATCATTCTCATCAGTTTGATAGATAGCAGCTCTAAGATCGTAGATTTTGTTTCTTCTCATCTCATTTCCCAGCCTGATGTATTTCACCTCTTCAGATTTTACATTGAAATCCAGAACAGTAATTCCAAGATCTGTTTTCAGCTTTGTAGTCCCCTTCTCCATTTCAATCAGATTGCCATTCCAATCTCTGTATTTGGGAACATACTTGCTGTTGAATTTCATTTGCCTTCTTGCAAGGTTTTGAATCATTCTTTGTTGAAGTACATTTGCAACTGACTGAGCTCTTTGATTTCTCACTCTGAAAATATACAAAACATATTCAAGTTCTTCAGCATATTTTAATTCAATATCCTTTTCAGAGACTTTAAATACTGTTCCATCAGCCATGAAATATAACAAGAAATCCTTTTCTAGACTCTTTTGATATACAAGCTGTACTGATTCCAGTTTGTCTAAACTCTCTTGAGTGACACCACCTCCTGGAACAGACAGTGAAGAAGGATCTCTAGGACCAACATATTGCCTTTTATCTCTGTGTGAGCCTATGCCTCCTTTGTTGTATCCAACTTTACCAGATAAAGCTCTACCATCAGTGAAATCCATTGGAATTGTAGCTTCTAGTCTTGAATCATGAGGAGCACCTCTTTTAAATGTTGATTTCAACTGAGAAGACAATAATGGTGTGGTCACAACTTGTGCAGCAACAGAGGTTGTGTTTTCATTCTTCTGTACAACATGTGTATCAACAGAGGTTGTAACTATACTTTTCAGTTTTTGCTTAGCTTCTGCATCTGTTGGTTTTCTGAATACTTGCATTCTTTGATCTGTACCAACTGGTTCTTTGATTTGAATACCTTTAAGAACAGGCTTTGCAGCTTTAGCAACTTTCACATTCTTCTTTCCTTTTTCAGACTTTAAAGCTTTCAGATGTTTTTCTTGTAAACTCTTCTCTTCAGCTTTAGCATCTTCTATGGTCACTCCTTCTGCATTCTCTTCCATGAAAAGCTTAACAGCTAACTCCTCATCAGTCTTTGGGTTTGATGTTAATTCCAAACTCTTGGTCTTTGAGGTACCTTGAGTTTCAGTGTTTGTTCCAACAGACTGTGATTTAAAAGATTTGCCAGATCTCAGAGTTTGCCTTTCAGAGTTTAAAACCTTGCTTTTATCACTTGCCCCTCCATCTCCAGCATCATCCTTTTGAGTCAGAGTTTGAGAAACTTTGCATTTAGACTTAGTCACTCTCTCCCCCTTTTTGACATCATCAGGAATTAGTATTGATGTAATGAGCTCTAAAGAGTTTGCAATTGAATCCACCTTTGCAAATAAAGCAGTCTGATTTTCTTCAACCTTTCCTAGCCTGGCAAAGAGAGTGTCCTGAACTTTGGACAGCTGAACAGCTTTTATTTTAGACTCTCTTTCCATCTTCAACTCTCTTGACTGAATCTCAGTCTTCAAGGAAGCAATTTCGTGTTTAGTGTCAGCAAAATTTCCTTCCAGAGTCTTGACTTGTACCACAGTTGCCTTTAAACAGGATAAGATTTCTGGATTTGAAATTTGCTTTGCAGTTTGCTTAACAAACTCAGATGCTCTCCCTTTTGGAAAAATGCAATCTTGTTTATACCAATTTTCAGCAGATTTAGCAAGATGCTCTACTTCAACAGCATGTGATGGACAAGGCTGAGCAAAAGGTGTATGTTTACTATCTGTCTGTGCAGGTGCACTCATAAAAGAATCAGAGTTTGCATCACTGTCAGATTTATCTTCATCACTTGCACCTTGAGCTTGACCATCTTTGAAAGAACCACTGTGCTGAGCAGTGTCAGCCACAGTTTCTGCAATAACTTCTGCAACCTTTTCAATATTCACCTCATGTTGCACAGGCTCTGCAACATAGTTTGCCTTTATAGCTTCAACAGACATGAATTCAGAAATTATCTTTGTTGCCTGATCAACTTCATCACCTTTGTCTTGAATTTGAGAAGATACTAGCTCTGTGTGTGATGCCACAGCTTCAGGAACATGTACTGCAGGCTCATCAGCTACACCAGGAGCTTCAACATGAATAACAGGTGAGACAGGATCAAGAATTGATTCAGGAACATCATGTACTGGTGACAAACCATCTCTTTGATCCTCTTCTACAGGCATTTTATCCTATGTAGGTATTTCAACAGTAACATTATCCTCTGCAGGCATTTCAACCTCTGCAGGTATTTGTACTTTGTCATCCACAATATTCTCTGCAGGCATGTCAACTTTTGCAGGTACTTCAACATTCACTGTATCCTCAACAGTAGGTGTTTGCTGTGAAACCACCTCTGGAGCTTTAACAACATTCTCTTCATCTGAATCAGAAAGAATTAATCTCCTCTTCTTGATTGGCACAACAATCTCCTCTTCATCTTCACTTGAACTTTCTTTTGGTGATGAAAGTGAAGGTCTGTTTGCATGTTGCTTCATTCTTCTAGTATAAACAGCTCCAGGTAATGTCTGTTTAGCCTTTGAATGTTTAGTGTTTTGGGCAGTGTGCTTCTTTCTCTTTGGCTTGGTTTTGGCTGGTTCAGTAGGTGCTGGCTCAGAGTGTAAGGTATCAGTGTTTAAAGCTTCAGTATTTAATGGTTCAGTGTTTGAGGGTTCAGTGTTTGAGGGTGGAGAGTTTATTGGTGGAGAGTTTAAAGTTTCTGGTTGTGGTTGTTGAGATGTAGTAGGTACAGTAGTTGTGGGTGTTGGAGGTGTTGGTTCAGAGTTTATGGTTTCTGGTGGTTCAGGCATTTGTTGTGGTGATTGAGGGTCTTGTGGTTGGTTCACATAGTTTTGTAAGGCTAAAGGCATAAACAACTCAGGTATTTGCTGTTTAGTGACATCTTTGTTTGTCAAATCAGTGAACATTCTCTTAGCAACTTGAAAAGGCTGAATTACATCAGCTTCATCAATTGGAATGTTAGGCACACATGCAGTAAATAGCAATTGACAAAAACGAGCAAAATAAACAGTAGTAGACTCAGACAATCGCTCTCCCAAGTTCATTAGTACTAGTCTACCAAAATCGAAGTTACCTCCATATAGTAGAGCATGACCAATTTGGAGAGTATCCAGAGGTAGTGCATCCCAGTTTGTTGTCTTCTTTCCAAAAGCCCTTGTTATACAATCAAAGAAGAAACTCCATTCCTTTCTCAAACTTGGCCGTCTCAAAGACCCTATCTTGTTCAAGTTTCCTGCACATCCAATTTGTTCCAACATTGTCCTCAATCTATCATGACCAACAACACTGTAAGAAGTGTGTGTCTCAAAGTCCAAAGCATCCCTGACAGTGGTTGGAGTAATGATATACTCTGAATCTTCATGAGTGAAAATGATTGTTGGAGTGCCAGCCTCTCCTCCATCATCATATTCAGAGTTTGTCCAGAAAGTAGCAATCTGTGAAGCAGATAATGTTGGTGGTGCAGTTAGAGCCGTCCCTATCTCAGAATCGTTCAAGAAGTTTTGGAACAAGTGAAACGCCTGTGGAGCATTTTCATTATCCAATGGTGCTGCATAGTTACTAGGGAGAAAAACTAACCCTGCTGCATCAAACGCTTTAGTTGCCATTAGTAACAAGATACGAAGATATGCAGAGAAAAGATTTGAATGCACTGTAAGTGTTTATCAAAAAGTGAAGGAGAGAATAAGAGAAGTGTGAAAATGAATAAGTATGTAAGTAACTGTGAGTGGGTGAATGTGAATCGATATGGAGTGAGAGACTAAAGACGATTAGAGTAAAATTAAAACTCAATCGTTTATTTAGTAAAAACGCGCAACTGTTGTAGAGTAGTGTTTGAGTGGGACACAATCATGGGACACGTGTCAAACAGCCAATGGATCACTTAATAATTACCGCTGTTATTCCTATAATCATGACACTTAGACACATTAACACTAATTAACAGTTGTCAACGACCCCAATTACTCCAAAATAGTCAAATCATCTCAATAAGACTTTACCTCAGAGTACTTAACACAACTCAACAGTGTTTATCAATTTTCCAACTTTATCACTAAAAACCCTTTCAAAAATTGCACAGTTGTGAATATGAGTGTGTGTGAAGCAGAGTTTACTGAAATCAATTTTTAGAGCATCTAATATTTCATAAAATCCATAACAAACAGTTAATAAACACTGAATGCACAAACTCTCATATTAAACACTGATTGTTTGATGAATGCTAAACTCTGTAGTTACTGTTATACAGAAATCTGAAAACTTCCATTCCCTTTGATGTCCATGACTATCCAAGTAAGCACACAGTCTTTAAAGACAAAAATATCAAGAGATAGAAATCAGAGCATCATTCAGTGAATAACAGTCATGAACTGTATAATCTCACAAACTCTCAAAGCACACAAGTGTTTAGGTGATGTGTTTACACTCACATTCAATCAGCAATAGCAGAATCTACCATATGCTTGAATGTCCACCAATTCTACACTACTTTGAGTACATGTATTCACAAATCAAAAGGACTTTATTCAGGGTTTAAATGGAGTAAGATCAAACAGATGAAAAGAGATGTTTTATTCATGAGTGATTTCAAGCTGAACATCATAATAGAACAAAGTGTTCAGTCACAGTATATATTTGTACAAGATCAGTATATATGCTCTTTTTTTTTATTATTATTTTTTTATTTTTATTTTTTTTATTTTTTTTTATTTAGCATATATACTGAGTAAACTTTTTCTTTTCTTGAGAAACACTCATCTGTTTGAGAAAAAAAATATTTAACTGCTCTTAATACGTCAGAGTATAAGAAAAATGAGCAGTTAATAAGGCTCAAAGGGGTTTACTAAGGATGGAATTTATGAACAGTGTTTATACAGTGTTTGTATAATGTTCAAAAGAATTTTGAACAGTGTTTGAAAGAATGGTAAATCCTATTGCCTTTATCATTTTCATGCACACACATATCATGTAGTCTCAAAATGGTTTAATACAAGTTCTAGAGAAACATACTACCTGATGAATATCACACAACAATAAATACTGATTGATAGAAAATGTATCAATCACTGATTTGGCTCAAACTCTCACAGGTTGTAGACATGAATCTGAACTCACCAAACTAATCAATGACACATCTCAAGTTTTATGGTTTTCACAAGTACAAACAAGGAATCATCATGAACCATACCTTTGGAAACAGAATGTCACTTATCAGAGTTTAGAGTTCATCAATAACCAAAATTATTTATGAGTGGCCATGCACACAATATTCATAGACTCAGAGTTTAGGACTAAATAAACTAAGAGATGCTATAAATATGAAACAGTATCATGCTGTGTTAATTTTCTGCACAAAGTCTGATTAGATAGCAGTGACTCAGAAAGAATCATGATTTAATTACTGTGAATCATGCTTCATACATATTTCTTCATTGGTATTTTCATTCAGACAATAATCAATTCTGAATTCACTGAGTGTATCTAACATGTTAACAGTATTTAACAGACAGACATGCTGACAGAGTTTAAAAAGATTTAAACATTAGCATGCAGAACAGAGTTTAATACTAAGGTTCACATAGCACTTAACAATTTACAGAAAACATGAGCAATAAGTTTTTGAGTCTAACCAACATCTCTAGTCAAAACTAGAGACCATTCCTAGTTCATTGACCAGTCTTGTAAATGTAGCTTCACTCAATGGCTTGGTGAAGATATCTGCAAGTTGTTGTTCTGTAGACACAAAGTGAAGCTCAATGTTGCCTTCCTCTACATGCTCTTTGATGAAGTGATACCTTATGCTGATGTGCTTTGTCATTGAATGTTGCACCGGATTACCTGTCATTGCAATAGCACTTTGATTATCACAGTAAATAGGTATTTTGGAATACCTTAATCCATAATCCAGCAGTTGATTCTTCATCCATAAAATCTGTGCACAACAGCTACCAGCAGCAATATACTCTGCTTCAGCTGTAGATGTAGATATTGACTTCTGTTTCTTGCTATACCAGGAAACAAGTCTGTCACCCAGAAATTGACAACTTCCACTGGTGCTTTTTCTGTCTATCTTACATCCAGCAAAGTCTGCATCAGAGTAACCAAGAAGTTTAAACTCTGATTCCCTTGGATACCACAGCCCCAAAGTTATAGTGCCCTTCAGGTACTTGAATATTCTCTTTACTGCTGTTAAATGTGGTTCTCTTGGATCAGCCTGGAACCTTGCACACAAACAAGTTGCATACATGATATCAGGTCTGCTAGCTGTCAAATAGAGCAAAGAACCAATCATTCCTCTGTAGCTTATCATATCTACTGATGACCCTGCATCTTTGTCCAATTTTGTTGCAGTTGCCATGGGAGTTGTTGCAGATGAACAGTCAAGCATACCAAATTTCTTGAGAAGGTTTCTGGTATATTTTGCTTGATTTATAAAAATTCCATCATCTGTTTGCTTCACCTGTAGGCCTAGAAAATAACTAAGCTCTCCCATCATACTCATTTGATATCTTGACTGCATGAGTTTGGCAAACTTCTTACAGAGTTTATCATTAGTAGACCCAAAAATGATGTCATCCACATATATCTGAACTAAAAGCAAGTCACTACCATTTTGGAAGTAAAACAGAGTTTTGTCAATAGTACCTCTGTTAAATCCACTTTCTAGTAGAAATTTAGCAAGGGTTTCATACCATGCCCTTGGTGCCTGCTTAAGTCCATAGAGTGCCTTGTCTAACCTGTAGACATAATCTGGATATTTTGGATCAACAAACCCTGGTGGTTGTTCCACAAACACTTCTTCTTCAAGTTTTCCATTCAAAAATGCACTTTTTACATCCATCTGAAACACTTTGAATTTCATGTGGGAGGCATATGCTAGAAAAATCCTGATTGCCTCCAATCTAGCCACTGGTGCAAATGTTTCATCATAGTCAATTCCTTCCTGTTGTGAGTAGCCTTTTGCAACCAGTCTTGCCTTGTTCCTTGTGATAACACCCTCACTGTCAGTTTTATTCCCGAAAACCCATTTAGTACCAACAATGGATCTATTCTTGGGCCTTGGTACAAGTGTCCACACTTCATTTCTTTCAAATTCATTTAGCTCTTCTTGCATTGCTGTTATCCAGTCAGCATCTTTAAGAGCTTCTTCCACTTTCTTTGGCTCAGATTGTGACAAGAATGCATGAAATAAACATTCATTTGTTGTTGCACTTCTTGTCCTTACTTTTGCATCTGGATCACCAATAATCAAATCAGGTGTGTGAGATTTAGTCCATTTTCTTGCAGAAGGCAGATTGCTTCTGTCATCATGTGATCCTCCCCCTTGATCCATGCTCTCCTGATTTTCTTGGTGCCTTTCTTCATTTTCTGATGCTCCCCCAGAATGTGACTTCTCAGAATTTGAATGATCAGAGTTTGAATCAACAGTGTTTGATTCAGAGTTATCATTTGAGTCACTATCAGTGTTTGAATTTTCACTTTGAAGTGATTCTTCATGCTCCCCCTCAACTGGTTCTTCCCTTGTTTCTGATTGAAGAGTTTCTTCAGTATTTACCAGTAGAGGTTCAGAGTTTAGATCAACAGAGTTTGTCAAATCAGTCTGATCAGAGTTTACTTTTTCAGAGAATAAATCTTCATTTTCAAAGTGCAGTTGATCATGTTCATTGACATCTTCAAGTCCAGTTATTTTCTTGTCATCAAATGACACATGAATTGATTCCATGATCACTCTAGTTCTCAGATTATAAACTCTGAATGCCTTTGTTGACAGTGGATAGCCAACAAAAATTCCTTCATCTGCCTTTAGGTCAAACTTGGTCAACTGTTCAGGATGAGTCTTCAACACAAAGCATTTGCATCCAAAAATATGAAAATATTTTAGATTTGGCTTTTTCTTCTTCACCATTTCATATGGTGTTTTACCATGCTTGTTGATCAGTGTTGCATTTTGAGTAAAACAAGCAGTTTGAACTGCTTCTGCCCAGAAATATGTTGGCAACTTTGCTTCATCTAGCATGGTTCTGGCAGCTTCTATCAAGGTTCTGTTCTTCCTCTCCACTACACCATTTTGTTGTGGAGTACCAGGTGCAGAAAACTCTTGTTTTATCCCTTTACTCTTGCAAAATTCTTCCATTGATGAATTCCTGAACTCAGTTCCATTGTCACTTCTGATTATCTTCACTTGATGCTCTGACCCTTTTTCCAGTTGAGTTACATGTTCTGTCAGTGTTAATGAAGTTTCATCCTTCTTTGCAAGAAAATATACCCATGTGAACCTGGTATATTCATCAACAATGACTAATGCATATTTCTTCTTTCCAAGAGACATCACATTCACTGGACCAAAAAGATCAACATGTAGTAGATGATAAGGATCAGCAATTGAAGACTCAGTTTTACTTTTGAAAGATGTTTTTCTCTGTTTGGCCTTTTGACAAGAATCACACAGTCCTTCTACATTCAACAAGGACTTTGGTAGACCTCTTACAAGATCATTCTTGATTAGCTCATTGATGTTGTTCAGATTCAAATGAGAGAGTTTCTTGTGCCATTTCCAACTCTCTTCACTGGACATCCTTGTAGACAGACACACTGCTTTGCCATCAGTGTTTGTTGACAATTTGATTTCATAGATGTTATTGTGTCTGTTTCCAACTAGAGCAACTTTCCCTGTAGATTTACTGATCACTTGACAATATTCAGGCTGAAAATCTACATGATATCCTCTGTCACAGATTTGACTCACAGATAGCAAATCATGCTTGAGTCCTGGAACAAGTTTATTTCTTTCTTTGAGTTGAGAACACTCAGACTTTATCCTCTCATTTTCTAAAGTCTGATCCCTATAACTGATATGCAATGCTTTAAGATAAATTCTTAATTCAGTTATATTATCAGTGTTATAAGCATAAGTGGTTGGAGGTACCTTGAGATCATCATTTTCAGTCTGAGTAGTAGCCATGAGAGCATAGTTGACTTCCTCATCTGAATCTGAAGTGTCTGCCCAATCTCTGCCTTTGGTGTAGAGTGCCTTTTCAGTTTTACCCTTCTTGCACTCAGGAGCATAGTGACCCATCTCCTTACACTTGTAGCATTGAATTTCAGACTTTTCTTTCTTGCCAGATTTGAAGTCCTTTCCTTCAGCTTTCTTGAAATTCTTCTTATCAGACTTTGAGTAGTCCCTGGAGAATCTCTTTCCCTTCTTGAAGTTCTTGTATCCCATCTTCTTGAAGGTCTTTACCATCAAAGCAGCCATTTGCATCATCTCTTCATCATCTTCAGAATCAGATGATCCATCAGTGTTTGAGTCAACATCAGTGTTTGATGACTCATTCTCTGAATGGATGACTAAGGCTTTCCCTTTTTCCTTTCTCCTTGATGCCTCCTTCTTTGATGGTTTCTCCTCAACCTTGAGTGCAACAGATTTTGACTTTCTACTTGATCTTTTGTTTCTCTGCTCCAATTCCAATTCATGGGTTTTGAGCAGCCCATAAATTTCATCAATCTCTGTTTCACCAAGTTCATAATTATCTCTAATAGTGGTTGTTTTCACATCCCACTTTTCAGGTAGAGAAAGAAGAAACTTGAGATTTGAGTCTTCTAAATCATACTCTTTGTTAACCAATGACAAATCATTGAGCAGTTTACAGAATCTGTCAAATGTTTCTGTCATGGTTTCATCAGACTTTGCCTCAAAGTGCTCATACTCCTGAGTGAGTATGTTTCTTCTGTTTTTCTTGATTGCAGGAGTTCCTTGACACCTAACCTCAAGTGCATCCCATATTTCCTTTGCAGTTGTGCAATTAATCACTTTATTAGACATAACATTGTCTAATGCACTGTGAAGTAAATGTCTCACTTTTGCATCCTTTGCAATAGATGAAAGATCCTCAGCAGTTAGATCTTTCTTTTCCTTTGGAATGACCTTTGATTCCTCACCAGCAGCAGCAGCAGATAATTTTGTTGGTTTGTGAGGACCTTCATAAATTCTATCAAGGTATTCTGGATCTGTAGCCTCCAGAAACATGGTCATTTTCACCTTCCAAATTGCATACTCTGATGGCCTAAGTATAGGAACCCTTATTGTTTCATACCTACTAACAGTAGTAGGAGCTTTCTCATTTGGTGGAGGTATCTCTGCCATTGATTACTATTGTGTTTGGATCTTTAGCTGTAATAAAATAACAGATTTGGCTCTGATACCACTTGTTAGGTCGAATACACAATAAGTAATCAAATACTGTATGAGTAACTTAACAAGAACACACTGTTTAACAATTAAAAACTGTTTGGAATTAATAATTCCTCTCTCAGTGATGTAAATATCACAGAGAGCTGCTTAGGTTACAATCGAAAGATTTCTCAATGTTCGACTACCCTTCTAGGGTTAACCTAACTGTATTTATAGAACATACAGCTTCGTACAATCAGTAACTGATACTCCTACAATCAAGCTATACAATTGATATCAATCACGATTGCTTAGTCTTCCAAGTCAACTCAATCTCTTTGACAGCTTTCCAATCTTCAAAGATATTGTTTCCATATTTATCAATCTTCAAACACTGTTGACTCTTCAGACAATACCGCTACAGAGTTTAACAAACTCTGTTTGCGCTTCCAGTCAGTGTTTAATCAAACTCTGACTGCTTCCAGCTAAACTCTGTTTTCTGACTTTAGCTTCCAAACACTGTTTTCATCAATCATTTCTAACATTTATGCTTATTCGTTATAAGTGCGTCGCGAACACTTGTAATTGTTTGTTTAATCCTAGTGAATGCGAAAGTGGATCTAGGGTTTAGAACAATTCATGCTAGCATAGGTTTTTGCATGTGAAGAACATGTATTAATTTGTGATGTATTTCTAACCGTCTTGCATCGACTATGTGGTTTAATGGGTGCTTGATTTTCAACCGGTATGTGTTCAATTGCTATAGACATATAGGGACTACACATATTTGGTGACTACTTGACTTCTATCAATTGTGGATGATTAGTAGGATGGTATATGCACAACGAAAGTTGGTATGTATCAGTTTAGTGCATCTAATCAGTAATCAACTCGGTCACATGCTAGGCTAAAGGGCATAAGATTCTAGATGAAGTAGTAATTGAAATTGAAATCCCATGTTCGTTTATTATAAAGTTAAAGTTAAGTTATTTCCTCGTAATTGGCTTAGTTGATAATTAATCATTAGTTAAATCAAACCAATATTGTGATTGTCTTAGCAGTGAGTGTAAATCATAAGCTGGTGCATAAGTGAACATAACGAACAATTTGAGTCTCTGTGGGAACGAATCCTATTTACTCTATATTACTTGTTGACCACGTTCTCTTGCGTGAATAAGTGCGAACAGTTACCTCCCACGAAGCGCTTCTTTAATGTCAATAGCTTGACGTTACTTCCTCATCTCATGGCGATTTCAAAAGAATAACTGAACCGTCCTCAACAGACAAACCATTCATACGAACGTTGACATCTTGATTGCTTGCTTTCCACAAAACTCTTTCGTCAGACTTCAACCTGATTTTACTACCTAATGGCCAACTCTTCTTCTTTTTCTTCTTCACACCTTTAAGGTGCTTTTCCGACTCGAACGGCTTAACAAAACTCTCTTCTTCCTTATCATCGGTTTTCCACCTTCGCAATACGTGATCATGCCCCTCTTAAAAATCACTAACTCATTATTTAAAAGGACATACCTCAAATGTGGTGGAAGTTTCCCAAGCTTTACTTTCGAAAGATCTCGAACAGAAGAACTGTCAATGGAATCACTGATGGGATGCTTTAGCACATACATGTCAGATTTTTCGCTCAATAACTTTCTCTGACCCGTATCAACTATTTCCACACTGCAACACTCTTCATCCTCTGTTGGAAATTTCATGGCTTTGAACACGTTAAAGGTGACATTCTGATCTTGCACCCTCATTGTAAGCTCTCCTTTTTGCACATCAATCAAAGTACGACCCGTAGCTAGAAAAGGCCTTCCCAAGATTATGGGAATCTTCTTGTCTTCTTCAAAATCCAAAATAACAAAATCAGCAGGAAATATGAGCTTATCAACCTTCACCAAAACATCCTCCACTATACCCCTCGGATAAGTGATCGTCCTATCAGCCAACTGCAAAGAGATGTTAGTTGGCTTCGGCTCCGGTAAACCAAGTTGCTTGAAAACATACAAGGACATAAGATTAATGCTAGCTCCCAAATCACATAAACACTTGTTGAAAGAAAGGTTGCCAATAGTACAAGGAATGGTGAAACTTCCCGGATCTTTAAGCTTAGGTGGCAACTTCTGTTGCAAAACGGCACTACACTCCGCCGTCAATGCCACTGTTTCAAAATCTTCCAACCTTCTCTTCCGTGACAAAATATCCTTCATGAACTTTGCATATCTTGGCATCTGCTCTAATGCTTCAACAAAAGGAATGTTAATGGACAATTTCTTGAAGACATCCATAAACTTTTGAAACTGTTTCTCTTGACTTTTCTGTAAGCGTCCAAGAAATGGAGGAGGTGGATAGATCTGAGTATTCTTTGTAGACTGCTCCGGAGTAGACTTTTCAATAGGTTTCTTGCTCTTCTCAACTTCACCATCTAGCTGATCAGCCACTAAATCAGATTTCTCAATTCCGGGCACTGCAGATTTTTCAACCTGCTGATTCTGAACATCTTCATCTTCTTCAGTTGCTGCTTTAGGATCCCTTGTGACTTTTCCAGATCTCAAAGTAACTGCATTGACCTGTTTTTTGTTGTCCCTCATGCCTGTATTAACCTCCGTATCACTAGGAAGAGTTCCTTGTGGCCTACTAAATAAGGCACTTGCAATCTATCCCACCTGGCTCTCCAAGATCTTTTGAGAAGCTTGCAGGTTCTTCACCATCATCCTCAAATCATCCATCTCTGAATTTTCATTAGAAGATTGCCCCGCATGAGCCAGGGGCTGTTGCTAAAATCCAGGAGGTTGATATGGTACCCTCGAAGCATAAGGCTGTTGATAGCCTTGATTGAATGGCTTTGCTTGATGACCCTGAAACTGCTGATAGGGCTGTTGAGCACCTTGATTATTGCTCCAACTGAAGTTGGGATGATTCTTGTTGTTTGGATGATAGGTGGCTGGAACTGGTGCAACAGGTCTCTGAAAGTTACTCACGAACTGTGCTGATTTAGGAGAAATAGCACATTGATTCGTCTCATGTGCGCCCGCACATAACTCACAAACACTAGCCACCTGCTGTACTCCATAATTTGCAAGAGAATCCACCTTCATTGTCAAAGCCTTCAACTGAGCTGCAATAGCTGAAGCTGTATCCACCTCAAACAAACCTGCTACCTTGCCTTGAGAAAGCCTCTGGGTTGGATTCTGATATTCATTGGCAGCCATCGTCTCAATAAGATCATAAGCTTCATCGTAGCTCTTGGCCCATAGAGCTCCTCCTGATGCTGCATCTAGCATAGGTCTAGATTGTGCTCCCAACCCATTGTAGAAACTGTTGATAACCATCCAGTCAGGCATGCCATGATGTGGACACCTACGAAGCATCTCCTTGTATCATTCCCAAGCCTCACATAGAGATTCTCCAGATTGCTGCTGAAACTGAGTTAGCTGGTTCCTCATTGCTGCAATTTTCGCCATAGGGAAGAATTTAGTGAGAAACTTTTGCGCTAGATCCTCCCATGTAGTAATGGAACCAGGTGGTAGAGAGTGTAACCAGCCCTTGGCCTTATCCTTCAAAGAGAATGGGAAAAGCCTCAACTTGATAGCATCATCCGAAACACCATTGAACTTGAAAGTATCACAGATCTCGATAAAGTCCCGAATATGCATGTTCGGATCCTCCGTAGAAGCACCCCCAAACTGAACCGAATTCTGTAGCATCTGAATAGTGCCCGGCTTGATCTCGAAAGTGTTAGCTGCAATAGCTGGCCTGATAATACTAGACTGGATATCATTGATCTTTGGCTGAGAATACTCCTTCAAAGCCTTAGTTGCTGCTGCATCTCCCATTGCTACTGTAGTTTCAGATTCCTCTTTCTTATTCTCTTTATTCTCTACAAGATCGTCTTCCGCCAGTTCTTCCAAACGAGCTTGTAAGCGTGTTCGCATACAAACTTAAGTACCTGAAACACCACGAAACAAACAAAACAAAGTAAGAAATCCAAGTCAGTGAACGCTAACGACCACTATTGACAAGCACATAAACTAAAAATAAAACACCGATGATCCCCGGCAGCGGCGCCAAAAACTTGTTAACACAAAATCACGCAAGCACACGTGGTCACAAGTAATATAGATATAAGTCAAGTTCGTTCCCACAGAGATCAGGTTTTTACTTCAATTTAGTACCTATGCAACAGTGTATGGTTTTAATTCACTGCTAAGACAATTAACAAATTGGGGTTGATTAACTAAATTAAACTAAGATGCAAATTATAAAACTAAGAATTAAATTAACTAATAAGAATAGAAATCGAATTACTTATGAGAATAAAAACATGGGACTCTAACCTCATTATCTACTTCACTTAGAGTTGATGCCTTTAATCAATACACATGTGGGATTTGATATTTGATCGGACAACACGAAATAAGTAAAAGTTACCTCTCGGTATACTAGTACCAAACTACGCATGCATCCACAAAAGAGATAGAAGATGGGTAGACACCAATTATGTTTAGATCCTATATCTCTATAGAATTTGAAAACATAAGGGTTTAAGAACAAGTTATCCACATAGATCACATGGGGCAGCATAATATCTCTATTCATGCCACAAATCATGATGCTAAAACATCAACCTATCCTATGCTAGCATGGCAAGTTCTAAATCTCAAGATCCACTCTCGCTTCACAAGAGATTAACAATTCAATTTAGATGTTAGCTACGCATCTAATGAAAATGCACCCTAGAAGGGGGTTGAATAGGTGTAAATGGCTAACTATATTCAACTAAGTCCAATTTTAAAAATTACCAGAAACAGCTTACTGATTTCGTTTTATGCAGAGACAGATGGTAAGCTGAATGCAAACAGTAAGCAAAATACAAGCAGAAAATAAAGAGCAGAAAATAAATAACACAGAGACTTTTAGCCAGGTTCGACCCCTAACCCTTATGGTCTACGTCCTGGTCCCTTACCAACCCGGTAAGAGAATATATTATTGATCAACGAAATAAACCAATTACAAGATACAATAATATATCTCCTTTTTATCCCAGCTGCTGACAAATGGCTTGCTGAACACCTGTTTCTGAACTTGCTCTCTAAGCTATACTTCCCAAGTATACTTCTCTAGCAACGTTCACCAAACCCTTGTTCCCTAGCCAATATGCCCAGCAACTAATCCTTACCAATCCTGCTGACAAATGGCTTGCTATTTGCTGTGCTGAACCAACTCTCTAAGCAATACTTCCAAAGTATCCTTCTCTAGTCTAGTTCAACCCACCCAAAACTTTAAGCCAAACTTGTACAGCAAGTATTCAATACAAATTGAACAATACAATCCAAAATAAGATGTTCGAGTATTACAACTCAAGCTATAAACTCTCTTATATAATATAAGTGTATATAACAATAAAGCTCAGAGTTTATAAGAATGGTGTTTGAGAGAGATGATAGGAACGTGTATAAGCAAGTCTCAAACTTGTAGTTGTGTTTTTCTCGGTTCCTTACAAGAAAGGTTGTAAGTGAATATATATGAAAACAAACAAACGGCTAGTTGAAGATTTGATATATCAAAAAGATTTGATTACATAAAACACTCTCCAACAGCTATATTAGTTAGAGGTTTTGAATATAAAACGTTTGAAATGATTTTAATCTCCAACAAATTCATTTTGATATATATACGATAGTATATATATGATAAAATCAATTTCCAACAGCTATAAAAAGATATGAACGAATCTGGGCTGTTATGGAATGTTTAGATAAGTAAAAGATTGAGTAAAATCTGTTTTGAAAGGATAAGGAAAGATAAATCACAATCCCACTAAATAAAGAACAGATTTTCGAAAAAGATTTGAGCTCTATTAATTATATATACTATATATTATATAATAGAGTCCTTACATATTTAATCCTAGCCAATCTCTGATCTTTAAGCAATCTTCAAGAAATCTTCGAAATCAAACTTGACTAAGAACAGCTTCTGGAAAGTCCAAGTCAGCTTGCTGTTTTGGTTCTGGCGAGTTCAAATCAGCTTGCTGCTTTGGTTCTGGCGAGCTGAACAGATAGATAGCTTTAAATCTTTGCCTTTCCATATCATCAACCAAGTTACCTGAGAGTATACTTATACATAGCAACACATATATATGCATATGATACATCAAGTGATTCAATCATATAATGGTAAGCTAAATATAGTAAAACTAGTACAAGATAGGCAATCAGCTTGCTGTATATAACATCAAAATCCACTAGGGTAACATCTAAAAGCATTAAGATTAACCATACAAGGATATCAAGAATTCACTACACGTAATCTTTAAAGCAATCAAACTACTAAGCTACATAGACAACTCTGTTAGAATCCCATGACAACGATTAGCCCATAATTGAACCGTTCATCGTCATGGGATTTGATGAAAACATGATAATAAACAAGATATGAATAAAAGAAGCTATAATATTAATAAAACAAAGAGTTGAGAAAACAAATCTATAATCCAGAATAACACAAAGATGAAGTAGATCTAGATCCGTTGCTTGTCACGAGCGTTGAATCCTTCTCTCCTTTTCTCCCTTGCAGATCTAAGCTATGTTACAATAATAAAGCTATGATGATACAAATTACAATGCTAGATGTGTTTAAATAGGCTATAGATTTCTTGCCCAGCAAGAAAATACAAAAACAGAATTATAATAGAATTTCTGCAAAATACGTTTCCTAAACTGATTCTGTTTTTAAGGAAAATTCGTAGCTGACTTTTATTCAGTGTTTCTGGAATGTTCCAATCGTAATTGGACCTCTGGACCAACTTAGAATGATAGAGAATCTCGTTATCTTCGCGTGGACTGCTTACGGGCCTCAAACGGACTTCTAGAACTCAAGATATGGCCAAAACAGTGTAGACTGCGCAACCCTTCTCAGAAATCCGAATTTTAATCAATTAATTCTCCAAAAACGATAGAAGCGTCCACCTTAATCAACATTCTCATAAATCTGCACAACTAAGCAAAACACATCAAAACTACAAGAAACTTGAGTCCAAGACAATCAATTTTAACCGATTTAGAATGCTCCAAGTGGATATAAAATCCACTTATTAGTGGACCTGCCCAACGGAATAACTCGGTAGACTACAATAATAAATGAATATGGTCATGTGGGAGCGATCCCAGCTACAGAAACAATGTCGGCTTCATCACAAAATGGAAATGCGAGGAGGAATGAGGCAGAGTCTAGCACAGCTTGTGAATTCGAGCTCGATTTGGATCCTCGCATCCCAGAATATGTTGAACGAGCTGGAGCCGCAGAAGATACCATCTCTATCCTGGTTGATGCCAAAGATCCGTCTAAGGTACTGAAGGTCCGGTCGCAACTCGATCCTGGGCTTCGCGAGAGGCTTGTCAATTTTCTGAAAACCAATTTGGATGTGTTTTCCTGGTCCCATGAAGATATGATTGGAATCGATCCTAATGTTATGTGCCACAAGCTTAACTTGGATCCAAACAAAAAAGGAATAAGGCAAAAAAGGCGACCCATAAGTGGTGAACGAGCTGAGGCACTTAAAGAAGAAGTTGACAGACTCCTCGAGGTTGGCCTCGTTAGGGAATCTTTCTACCCTGACTGGCTCGCGAACCCTGTTCTTGTGAAGAAACCCAATGGAAAGTGGAGAACATGTATGGACTTTACTGATCTCAATAAACACTGTCCCAAGGATAGTTTCCCACTTCCAAGGATCGATCAGTTGGTGGATTCAACAGCTGGGCATGCACTTCTTAGCTTCATGGATGCCTATTCGGGGTACAATCAGATACCAATGTATGGCCCCGATCAGGAACACACCTCGTTCATCACTGATAGGGGTCTCTATTGTTACATAGGGATGCCCTTCGGTCTTCTCAATGCTGGGGCCACCTATCAACGGCTCGTTAATATGATGTTCGAGAAACAAATTGGGAAAACAATGGAAGTGTATGTAGATGACATGCTGTAAAATCTAAAGAGGCTGGGGATCACATCACTCACCTCGCGGAGATATTTGACATATTGAGGAAGTACAGAATGAAGCTCAACCCCCAAAAGTGTGTGTTTGGGGTCGAATCTGGGAAATTCCTAGGGTTCATTGTCAATCATAGAGGCATCGAGGCTAACCAAGCGAAAATAAAGGCCTTAATGGAAATGAGGTCACCCAGAAATGTTAAGGAGGTCCAAAGCCTCACAGGAAGGATAGCAGCTCTAAATAGATTTGTTTCAAAATCATCAGACAAATGCCAAGAGTTCTTCAAGGCAATCAAGAAGGTGGGAAAGGATTTTGAATGGACCCCGCAGTGCGAGGAGGCATTTCGAAAAATTAAGGAGCATTTGGGGTCGCCACCTTTGCTCTCCAAGCCTCGTGAGGGAGAGACGCTCGTTATATACCTCACAGTGTCAGAACATGCGATCAGTGTTGTTTTAGTTCGCGACGAGGAAAAAGTTCAATATCCTGTTTACTATGTTAGTCGAAGAATGTTAGATGCAGAAACTCGCCACACTAATATGGAGAAACTCGCCTATGCCTTGGTATTGGCCTCGCGAAAATTAAGGCCATATTTTCAGGCTCACAAAATTGAGGTTCGCACATCTTATCCTCTAAGGCAAGTGATGCACAAGCCAGAAACATCAAGAAGGCTCTTGAAATGGATTGTAGAATTGAGTCAGTTTGACATCGAATACAAGCCACGAGGGGCTCTAAAGGGTCAGGCCCTAGCAGATTTCATACTTGAGTTTCCTCCCTACATTGAACAAGACTCTTGGGCTCTCGTAACGATCCCTGAAAAGGTCAATAGCAAGGTCAAAACTGAGAATTCGGCCTCGTGGTGGGAACTTTATGTGGATGGTGCCTCTAATAAGGAAGGAGCTGGAGCAGGGATCGAGCTTGTTACTCCCGAGGGTCGCAAGATACACAGTGCAGTTCATTTTACGTTTGGAGCATCTAACAATGCAGCTGAATACGAGGCCCTGATCATTGGCCTCAAACTTGCAATTGAAATGAAAGTTGAAAATCTTAATGCATACAGTGATTCTATGCTGGTCATTGGCCACACTGGATGCGGTTGACAAGCCAGGGGGCCTCAAATTGAACTCTATCTGCGATGTGTGCAGAGATTGATGAAATCGTTTAAACAGGTCAAGGTGGAATTTATCAGAACCAACATGGATGACCCCTATATGGGAGTATGTGAAGAAGGGTGATAAGTGGATTTTATATCCACTTGGAGCGTTCCATATCGGCTTAAATTGATTGACTTGGTCTCAAGTTTGTTGTATTTTTGATGTGTTTTGTGTAGTTGTGCAGGGTTGTAGCTATCGGTTAGTGTTGATGTTTCTAATCGATATTAGAGTGGAATTAAGCATTGGAATGAAGATTGGACACTTGTGTTGTGCTATCAAGGAGTTACATGTGTCATGGTATTGAAGATGTTAGCTAATGCAAAAAGAAACGGAGGAAAAAGGAGCAATTTGTGTAAAATTCGGATTTTCTGGGTAGGTTGCGCAGTATTCACTGTTTTGGCCATATCTGGAGTTCTAGAAGTCCGTTTTCAGCGATCTTACTGTCCACGCGAAGCCTGAGAGATTTTATACAATCTTGGACAGAAAGCATGGCGCGCTGCGGCCTGGGAAGGGCGCTGCAGCGCGGGAACCCTTCTGGAAATTCGAAATTTTGTCCTAAAAATCCTGATTTACTGTTTGGGCCATATCTTGAGTTCTACAAGTCTGTTTTGGACGATCTTACAGTCCACGCGAAGATAACGGAATTCTCTTTCATTCTAAAGTGGTCCAGATGTCCAATTACAACTGGAACGGTCCAGAAATACTGAAGAAAAGTCAGCTACGAAGTTTCCTTAAAAACTGAATCAGTTTAGGAAACGTATTTTGCAGAAATTCTATTATAATTCTGTTTTGGTATTTTCTTGCTGGTCAAGACTTCTAGAGCCTATATAAACATATCCAACCTTTGTAATTTGTATTATTAGGAGTAGAACCATTACATATCAATTACTTAGGTTTATTTGTATTTTTTTTCATACTTTGTTTTTATCATGGTTTCATCAGATCCCATGATGACGAGAGGTTCAATTATGAACTAATCGTTGTCATGGGATTCTAACGGATTTATTTATGGAGCTTTAGTATCTTGATGCTTTACAGATCTGTGTGTGATGTATATATGATATCCTCGTATGGTTGTGTTTCATGTATTTAGATGCGTAGCTAACATCTAATTTGTTAATCTCTTGCGAAACGAGAGTGGATCTTGAGATTTAGAACTTGCCATGCTAGCATAGGATAGGTTGATGTTTTAACATCATGATTTGTGGCGTAAATAGAGCTATTATGCTGCCCTATGTGATCAATGTGGATAACTTGTTCTTCAACCGTTATGTTTTCAAATTCTATAGAGATATAGGGTCTAAGCATAATTGGTGTCTATTCATCTTCTATCTCTTTTGTGGATGTATGTTTAGTTTGGTATACGTATACTGAGAGGTAGCGTGTACTTGTTTCGTGTTATCCGATCAGATATCATATCTATTGCGTATAGTGATTAAAGGCGTCAGATCTAAGCAAAGTATTTAATGAAGTTAGGATTCCATGTTTTCTCTTACAGAAGTAATTCGATTTCAATTCTCGTTAGTTAGTTAATTCTTAGTTTGTTAATTTGTTTTTTTTAGTTAGATTTAGTTAATTAAAACCCAATTTGTTATTTGTCTTAGCAGTGAATTAAAACCATACATTGTTGCATAGGTACAATACTGAATTAAAAACCAGATCTCTGTGGGAACGAACTTGACTTCTATCTGTATTACTTGTGACCACGTACGTTTGCGTGATTTTGTGTAAACAAGTTTTTGGCGCCGCTGCCGGGGATCATCGGTGTTTTATTTTTGGTTTATGTGCTTATCAATAGTGGTCGTTAGAGTTCACTGACTCAGATTTTTTCTTATCTATCTTGTTTAGTTTGGTGTGTTTCAGGTACTTGAGTGTTTGAAGATGGCATGCGAGGAGTTGCTATGGTGGGCATATTCGAGGACATCCATGCCTCAACAATGTGAGCGATGTTTGGGCGTTCATGATCCCTCACAATATTGTTACTACGAAGGAGTTGATCCATATGTCAGTTATGAGGAACAATCATATTTTCAATACCATCCTAAACAGTACCAGCAAGATGTTCCAGATATGTCATATGTCTTTGGTAGTGAAGAGTTTCAACATCAGCAATCTATTCCTACTTTTCAGTCAGACGAGGTTGATGATTTGAAGGAGATTAGGAAGGAGATTAGGATGCTTGCAGAGAATAATTAGAAGCTTATCAAATCTATGGGGACATTAGCTGCTCAAGTTTTGAGTGCCTTGGAACAAGAGAATCAACAATTCATGCTAGAGGCAATTCCAGAGAGTAACGGTGACTTGGAGCAAGGTACTGCTTGCATAATTGAGGAAGACAAATTCCAAGGTGAGGTTAGCGTTCACAAGCCATGTGAGGAATTTGATCATGTTAGGATGGTGGATGATTTGGAAAGGGCACTATTTGGGACAGACACTGTTGAGCTGTGCAAATTTCAAGAATTGGTATGTGCGTACCAAGAGGCTGATGAACATGGGAAAGATGCAGATGTTCTACTTGTCTCAGAGTTTAAAGATGGAGGTAGCGCATTAGAGGCAATGGAGGAAGTTCTCTTTGAGAAACCAAAGGCTTCAGCAACTTACATTTACCCTCCTCCATTATATTCAAGCGAAGCCCGTGTGTTGTTCTACAAATTGACAGATTTTGGGTCAACAGATGAAGGTATTGAGGATATAGTTGTTACATGAATAGGCTAAACGAGGAGAAGGGGCTGAAAGTGTGCCACCGTGATGATGATGAAGTATCGCGAAGAGAGGATCAGGCCAACTATTATCATCCTTAATGGAGGCTTGGAAGTAACGTCAAGCTATTGACATTAAAGAAGCGCTTCTTGGGAGGCAACCCAAGGTATGTTTTCTACTTTCCCTTGTATTTACTTCCATTCAATGAGGACATTGAATATTCTAAGTTTGGGGGTGGTTTGAGGGATAAGTAGTGTATATATATGTGATTGTTAGTCATTGTGTTCATGTAGGATTTCATGCTTTGCATATTAGTAGTAGTAAATTATGCATTTATGTTCGTGATATCTACATTTGTTTCATATAGGACATTCTGTTTTTATGTTCGTATTTCATATGAGTTCATAATAGATTGCATTTGCACCCATGCTTGATAGGAATTTTGTGTTGTTGACGCTTTTGATTGAGAAGTGATATGCTTTGTTCTTGTGCACACACATACACTAATAAGTTGAAGCTAGTAGACTTGTTGAATGTTGTAAGTGATTAGAAGGACATGAATATGTGCAAGATGATTTAGTTTGCATGCTTTGAATACAAGTAGGTGCATTAGAGAGATTTTTGCTTGGGATTGAGTATGTTTTTCCACCAAGTGAGTTTTTGAGCCTTATTGCATATTTGCAATTTATTCGTTTGCTTGAGTGTCCACGGATTGTTTGCATTGCTAGCAGTTGTTTGAGGTCTTTCTTGAAACGCATGACATTATTTGATGATTAAAATGATAAAGGCATATAGGAATAACCGCATATTTTCCCATATTACCATACCATATTTACATGATCAATTAGTTAACCCGTTGAGCTTAATCCTATTTTTCGGTGACATACCACATTACTTGCCTATTACTTGCCTAGACCTTTTTTTGTATTGGCCGTACATTAATTTGAACCCACATTGTCAAAGGCTAGTAGAGTGTTTAAGGGAGTAATAAGGTGTGCAAGGAGGGGTTTATTGTTGGTCTTACTTTTGGGGGAAATATTGAAAATTTGGTTTCTTTATTTGATAGTCGGTATATGTAATAAATTCATGGGATTATTGTTATTGTTTATATTACTGTTTTATCTAGCTCTCGGGAAAAAAAAAAGAAAAAAAAAGGAGAAAAAAAAGAAAAAAAAAGAGAAAAAAAAAGAGAAAAAGAAAGAAGAAAAATATATTATGAGAGCATGTTTGTGTTTGTTGTGATCCTACTTTAGTCGACTCGTCGATTGTTTTTGTTGGAAGAAAAATAGAAAAATTATGTGGGGGGAAAAATAGGGTGTTGTGTATGATTTATTATGGTACTTATTAGCTTTTGACACTTCACCTGTTTTGGCTTATTTGATATACCTTGTCCCTAGCCCCGTTACAACCCAATTAAAGACCTTTTGATTATTGCCATTGATGTATGTTGTGTTAAGAGTTAGATTGATACCAAATGTTAAGCATGCTTATGATTTTGTTGGAATTGAGTGATACACTTACCCTTGTTCTTGAGAGAATATCCTTTTGTGAGTGGATTATGAGTGTTTGCTTGTTTTTGCGTATGAGATCCCGAGTTTTGTCTCAAAGATGTACTCTTGTAGGCTTAGCATGTTTACTAACTTATTCTTACACTTGACATGGACTTGTGAGAACTTATGCATGTTCATTGAGTAGACTATGTGAATACTTGCACTTTCGACACCAAGACATTGCGTATTTACTTTGATTCTTAAGTTGATATGGCATGAGAGGATTTGAAGATATGGTAGGATATTAGTACTAGATTAATTGCATTTTCATTTAGTTGCATTCATGCATTGCATTATTTTTGCATTGTTAGTTAGATGGATTTTGTGGGTACATTCACTATAGGCCCTCACGAGACCTTACTCGTCCACTAGGGCTGCCTAGGGGTTTAAAGGACTTGTTGCATATGCCAAATGCAGCCGTGATCACCTACGGAAGTGGTACTAGTTAGTTAGTTAGTTGTAATTGTTTATGCTTGAGGACAAGCATCAGTTTAAGTTTGGGGGTGTGATAAGTGGATTTTATATCCACTTGGAGCGTTCTATATCTGCTTAAATTGATTGACTTGGTCTCAAGTTTGTTGTATTTTTGATGTGTTTTGTGTAGTTGTGCAGGGTTGTAGCTTTCGGTTAGTGTTGGTATTTCTAATCGATATTAGAGTGAAATTAAGCATTGGAATGAAGATTGGACACTTGTGTTGTGCTATCAAGGAGTTACATGTGTCATGGTATTGAAGATGTTAGCTAATGCAAAAAGAAACGGAGGAAAAAGGAGCAATTTGTGTAAAATTCGGATTTTCTGGGTAGGTTGCGCAGTCTTCACTGTTTTGGCCATATCTGGAGTTCTAGAAGTCCGTTTTCAGCGATCTTACTGTCCACGCGAAGCCTGGGAGATTTTCTACAATCTTGGACAGAAAGCATGGCGCGCTGCGGCCTGGGAAGGGCGCTGCAGCGCGGGAACCCTTCTGGAAATTCGAAATTTTGTCCTGAAAATCCTGATTTACTGTTTGGGCCATATCTTGAGTTCTACAAGTCTGTTTTGGACGATCTTACAGTCCACGCGAAGATAACGGAATTCTATTTCATTCTAAAGTGGTCCAGATGTCCAATTACAACTGGAACGGTCCAGAAATACTGAAAAAAAGTCAGCTACAAATTTTCCTTAAAAACTGAATCAGTTTTGGAAACGTATTTTGCAGAAATTCTATTATAATTCTGTTTTGGTATTTTCTTGCTGGGCAAGACTTCTAGAGCCTATATAAACACATCCAACCTTTGTAATTTGTATTATTAGGAGTAGAACCATTACATATCAATTACTTAGGTTTATTTGTATTTTTTTTTCATACTTTGTTTTTATCATGGTTTCATCAGATCCCATGATGACGAGAGGTTCAATTATGAACTAATCGTTGTCATGAGATTCTAACGGATTTATTTATGGAGCTTTAGTATCTTGATGCTTTACAGATCTGTGTGTGATGTATATATGATATCCTCGTATGGTTGTGTTTCATGTATTTAGATGCGTAGCTAACATCTAATTTGTTAATCTCTTGCGAAACGAGAGTGGATCTTGAGATTTAGAACTTTCCATGCTAGCATAGGATAGGTTGATGTTTTAACATCATGATTTGTGGCGTAAATAGAGATATTATGCTGCCTTATGTGATCAATGTGGATAACTTGTTCTTCAACCGTTATGTTTTCAAATTCTATAGAGATATAGGGTCTAAGCATAATTGGTGTCTATTCATCTTCTATCTCTTTTATGGATGTATGTTTAGTTTGGTATACGTATACTGAGAGGTAGCGTGTACTTGTTTCGTGTTATCCGATCAGATATCATATCTATTGCGTATAGTGATTAAAGGCGTCAGATCTAAGCAAAGTATTTAATGAAGTTAGGATTCCATGTTTTCTCTTACAAAAGTAATTCGATTTCAATTCTCGTTAGTTAGTTAATTCTTAGTTTGTTAATTTGTTTTTTTAGTTAGATTTAGTTAATTAAAACCAAATTTGTTATTTGTCTTAGCAGTGAATTAAAACCATACATTGTTGCATAGGTACAATACTGAATTAAAAACCAGATCTCTGTGGGAACGAACTTGACTTCTATCTGTATTACTTGTGACCACGTACGCTTGCGTGATTTTGTGTAAACAAAGGGGATACTGCCTCAGGATAAAAAGGAAGCAAGGAAGGTCAAATATCAGGCCGCTCGCTATGTTATTTATGACGAGGCCCTGTATCGAAGAGGGTTCAACACTCCACTCCTAAGATGTGTAGACGGTGATGAATGTAACTATATCTTGAGAGAGATCCATGAAGGTATATGTGGAAACCACTCGGGGGGTAGTTCACTGGCTCAGAAGATACTTCGTCAAGGGTATTTTTGGCCCACACTGAAAAGGGATGCATTTGAGTTTTCTAGGAAATGCGATGCATGTCAGAGGATCGCTAACTTCAGCAACGCACCGGTCTCTCAACTCACTTCTCTCACGAGCCCATGGCCCTTTGCTATGTGGGGTATTGATATAATTGGAGAATTACCCAAAGCTAAAGGGGGAGTTAAGTACGCAGTGGTGGCAGTAGATTATTTCACCAAGTGGGCCGAGGCTGAGCCACTTGCAACAATTACTGCCAAGAAGCTAAAGGACTTCGTATACAGAGTAATCGTGTGTCGCTATGGGATCCCTTATCAACTCATATCAGATAATGGGAAACAATTTGACAGCAAGGAGATGAAGGAATTCTGTGAGAATTTGGGGATCAAGAAAAGTTTTTCAGCTGTTATCCATCCTCAGACAAATGGCCAAACTGAAGCTATTAACAAAATAATCAAGCATACTTTAAAGGCGAAGCTGGAAGAAAGCAAGGGTAATTGGCCTGAGGAATTACCAAGGGTTCTGTGGTCATACAACACGACCCCAAGGACCACTACTGGAGAAACCCCATTTTCTTTAACATATGGATGCGAGGCCATGGTCCCAGTGGAGGTTAGATTGGGATCGTTTAGAAGGGAACACTATGACCCTGAGTCTAATGAAGTCAATCATAGGCTCTACCTGGACATGATTGAAGAAACAAGAAGCGAGGCTCAGCTACGCCTCGCAGCTTACCAACAAAGGACCGCAAGGTACTATAATGGAAATGTCAAGGTGCGACCTCTACGAATAGGTGACCTAGTACTCAGAAGGGTCATGCCTAACACTAGGGTCCCGGGACATGGAGTTTTCGGTACTAATTGGGAGGGTCCCTACAAGATCTATGCAACTCTGTCAGAGGGAACCTACTATCTCACTGATATGGAGGACAAAGTTATTCCGCGAGCCTGGAACGCGGAACACTTAAGAAAGTACTATCAGTAAAGGCTTCGCTTCTGGTAGTTTTTATCCAGAATAAAGTTGATATGGGTCGCTATACGATCCCAAAAGACTTGTAGTGATCATATAGACACCTTCCCTTTATTATGTAATGACTTTAGGGCCTCGCCCCTACTTAACAGCTTTAGGGCCTCGCCCCTACCTTGTATTATATGGAGACATTCCTACTTATCAACTTTAGGGCCTCGTCCCTACTATGGAAATAAATGAGTTCGCTTATATTCATTATTGTTTATTTAAATTTTTGCACTTTACGCTAAACTATTACAAGCAAAAGGGCAATCTATACTTAAGAAGGAATCTAAACTAACGAAGGCAATCTACATGAAGATTTGATGAAAAACACAACACTACTATGAAGACAATTAACATGGGAGTAAAGGCAATTATATTGGAAATACAGAATAAAGTTGATATGGGTCGCTATACGATCCCAAAAGACTTGTAGTTATCAGAGTTAATCAAAAATATGGGTACATCTTGCGAGGCATTAAAAGGGTGCCCGCATCCCAAATTCAAAGGTTCTTATAATTACATAAAATTACAGAGCATTCTTGTTTTGATTAACTTTGGCAGCCTCCTCAGCTAGCCTTGCCTCCTCAGCGATCCTGGCTTCCTCCGCGAGGCGCTCCTCCTCAGCATCTTCGGCAGCAATTTCTTTCTTTAGAGTCTCGGCGAAGTCAGCGTTGCCTGGGCCAAGTTGATCCCAGTCAAAATCAGGGATCGTTCGAATGAACCGTTTCATGAAGCTAACCTGTCCCTTAACCAGGAATGCATCTTCAGCAGTGGATAAAGCGGCTTTGGCAGCATTTAGATCGCTGGTCAGCTTAGCGATCTCTCCATCCTTCTTTTTGATCGTCTCTTCACTGGACTTCTATAGATCTTTGAGAGATTATTCAAAATCATTTCTCTCCCTACGGGCTATCTTCAAATCTGTTCGAATCTGGGCAGTGTATTGGGACAGTTTCTTTTTAAACGTCTCCTCCAGGGATCGCTTGTCTTCAATTTTCTGAAACTCAAGGACTTTGTTCTTCTTCTCAAGTTGAACAAAATGTTTGGTATGTGCGGCCTGGCGGATGAAAGCTTCAGCTAAACATCTGATTAAGGCTTTAGCATTTTCTTCTGGTGACGTCTTCCACCACCACGAGGTCTCAGCCTCGTCTGAATGCTGAGTTCCCAATGCAGCAAAGAGATGTTGAGAGGCCGTCACGGTAACGACCCAGAAGGTGGTCGAGAGGGTCCATCTTTAAACCCCTCTGTTCTGGGTCGCTTGGAGGGAGTTTGATCAGGAGAGGTCAGGGGTTCTCCAGCTATGTTCGATTGGGCTTGGGGGTCGCTAACGACCTGCTTGGAAGGTGCTGTTGGTTCTGCTGGAGGAGCCTTAAAGGCAGACTGTGTCTTAGCGCCCTTCTTGGCACTAAGGAAGGGGGGGAGCTATACCATCCAACATGCCTACAAAAGGAAAAAGACAAGTTAAAAGACAGAATAATAAAATACGAGGACGAGCAATATAAAAGTTATGCATGTATGAGAATGAAAATCATGGTACAATATGTAACAGTTGTGGGTTGAATCACTATTGAATACCCTCAGCATCTACTAATTCGACTTGAGAAGACGAGGCCTCTTCTCGCAATTTCCTCTTCCGCAAGGATCGCTTCGCAGTAGAGGGCCCCGCTTCAGGGGTGGATCCAACTCCTTCCTTGAGGAATGCACATTCAATAAGGTTTTCTAAAGAAAGAAGGGTCCTGATATTCCTCTCTTCCTTAGTGGATTTAGTCAGCACCTCATCGACTCGTTTCTTTTCTTCACCTTTCAAAACGGTGCGAATTGGGCCAACTGCAATGCCAAAAGGGTTGTTAATTTCGAATACTTCGAAAAGGCAAAAAAGCACAATCTGAATAAATATCTCACCAGGCAAATAGTTAAAGCTTGTCTTCACTCTGGGGACCTCGTGTACATACAAAAATGGCTCCTTCCACGAGCCAGCATTACTTATTCCCCCAGGGAGAAGGTCTTTCTTGTTGAATTCAGGCCATATGGAAAAATATACATAGCCAAAATCTTTGGCCCCACATCGCTTCAACTGAAGAAAATAACCCATTGTCTTCGCATCCAGGCGTGGATATCCAAGTTTGTGATATAAGATGTACAGGGTGATCATAGACCTGTATCCATTTGTACTAATCTGAATGGGAGCTAGAAAATAGGTCTCGCAGACATCTCGTATGAAAGGATGCAAAGGCGAGGAGACACCAATTTTCATTAAAGGGATTGTTAGTACCATCCTTGGAACCCTTCCGCCATTCTCCTCGTTATTGAAGCGATAGCATCGTATTCTTCTCTTGGGGAGGATAATCTTGCCTTCGGGTCAGAATCTCTCGACTCCTTCTCTAATTGTCTTCTCTGTCAAAGTGGAAGACATGTCTCGACATGCGAGGATGCGAGGTTCACCCGGCTTCACCTTCGAGCCAGGCTCGATATCTTCAGGACGAGGCCCGTTCACATATATAACTCCCTCTAGTTCTGGTTGAGGGGTTGGCACATAGGGCTCTGGTGATGCCTCGGGAATGTAGTTATAATCTTTGAAATTTACAACTCTGGCCACCTCGTCAAGACCCCCGTCATCTGAAGAAGGATCCTCGTAATCATCATCGTCGGAGTTGGCTTCGTTGTCCGCCCCTCCCTCGATGTCATAATAGGCCTCGCCTAATGAGTCTATTGGAGAGTCACTCAAAACAATGGGTGAATTAACTTGTGTGGGAGGTATCTTAGCAAGAATCTGTGCTACTTGCGAGCTAAACTCCTCTCCTTTTTTCTTTAACTCTTACAACCCCCGTTCAGTTTCTGTCATTTTGATCTCAGGCTCGTGTTGGGCTGGGAGAACATCTAAGGAACGGTCCCGCGAACTCGAGGCTTGTTTCGTTCGCCATGAAACTAAAGGCACCTCTCTAGTGTAATCTTCATTCGACCACAAGGGATCGAAATATAATTTGAATGAGTTTTCACTCGTGCTTGTGGCCCTCGCAATATTAGCAGCAGCCGCCTCGCTAATACGTATGCTTGGGAGCGGAGATGGCATACTTGAGCTATCGTCGTTCGACATCTGAAAAGAATGTGAAGAATTAAGTGTGTGCCCTTACAGAAATCAAAAGGGAATAAAGAGAGAAAAGAATAATACGACAGAAGGGCTCTACATGTCCTCACATCGCTCACGAGCTCTAAATGGGGTTGCTACTTTAATGAAGGAAGGAACGTGTTATGTTTTACTAACAAGGGATCGGTACTCTATCTAAGCGAGGCTGGGGTCACAAGGATAAATTAGCTATGTAGGATCGCAGTCAAATGGGGTCGCATCGCATGCATTCAAAGTTATCTAAATATGAAATTATGATGAATATGAACAATTTAAATATCAAGGAAGGATGAAGACTCACTTTTTTGGAAAAAGATTGAAGAAATCTGAAGAGCTTGGAGATCGCTTTTGACTGAACTTGAAAAATTTCTTGCTTTTGATCCTGGAGCAAACTGACAGCACTTTGACAATGTGTTTGTTAAAGTGAAAAAGGAAATGATTGTGACAGGAGTATATATAGCCATCAGGAGAGAGAAGGTTCCGGGACATGTGTCAGGATCTCAGCCGTCCGACACACATCTCGAGACATGACAACTATCACACCCCTTCAAATTCTTTAGGGGGGTCGTGACCTTTTCAACAGTCATATCTATAATAAAGTCGTCACCTCGCTTCGCGGTTTCATACATTGAGCTTTTGAGTCCACATCGCATTTTCAATGACAACATGGACTCGGGGGGTAGTTGTTATGCCCAAATCTGGCATAATAATTATCATGATTTAATTAGCTGAATTAATGGTTCATTATCTACCAATGGGCCTCGAAGATAGCAATTGGGTCACTAAAAGCCCACTACTGGAATCAGCCCAGCATAGCTACAGGGCCACATCGTTCTTGATCCTTTCTAAGGGATCGCCTCGCTGGCATATTCCTCCAAAGGATCGCTTCGTGTTATCATTACATCTATAAGTGAAACGGGATCTCCTCTCATTGGGATCGCTTTTACAAGCTAATATGGGATCGTTATCTCACTTCCTGCTAGAAGGCTCATAGCTAGATCCCTCGAGATCATATGAGTATCTGTACATACTTGGGTCCGTCTCGCATGACTCGATCCCTCGAGATCGCATGCCAAGCCCGTGCTGCTTCTTTACTAGCTTCGCTTGGAAGGTCACATCCTTGTCCATGCGAGACCATCGGTTTCCTTCTATAAACCATGGATCATGGATAGGATCAATGACTCATTGCCATGTCAGCCCTAATCTAGTGGGCTTGGGCCATGGCTTTTCTTCTAAAACCCTAGCCCGGCTAGGTAACTTGCTGCCCAAGAACTACGTACAGCTTGATCCCTATAAATAGGGTACGTAGGCATCTTGATAGGGGAGAGAAACAGTTCACCCCTGAAAATCACCTATCAAGTTCAGCCACATATATACATACATACCCTAATCCCTATTCTTCTTATAGCAAAATATCCGTATTTTGCTCCGTTCCAGCAAACCTCCATAAATATTGTTATACAATATTCTCCCTATAACACCTATAATCCTAAACTTTCTTAAAAAATGATGCATCCAATTAGCCGGATCTTCAATAATATTCAAGGCAGAAACTAAATAGTCTTCAAGATGTTGCATTCTAAGAATGTAGGTTTCAGTCATGATCCTAATCAAAAATATTCGTAAATCTTTTAAAACACTTCTCGGGTCTTGCGCTTTTACTTCTTAAAACCACATTTCTAACTCTTTTATTTGTTTCCTTCTAATTTCTTCATTTAAAGCATTCTTTGGCTTTTATTTCTCTTCCGATGTCCGTTTGACTATCATTGAGTCACCTCTATAATTAGTATAACATATATAATATACGATCCTTTTTTCTTCTACATAATGTCATATTTTAAATTAAACCTTAGCTAATTTGTATGTAAAAGGTAATGAGTTATTTATAGGATTCGTTTTTTTAAAGTCAAATATTTTTACGATCCAAATTGTTTGACTAATAAATTATTGTATCTTGTGTAGTAATATACAATTTTCATTTTACGTTAACACCTCAGTAATATACAATTTTCATTTTACGTTAACACTTCAATATTTTTAAATCTAGAATATTGTTAGATAATATTCATTATATTAATTATAGTGTCGTTTCTTTATTTGAAGCATTCTTTGTCTTTATTTCTCTTCCGATGTCCATTTGACTGTCATTGAGTCACCTCTATAATTAGTATAACATATATAATATACGATCCTTTTTTTTCCTACATAATGTCATATTTTAAATTAAACCTTAGATAATTTGTATGTAAAAGATAATGTGTTTTTTATAGGATTCGTTTTTTTAAAGTCAACTATTTTTACGATCTGAATTGTTTGACTAATAAATTATTGTATCTTGTGTAGTAATATAAAATTTTCATTTTACGTTAACACCTCAATATTGCTAACTCTAGTATATTGTTAGATAATATTTATTATATTAATTATAATGTTGTTTCATAGCCCAATTGTGTATTTTACGTAATTCTTTAATCGATAAATGATAAAAGAGTCCAAAACTCATTTAAAATCCAGTAATATTTAACTAAAAATATTTAATCAATATCACACATACATATTGTGTGTATGATTTAAAATATATGTGAATGTATGGCATAATGGTGTGAATATGCACAATTTAGCTCGGTGTTCCAAGTTCAATTACCATTGAAAATAATATTTCTATATATAAATAGGAACTTAGGGGTAAATTGGTGCTTTCAAATCATGAATAAAGTACTTTAGTTATTGATTTGGTCTTATACTTAATAATTTTCTTAAAAAATATATTATGCATTTCATATTTTTTCTTTACATAAAACCAAATATTGCGCCGCTTAAGCGGTACACACAAATATATCATGTATTGATGAGTGTTTAGGTTGTTTAAGAGAATAATAGTTATAAAGTAATTTTATTATTATTATTATTATTATTATTATTATTATTTTATCATATAATCAAACCATATATTTTGTATCAATAATTAATATTTTGTTATAATATATTATAGTTAAAATCAATAAATGTAAAAATAAAGTCATGATAAAAAATTATTAGTATGTAATGCATTAATTAAAATATTTTGTCTAGCCTGTTGGATAGCTGTACATGCATGAGAGCATGGTATCCCTCTCAAATCCCAAACCCTACATGAGCATGTCCTATTACTAAGACTAATAGAACAACTACTAACATTACCCTTGACCACATAACTGTCTCTACCATCCCACAATGCCTTATAACCTACACTTTCTTTAACAGCTTCATCTAGTATCTTTTTCATTCTAGGCACAATTATGCAATCAAGATTTGCCATCCTATCTCTATTTTCATGTAATCTAGTCATAATCATATCATGAATCTCTATCAACATGTCGATAAGAGGCATGTACCTTGCTTTGAGTATCCAACTGTTGAAGCATTCACTCATATTATTTTCAGTGCTTTCAGTCATGGAATGAGTCTTGAAAAATGCCTTTGACCACATACATGGATCCAACTCATTCATCTTCTCAAATGCTCCCTTGGAATGTCTTTGTAAGTCTTTCATGGCAGTCTTGAATGCCTGAGGATGGGTTGCAGTACTTGCATTCCAGAATGCATTCTTTACAGCTTCTGTGGGGTATTTGCTTGTGAGATTTGACACCAAGTGCCGTGTACAAAACCTATGTTCAACAAAAGGCAACAATTCCCTAATAGCCTTATCAAGCCCCTGGTAAGAACATTAAAAGAACAAGTTAAGAACAAGAAGTTAAAAGAACAAGAAAATACAAAATACACAAGAGTACAAGAACTACCTTTTGTTGATCTAAGATTATAGTTTTGTTGGTTCCTTGTCCTAAATCAAGATCTACAACCAATAACTCCAAGAACCATTTCCAGCTTTCATAGTTTTCAGACTCCACAACTGCCATTGCAACTGGCATGATGCAATTATTCCAATCTCTGCCTACAGCTGAAAGAAGCTGTCCTGCAGTTACTGTCTTCAAGAAACAACCATCAAGGCCAAGAACTGGTCTGCACCCCTCCTTCCAACTCTTTTTTAAAGCTGCATAGCAGATATACATCCTCTGAAACCTTGGTTCATCCCCTTCTTGCAGCCTAGCAGTAGAAATCTTCACTGTATTGTTTGGATTGCTTCTTAGTATCTCACCACCAAATTTTCTAACATTGGCATAGTGCTCCTTCATTTTGTCTTCAACCCCCCTTAAAGCCCTCTATCTCACTCTACAACACTTCCACTCACCAACATCAACTTTTAGTACCTTTTTAAACTCTTCTTGCATTTCTCCTAACTTCCAGTTGGGATTTTTTCTGATTTTATCCCCATATTTGCTAGCAAGCCACTTAACAGTAACTAGCTTGTTGTTGTAGTTCCATACACAGTTGTGCTCATTTAATAAAGTCTTTATTTGCCAACTGTTGGTAGGTTCAATGTAGGTGACCCACATCTTAAATGGACAACCTTTAGCACACCCCACTTGCATTCTTTTTAAATCATCCACTACATAATTGTAGGACCTACCTGTTTCCATAGAACATAACCTAACAGCATCTTTAAATTCACCTTTACTAGCAAAAACAAGTCCTACTTTCCACTTAATTTCTTTGACAGTTGATTTGGGATTAAAAGAATTTCCCACTCTTTTACCTTTCTTCTGCTGAGAAGGTGTTGCATAACACACTTCTTCATCACTTTCCTCATCACTAAACCCATCAAAAGAACCACTACAGTCAGAAGTATAAGACTTAGAACCAGAACCATGCAAAATTTCATCTTCTTTTTCATACTCAATCATCCTTAATCTTTTGATTTTACTTCTTTTCCTAATCTCAACAAATTCTTCATCACTGCAACTAAAGTCATCATCATCTAAAAAAGCATCATCAACCACATTCTCATCCACCAGATTCTCATCCCCCATATTCTCATCCCTCAGATTCTCATCTACTTGATTTTCATCTAAAATATCATCATCAACCTGATTCTCATCTAAAATATCATCATCAGCCTCATTTTCATCCACAACAGCTTGCTTGCTTTCATTTTCTTTTTTAAGATTTAAGACAAGTTTGTACAATGTATTTGGTGTCATGGTTGTCCCTACCCATATAGGTATCAAAGTTTTGCCAGACAATCTTTGGAACATGGTCATTAGATCACTATCTACTAACAGCTTATGGTGTGTCATTTCAAACACATAAGCAAAGGTTGGAAAATGGTAATCCAACTTGATACCCTGTTTCTTAGCTTCATCCTCATAAGTTAAGACAATATCTAACAGAGTACTTTTGTCTACATCTACCCTGATGTCAACATACTTACCCCTCCATTCTATTCGTAGTACTCTGTAATCATCCCCAATCCCAGCCCCAGTAAGAGGATTAATCCCACCATCATCCCGATCAATTGGTGTTTGATGATACACAAATAAAGTTACAGTATTATCACATGCAGATTGACTCAACTTAATCCATTCAGCCTTTGTTTCTCTAGTCAATAATCTAATACCAGATTCACGTTTGTAATACAAAGAATCGAACTCGTTAAATATCTTCAATTCTCCTAAACATACCTTCAATTGTGGAACACTGAATGCTTCGAGGTCAATCCCTTCTAAGATCTTCTCCTTGTTAGAGGTGTATTTGAAGACGGGATGGTGTTTAAATTTGCCCTCGTAACGTACAATCACTTTATACAAGTTTTGCCTGCAAAAAATGAAGTTCTTCGATCAAGATTTTGAATTTGTAAAACCACAATAAAAAACGTCAAGAGTAGAATTAAGAATGAAAGAGTAAAATTAAGAACTTACATTGGTTCTTCATTAACATTGCTCGAAGGAGGATTTTTAACTTTCGTCGCCGGTGGTTTCATCTCTGGAGAATTTGTGTGTAAAGGTGTGTGTATAATTGGGAATTATGTAATTAGGGTTTTAATTGGGGTTAATATATGGGTTATTATCGGGTCAGTAGTAATGGGTTTTTGTTATTTTCGATTTAATTTTAAGTTAAAATACTGACAAGGATTCAGACGTGGCAAGAGATAACGGGGCGCCGTCAAAAGTCAACGCGAGTTAACGGCGCTGCAAGTTTACTCATGTTCGGTGGTTCAATCGCAATAAATTATTAGTGTACTTACCTATTTGCAAGCTTTTTGAGTTCAGTTACCCAACTGCAAGTTAGGCCCGAGTTCAGTTATGTATTAGCCAATTAACCCCTATTCTTTCTAACATCATTAACCACCATGAGAGAGTCAGATTCGGTGATAATGTGATGAGCACCTATCTCCTCAATCCAATCTATTGCTTCCAGGACCCCTACAGCCTCAGCTTGGAGACCACTAACCATCCCTGCTTTTCTCAGATTTTTTTCCTTTAACAAAAGTCCCCAGACTATCCCTGATCAACATCCCAGTATTGAATGAAGAAGCCCAAGTATAGACTGAAGCATCTACATTTAGCTTCGACCAACCCATGTCTGGCACCTCCCATTGCGTATACTTCTTTGACTTCTTTAGATACAACTATGTTGTTTGCTTGCTTCTTCTTCATAGCCTCTGCCAATCTGCAATTTGTTTTTGGCTCATCTCTATTGTTACATCATGAGTTATGTTCTTATTATCCCAAACTTTCTTGTTTCTCACGAACCAAATCCCCCATAAAACAATTGCAATTTTCACAATGTTTTCATGTGTTTCCTTACTGAGCTTGTCTAAAAGCCAACTAGGGGCTGATTCCACCGACCTCATATCAAAAACCAAACCCATCTTATGCCAACATTGACTAGCAAACACACAGTCGAAAAAAACATGCAGCATACGTTCTATATTTATCAACCTCACACAATGGAAAAAGAATAGAAACAAAGATCTGTTTACCATGTAACACCTTTTTGACAGGTATGTTGTTTTTTCAGAAACGTCACAGGAATATTTTGACCTTATGTGGTATATTTGCGTTCCACAATCGATTCCACCCTCTAGAAGAAGTCTCATCAGTCATGACAATATTCTGAAAAAACCAGTAATGATTTAACAGTGAGGATATTGCAGATCACCCGTGGAACACATTGGAGAACACTAGCATGACTAAACGAGTATGATGGGTACTGGAAATAAAGATACAAGAACTACATCTTTGCAACAGAACACCTTGTTGAATCTACACCTCCAACAGAACACTTTAATGAATCTTGAAACACGATTCTTGATTAATAAACCATAGAGGATAATCTGAAGCATTGAGATTAATATACCATTAATCCCAGTCCATAGTTATCTTAAGAAGGATGAGACATGCATGAAGAGTATTAAAAATCATTATGTGTGTAACCATTATGAATCGCCTTGAACAATGATATAGGGTTTGTTGTGTGTGTATATATGTGGCTAACGCAGCGTCTTACCAATGAATATTTTTACAATCTGAATCGCATAGACAATATTTCCGTGATATTTGTGCCTTGATATTCTTTCCATAATTGAAAAAGATTCACATCTGTAATCAAATTTTGATTTAAAGATTATTTCCTTTTTGAAAGGAAATACTGTACCTATAATACTAGTTGGTGGATTCTAAAAGACCTTGATCTATCTAAATTAATACAATAATGCCATTATGTCTTGTATAATGTAATTAAAAAGAATTTAATTAATGGACGGTCTAGATGGAGTTCTCTAGTTCTCTTAATAAGAAGGTTCTCCATATAACCTTACCATATATATATATATATATATATATATATATATATAGTAGAGATCTAGGGAAAACTAGTTTAGATGGAAAACTTAGAGAACCCATCTTAATCGTCTATTTATATTTAGATTATGTTTCCAAATTTAAGTAATCTAAAATGTACCATAATTAAAACAATCATTAAAGATTGTGATTTTGCTAACTATAGCGGATTGAACTAATTAATTTAAGATTCTATAGTCTTTATTACCTAAGTTAACTTGATTATTACTTATATTTTTTTTTTTGTATAATCATTAAAGTTGAACAAGTCTGAAAATATTTAGTAGAACACATAAAAACAATATCTTATTGTTAGACACTCAATAGAATCTTAATATCTCACTTAGTAGAACACTCAATGAAATCTTAATATTTTAGTAAAGTACTTAGTAGAACACCTAGTTGAATCTTAATAAATTTAAATTAGATTTTATTTTAAAATAATTATGAAACGCTCGATAGAACACATGGTAGAATCTTATTATTGTTTTATAATAATATCGATTAAATTAAATTTATTTAACTAATAATTTATCTAACATTTGTGGAACACTTAATACAATCTTAAAAGAACACGTGAGTGAATCTAAAACATTTAATAGAATACATAAAAAAATATCTTCGCTATAAAACACTCAGTAGAATCTTAATATCTCACTTAGTAGAACACTTAGTGAAATCGTAATATCTCACGTAGTAGAACACTTATTAAAATCTTAATATCTTAGTAGAACACTTAGTTGAATCTTAATAAATTTAAATTATTTTTTTAAAAAAAAATAATTAATAAAACACTCAATAGAACACATTGTAGAATCTTATTATTGTTTAATAATAATATAAACTAAATTAAAATTTATTTAACTAATAACTTATATAAAATTTGTGGAACACTTCTTAAAAGAACACTGAATCTTGAAAGATTACTTAAAAAATGTTTATGAGAATCTAAATTAATCGTTTTTTAAGTGTTCTTATTAGATTCACTCAGGGGTTCTTTTAAGATTATATTAAGTGTTCCTCAAATTTTATATAAATTATTAGTTAAATAAAATTTACTTTAATCTATATTATTATAAAATAATTATAAGAGTGTTCTATTGAGTGTTTCATTAATTACTTTAAACTAAAATTTAATATAAATTTATTAAGATTCAACTATTCAACATGTGTTATTTTAAGATACTTTTACGTGTTCCATTTGTTCAATTTTAAATTAAATTCTCTTAAGCATTTTTAAGTGTTCTTCGAAAATTCACTCAAGTGTTCTTTTAAAATTCTATTAGGTGTTTCACAAATCTTATATAAATTATTAATTAAAAAAATAATAATTTTATTAATCTGTAATAATTAATATAATGTCAGCGAAGGGTGAATTAAAATTTAAAATAATGCAACATTTTTATTAAAACCCTTAATAAAATCTTGATTATTTCCTTAACTGGACTCTGGACATATCATGAATTACACAATGAAGATTTTGATGTTTAAAAGTTTAAATAATGATGCTTTTGTTGAATTTGGTAATTAAAAGTCAATTTCTAATTTAAGGAAATAATTTGAAACATGCATTTATTGTTTAGGTTGATATTTAAGAAAATAATTTAAAAGATTGTTAATTAAAATGATTTTGCTATATATCCATTCAACCATAAAATCAGGTAAATATAGTGAAATCATTTCAACCGTCAGATTGATATTAAATCAAGGAACCACAAAGGTACCTTAAGTTTTCACCACAAAAAAGTTTTCTCTTGAGCAACTCCCTATATATATATATATATATATATATATATATATATATATATTATAATTAAGAAAAATAAAAAAAAAGTTATATCATTAAAAATTATATCTTTTCTATTTTAATATTTATTTTTTTAAAAAATATCTTCTAAATTAAAATTAAATTAAAATTTTTATCCAAAATTTTTTTTTTTTTTTCAAAAATAAGTTATGAAATTATACTTTATATATATCTTAAAATGTTTGCCAAGTAGTGAAAAAGTTTTGTAAATAAATTGATGAGACGGAGAAAGTATTTTAATATAAAAAAGTCAACTGTTCTCGAAAAACATTAATTTTTAAATATGCGATTTGTTTAGCCAAAGGTCAACATACACATTTCCTATTATATCTAAATTAAAAAAAATTCCCACATGTTTAAAAACTAAAATTTAAACTTTTGTAATTATCATAATTTATCTTCTAATTGTCTACATTCGTTTTTTTATATATCATTGTTTTACATTAGTTGTCAAATTAATAAGGTCGCTCTAAGTTTTTTAAAGACGCAACGAAAATTTTAAGTGTAAAGTCAACGACGTATAATATTTAATTGATTTTCAATTTTGTATTGAATATAGCACAATGACTCAAAAATAATAAAATATTAAAAATAATGAAGCCGAAGCGTAGCGGACAACATACTAGTGTATAGAAATTTGGAATCATTTGGATGCAAAATGCAACTAGAAATTCTCTTTTAATAGCAAAAAACAGTTTTTGATATTAAATTATGGACATGTTTTGGGTATCTTAAAACAAGTAACTTATGACTTAAAATGTTAAGTGCAATATAAGTGATAAGTAAACTTTTAATTATAAGTTATTTAGTGTTTGGATGATTTTTCTTATAATTTGATGGCGTGTTTCGTAATTAAACTTATAAGTTAAAAAAACATTTAATGAAACTTAAAAGATTTTTCCAAAAAAATAAATTTACTTTACAATAAATTTATTGCATGATTTTAAAAACAAAAATATATTATAAACATTATAACAAAATAAGGAAATTATAATATAAACTTCATTAAGAGGAATTATTAACATAAGATATAAGATAATTTTTTGAAATTAAAAGTCACAAATTTTAAAATTAAAAATACTAACAACATGAAGAAATTTAAATATTTAGAACTCAACAATTATATCAAAGATTGTGAAAATACACCTGTCACCTGATAATATATTCAAGATTCTAGCGAAAACGTTAAAAATTGCAAGTACAAAAAAATATTACGTCCAATAAGTACTAATAAATTGGTTTAAATGTACCCGTGACTCTGCTTTCACTTATAAACAGATAAGTTCTAAAAAAATTCATAAATCAAAGTACTCAAACAAATGTATATAAGTGGAAACGACTCTGTTATAGAAATCGCCGATAAATCGGTCAAAAGTCGATTAAAATTTTGGAACCAATTTGGCCAATTTTGCAAAAATCGTCGATAAATCGCCGATTTTTCAATCAAATCACCCGATAAATCGTAAATCGGTAGCTCAACCGAATAGTTCCGATTTCCGAAATCTGAAATACTGGGAAACGAGCGTTCGTTTATTTATTTATTTTTGATAAAAAGAGAATGGATTCATTAAAACAATGGCATCCAGTCGGGACAAATCCCCGTACTGACATTACAACCTGAGTAGTAAACAGATAACTGAACTAAACAAATAGCCGTTCTATTTTCAGATCGCTTAACAGATAGAATATTAAAATTCTTCGAACTAAAAAAGGTTACAATGGTATCCCGATCAATCCTACCAGCATCAGCCCTGAAATCCGTAGTAGCACAATTGACCCTCACATAAATGCGTACTGAAGTCCAATGTTCCAAACCTTCAACTCATGTTGGGGAAGCATAAATCCCCATAACCGGAACAAACTTTAATTGTGAAAGGTGAGCTCTTGTGAATTCCACTACCATCTCAAGAATACTCCAACTATCTACATGCCATAAAACAGCTATAGATCTGCCGATACCCCAGCTATCTACATGCCAAAAATCAGCTATAGACATGCCGCAAGTAGCATCGATGCAAGCGTTCAAGATCTCCCAAAATGCCAAAAATCAGTTATTGACTCCACTGAAATTGAGCGTTCGTTTATTTGTTTTCATTCAGGTTGTAATGTCAGTTTAAGGTTTATCCTGACTTTGATTTGTATTTTTGCATCGAATTTTCGATAAAAATTTTGTTTCCATTGAAATTAAGTCTCTAATTTTGGTTGATGCAAGTTAATAAAACTTCTTTATTTATAAAAAAAAATTGGAAACGAGCGTTTTATCCAAATAAGAAACTTATTTGATTAGCCAAACACGCACCGTAGCAATAGGCCAATTGCTATAGCCAAGGTTGTAAAAATCGGAACTCGGTTCGACTCGGTTTTGTTCCGGAAAAATGAGTATTCGGAAATTCGGAGAGTACTCGGAGAACAAATCGGATATTTTTTAAATTTTTTTTCTCATATATTAAATCCATTCATTCATTCATATTTTAATGTACATGTGTTAAAATTTAGAATTTAATGGTAATATATATTTTATACATATACTAATAATAATTATTTAATAATATTAAAACCGGCCAAGGTTCTAAAGAGAACATGCTTAAAAAGAGAACGAGAGAACATCTCAAAAAAATTAATTTAAAAATTGTGAAAAATTATAAATGTTCTTAGATGCATTTTATGATTCTCAAACTTCAATAATTTTTTGGGAAAAAAAATATTTATGAGAATTTTGTTTTTTTAATCTCTTTTAGAATCTCACAAATTTTTAAGAATCTCTTTTAGAATCTCACAAATTTTGAAGAATCTCCTTTAGAATCTCGCAAATAGTTTTTTACACATATATTTGTTGTTGATAATTGTGTTTTTTAGAATTGTATTAATGATATAAACATATTTATAACTTTTTTGAATTTTAAAAATTAATATTTTATGTTGTTCTCTCGTTCTCTTTTTAAGCATGTTCTCTCTAGAGCCTTACTCATATAAACCAATAGATAAACATTAAAAATACGAGTGAGTGTAATTCGATTTGATTCCGAAACTCCGAACTCGAAACTCGGATCGGACGAGGGTTAAAAATGAGTACTCGAAATGAGTACTCGACTAATTCGGCACTTTTTAGAACCCTCGCTATAGCATTTTACGTATAGAACTTGCTGTAATGATTAAAGGCACCTACTTTTGTTATTAGAAAAATTACATGAAGTCCAGAACCAGTAATTATAGTTTTGTCGTAATTAGAATTGGCATAGGAAACGAAGAATCCAAGAATCCACTTGTATGTTAAAAAATCAATATGTAGGACCAAATATTCATTTGCTGAACAAAAATATGTTGATTGATGACTTGATATCTTCTGAGACAAGTCCGGTTCATGTCTCAACGACTTTTTCCTACGTATATCAGCAGTGTTGCAGATTTCGGAAATCGGAACTATTCGGTTGAGGTATCGATTTACGATTTATCGGGTGATTTGATTGAAAATTGGCGATTTATCGGTGATTTTTGCAAAATCGGCCGAATCGGTTCCAAAATTTTAACCGATTTTTGGCCGATTTATCGGCGATTTTTCAGAAATCGGGCGATTTCTATAACAGAGCGTATATGTATGTTCACTTAAATATATAAAAGAAAAATGTAAACAATGGACAATAAAAATATATGCTAATTTATTCAATTTTTCACTTCTATGTTTGAACGGTTGTTTTTTTACAAGTGATTGTTGCAAATTTTGATAAAAATTTTGGTATAGGTAAAATTTTTGATATGAAAATTGGAAGATCCCATCTTATACAAACGACGAATATTTTTTTTGTAATATCATATGCTAACAATCGTTGCCATATGTTTTTATACTGCAATCCTATAGACATTTATACATTAGAACCTTTTTATAAGAATATTTCGTATAACAATAATCCTACCTATAGTGATAAAAAAAAAAAATTATGGTCCCGCAAACAGTTATAAATAATAATAACTCCCATTTTATAATATTTTATATTTTTTTGTAACAATATCCTTAAAAAAGTCACCTTTATATAATAATAAAATAACATAAATATTATATATAAGGGATATATAGGCTCATCCTCAAGGGAGAACCTTCTTAACTAAGAGAACTGAGAGACCACCTTATTAGTCGTTGATTACAATCTGATCTGATGGTTGATATATAATGACAATTTAATTTTAAAAAAAACTACAATCATACCTTAATTACAGTATAAGGGCAAAGTAGGTAAACTAGAAATTATTAAATATTTCTTTAAATATCAAGAATCAGTTTAAACATTACTTACGATCAATCAATCTTGATTGATTACAATTTGATCTTTCATCATTCATAATATTTAATTATGAATATTTTTTCGAAATTTGCCATTGATCTTCATTTTTTTGGAAACAAAATAATGATTTAACGTTTATCCATCAAAATTTCAAATCTTTCCATGAAACAAACAAATGTCAAATGAATTATACAATCTGCTCTTCATTTTTTCCGTACTTTATTGATCGAAGGAATTAACAAAAATGTCTATCCATTAAACTTTTCAAATCTTTATTTATATCATACTATATTTACCAAAGGAATTATTGACTTTGCCGACTACTAGTTGCTGTTAAAATATGTCTAAGATAATCAATATTACAATGATTGTCTAAGATATCCGAGATTTTTCTTAGATTGTTTTCTTAAAAAATTATTTTTTGCATACATGATTTTTTTTCATATATTTTTTTATAAATATTGATATTTTTTATAAAGTGTTTTTGAAATAAGAAATTTAAATTTTAAATTGAAAATTGAAAATGCATTTCATATAATTTGAGATTCTTCAAGGTGATTTTATTTCGGTGGTTAGATTCTTATAAGTTGAGATTCTAATAAATGTTTCTTATAGTCAAAATACTTTTATTTGACCGGTAAGATTCTTCTAAATTGACTAGTTGAGTACAGATTCTTGAGTATTCCAAATTTTTTGACATATATAAATTTTTTTAGATTATTGATTTTCTAAAGTGTTTTGAGATAATTCTTTCACATATATAAATTTTTTAGATTTTTGATTTTGTAAAGCGTATTTTTGTTCGAACAAAATCTAATGAGTTTGGTATTGAACCTTTCTTTCATAGTTTCTTCAAAATGTCTTGACTTTATTGATATTTTTAGAAATATTTTTTTTAAGCTTTTTAAAGATATAAAATACGTATCATATTTTCCTAGAGTACATATATTAATAAATTTAAACAAAATATTGATTCTTGAGTTTTCCAAATTCCTTTGCATATGTAAATTTTTTTATGTTATTTTTTATTCATTTTTTTAGAGATTCTTCAAGGTATTTTGAATAATATTTAATATACTATATTTGAGATTTTTTGAAGTATTTTGAGAATTTTTAAGATGATTTTTTATTCTATTTTTTATAGATTTTTTATTATTTTATAATATTCTATTTTTTATAGATTTTTTAAGGTGTTTCATTGTTTTTGTGCTTTTTTAGAATTTTTCTTTTGAGAGTTTCTAAAATAATTGATACTTTTAAGATATTTTATAATTTTTTTCTAATATATTTTCTAATATTTAATAACCAATTCAAAATCATTATAATTAATATTTTCTAATATATTTTACATGTTTTCTAATTTGTTTTAAAGATTTATTAAAGATTCCGTTAAGTGCTTTATTAATTTCTTAATCTTTTTGTTAAGTAATTTTTTTAATTTATTAAAGATTTCGTTAAGTATTTTTTACTAATTTATCAGAGATTTCGTTTGGTATTTTTATTAATTTATTAAAGATTCTGTTAAGTGTTTATTAATTTATTAAAGATTCTACTAAGTATAAAATAAAAAATAAATAAATAATTTACAAAATATCATTGCACCAATTGAGAAAATGGTGTTGCGTGTTTATTAATTTATTAAGTGTTTTAGAAATTTATTAAATATTTTGTTAAGAGATTTTATTAATTATTAAAGATTTTGTTATGTGTTTATTAATTTATTATAGATTCCGTTAAGTGTTTATTAATTTATTAAAGATTCTGTTAAGTGTTTATTAATTTATTAAGGACTTTACTATGTGTTTATTAATTTATTAAAGATTCTGTTAAGTGTTTATTAATTTATTAAAGATTTCGTTAAGTGTTTTACAAATTTATTAAAGATTTTGTTTAGTGTTTTTACTAATTTGTTAAAGATTCCGTTAAGTGTTTTACAAATTTATTAAAGATTCTGTTAAGTGTTTTTATTAATTTAATAAAGATTCCGTTAAGTGTTATTAATTTATTAAATATTCCGTTAAGTGTTTATTAATTTATTAAGTGTTTTACAAATTTATTAAAAAATCTGTCAAGTGTTTTTATTAAAATTTTCGTTAAGTGTTTATTAATTTATTAAAGATTCTACTAAGTGTAAAATAAAGAATAAATTAATAATTTACAAAATATTTAACAAAATATCATTACGCCAATTGAGAAAATGATTTTAAGGAATCCTAATAAAAGGTAAAAAAATTTAAAGTAATTGTATTAAGGTTATACAATTAAAAGTGAATTTAAAATAAAAAAAATATTATTAAAATAATTACTATAAAATGTAAATTAAAAAAATGTGGTGAGAAACTTGATAAAAATGTAAAAACCTATGAAAATTGTGAACATAACAATGTGATTAATTTTTAAGGTGTTTTATTTTTTTGTGCTTTTTTAGAATTTTTCTTTTTAAGATTTTCTAAAATATTTTATACTTTTAAGATATTTTATATATTTTTTAATAACCAATTCAAAATCATTATAATTGATATTTTATAATATATGTTATATGTTTTATAATTTGTATTAAATATTTATTAAAAATTATGTTAAGTGCTTTATTAATTTCTTAAAATTCCTATTAAGTATTTTTCTCATTTATTAAAGATTCCGTTAAGTATTTTTACTAATTTATTAGAGATTCTGTTTAATGTTTTTATTAATTTGTTAAAGATTCACTCAAGTGTTTTACAAATTTATTAAAGATTATGTTAAGTATTTTTATTAATTTTTCAAAGATTCTATTAAGTATTTTATTTATATTATGTAATTTGTAGAATTTAGTTAAATCTTTTGTATAACTTTGTTTGATGAAAATAGAAGTGCTGATGTTCTATTACGTGTTCTTTGAGAAAACACCCAGATAACGAAACGAGGGTGTTTGGCTTAACTTAAAAAATGTTACTTATCACTTAAAGTGCTACTTACTCACTTTAAGTGAAAAATGATAATTTTAACTTAAAGTTAGGTGTATCTGTTTGGCTAATTTTACTTAAAGTAAAATTATTTTTAAAAAATTAACTAAAAAAAAAGAAATTTATATTTTTCAAACATAATATAAAAGTGTAAAATACAAATATATGCAAAGAATATAATACGAGTTAAAAGGTGACCCAAATACATAAAAATTGATATGAGAAAAAAAATAAGTGGAAAAAAAGTACCTCCAAGGTACTTTTTTTTTTTGAACTAAAACTAACTTTAAGTGGAAAAATTTAAGGTTAGACAAACAGCACGAAATCACTTTAAGTAGATAAAAAAAAATTTTAAGGGGGGCCAAACGGGCTCAACATCTGTAACGTGGTCCATCTCTTTGAACAACTGGTCCACTTCACGTTGATGTCACCGTAGATATCCTTCCAAAAATAATTTCTCTGAATATATGAGAAGATTCTCCTAAATATTCTAGTATAATATTGATGAAAATCCTCCTAAAATATTTTATTAATTAAATAATTTTTATTAAAAGTATTTATTACTTTATGTCAACAAAATTTTTAAAAAGACTAATTGTTCTAATTTTTTTTGTCGGGTAGGTAATCTAATTTGAAATATATTAAGATTCCCATAATCATTTTATTCAAAAAAATATTAATTATATCAAACAACATTGCTACAACGAGATTCTTTTAAGTGTTTTATTTTAAAAAAAATAATTATATCAAATAGCATTGCTACAACGAGATTTTCTTAAATGTTTCAATAACCTATTTTTTCTGAACATTTGAAAGAGAAGATATTATTTAAATTAACAGACTAGGGTTCATCCTCCGATTATCTACACAATTTTTTGGTCAAATTAGTTCTAATTAAATATGTACTCGACAATATGCTTTGTAGAACTTTTAATAGAAACGTAACGAAAGTAAGCCAAAGATTTCATATATGTTAGCCCGTTGATAGATTCATTTTTCTCCATTATTGTCTTGCTCTATTTTTCCCGAAGCTTTGATATGAATACGTATACAATTCGTATTGTATGTAACATAATGAATTGATGATAATATTCCTCAGATTTTGATTGTTTCCATGTAAATGAAGATCTTTGATTTGAAAATTAACACCTAATCATCAAAGTTTCCATGCGTGAAGCAAATCATCAGTGAATAATATATTACTACTAACCCTTAATATTGCAAAAAATCACAACTATGCCACTGAATATTACTATTTTTAATTTCTAATAATTATTTATAATGAATGGTCTTAGATCTAGTCTCCTGGTTCTCTTGATAAGACTGTTCTCCCTAGAACCTCACCCATATATATATATATATATATATATATATATATATATATATATAGGGTCTTGTTCTAATAGAAACTAACTTAGAATAGAAACTAGAAACTAAACCTAAATTAAATATTTCAAGCTAATCTAATGACCAAATTAGGGGTACCCCAATACAAAAAACGTTTAAAATTATTGGCTCTATTCAATAAAAAAAATTTAAAAAATAAAAAAAAAAATTAAAAAAAGTTACTGTTCACGTGATGACGTGGCACGTGAACAGTAGCTTTTTTTTTTTTTTTTTTTTTATATTTTTGTTGAATAGAGCCAAGAATTTTATAAGTTTTTTGTGAAGGTGCCCCTAGCGGGGCCATTAAAATAAATGAAATATAATTTATTTAGTGTAGGTTTCTAGTTTCTATTATAAGGTTGGTTTCTATTTGAACGCTAGCCTATATATATATATATATATAACATGTAACATTACATCAAATTTAATATATATCATAACTTGATTGAAAATATAGAATTTGAAATGATAACGAAATAAATAAGTATTTATACTTATTTTATGGCGTACGAATTTAAAAGATAGACTATCTTAAAATAAATTTATTATATATATATATATATATATATATTCATATATATGCGGTTTTTCAAATTTTAAAACACAAGTATGAGGGAAATACGTAATATATATATATATATATATATATATATATATAATACGTATATTTGCTTATATAAATTCGTACATCTTAATAAATATTTAAATTCATGTTTTTTATGTATAAGATATAAATAATTAAATATTTATTAATAATTTTTTATAAAAAAATTTAATATATAAATCTTTGTTTAAGAATAATCTCCATATAATTATATTTTTTAATAATTCCTACATTATTACTATATTGAGATTTTAGGAACTTTATCTTTAGGACTCTAGTAGTGTATTATCAATAAAACTAAATTGCTGTTAGTGTAGAATTCTAGGGAATTTACCAATATATCCCTGAATTAGGGTCATTCCAGTAATTTTCCAGCTTAATATGGGTTAACGGGTTTGTATCCATGCTCCATGACCCATAATTTATCTCTGTTTTTTGGATAGTCCAGACAATATTTTAGATCCGATTATTGGAACACGCTATTCATCGGTTGTGATTTCAAAATCTCAACTATCCACAATTTCAGCCAAAATTTATGTAACTGATTATGTCTTGCACTCATCTTCATAAACAGTTATCAAGATTTCAGTTCTTCGGTTTAGTTTTGAAATTTCTTTATTCAATTTTTTCCTCCGATGATATGTTAGATGCAATTCTGAAATTAAATGGTTAGTGTTCTCTTTGCTTTCTTTCAATATTTGATCGTGATGTGTGATTTTTATGCAATTCATAGCACATAATTTTTAACAATTTGATACTGATGGATTTCTTCTAGGTCATCTTTGATTTTGTAATATCATATATTTTGGTACCATATTTGATTTCCCGGATATTTTAGGTTGCAGACTCATTACTTTTATTGAACATCAATTCAAAAATATATATGTGTGTGTGTGATATGCATAGTGAATCATGGAAATCACCTTCATCTGCACTTAACTCTGGTAATATGTATGAAATTGTTTAATGACGGACTATCATAAGCATTGTGATACAATGTCTTAGCCATATTATTTTGTTATTTTTTGTTTATTTTGCAGAGAAAGACATGAAAAACATCAGAAGATTAATAGATGTAGAAAAATGAAAAAACTCAATGCACAAAACAATATTAAATTGAGGTATTTTCAAAGAATGTGGTTCAGTTCTTAATAAATAGATAGATCCCAAAGAGTTGTAATGAATTGTCTTTCTTTTTGTTTTTATTTTTATTTTTGTTTCAATTTTTTGTTGTTTGGTGTGCCTAATTTCATATGATTTCTTGATGTATGCCTTGTTGGGTTTCAACCCAATATGTGTTATGGACTTGGTTGGTCCAAGATATATATGGTAAGATGATAATTGTATGTGTAGACAATTATTATATATGGTATGTCTTGATCACAAAGTTTGGAAATTAGGTGTCAAGAATTGGAAGACTTGTATAACAAGTATGGTAAGACTTGTAGAACAAGTATCGTAAGTCTTGGTGGCTAAGTTTTGGATGGCTATATATACATAGTCATATTGTATTTGTTTGATAGGGTGAAAGCTTAAGAGATGTAGTCTTAAGTATTGTTTGGGAGATGCTTGAGCATTGTTGGCTCAAGTATCAGGGTTGGGACACCGTTAAGGTACAAGTTTGGGACGTGGGTGTTTCCACGTCAAGTATTTGTGTGTTCTTGTTTTGCACTTTGGTAGATCTTGTCAAGTATTGATTGGTGTATGCGAACGCTCTGTATTGGTGATTGTGAATCTCGAATTGTGTAAGTCCCCTAACCTAACAAGTGGTATCAAGAGCCAAGGTTTAGGTTTGTGATTGAAGAGGTTGAGGGAAAGTTCGAGAAGGATTTGTTGACAAGGAGATTCCTACTAAAGCGGGTAGAGACAAAGTTACGTGCGGTTTGGAGGTTGACTTGCACCTTGGATCAATCATGTGTTCGGACTCAAGATGGAAGAAGATGGAAGAGGTCTTCGCAATTGCTTCAATGGCTTGATCAACTGTTTGGATGATACTACAGATTTTCTTCAGGAGGCCGAAGGATTGTGAAAGCAAGGATCGGGTGACTCAACATGTGGAAGAGCACTCGTGGCGGTTAATGCACGTGATTTTGTAGATGGATACATTGTTATGGTGAAGAACGATGGTTTGGGTGGTTTGGAGGGTCACTATACGGGTTTTAGCGACACTCAATGTTTGGAAGAGCAAGAGAGGGTTCTTGTTCGAGGGGAGGCATTGGCGAATGGACGTCAATGGCTTGATTGGTTACCGTTCAATCCGATATGGGTATTGGGTTGAAGGGGAGGATTGTTGGGTTTCAACCCAATATGTGTTATGGACTTGGTTGGTCCAAGATATATATGGTAAGATGATAATTGTATGTGTAGACAATTATTATATATGGTATGTCTTGATCACAAAGTTTGGAAATTAGGTGCCATGAATTGGAAGACTTGTATAACAAGTATGGTAAGACTTGTAGAACAAGTATGGTAAGTCTTGGTGGTTAGGTTTTGGATGGCTATATATACATAGTCATATTGTATTTGTTTGATAGGGTGAAAGCTTAAGAGATGTAGTCTTAAGTATTGTTTGGGAGATGCTTGAGCATTGTTGGCTCAAGTATCAGGGTTGGGACACCATTAAGGTACAAGTTTGGGACGTGGGTGTTTCCACGTCAAGTATTTGTGTGTTCTTGTTTTGCGCTTTGGTAGATCTTGTCAATTATTGATTGGTGTGTGTGCGCGCTCTGTATTGGTGATTGTGAATCTCGAATTGTGTAAGTCCCCTAACTTAACATGCCTAATTGTCTTTCTTAATCTTGACTTCTTGCCATTCAATCATGTGCAAATTGCAATGCGATTATCAATATTACAGTTCTAACCATAGATGTTGGAGTAAAATGGTCCGTCCTACAATTCTCACTTTTACAATGCTAATGAAAGATTTTCTTTAGCATCATACTGCAATTTTTTTTGTTTTTTTAATTGTGTATGTGATTAAATTTATTAAAATAATAATAAATGATCTATACCATACAAGTTTGGGTGATTTTATCTGGTCAGAAGGTTGATTAAACGGTTTAATTCCATGTTAGTCCAATGTATGCAATCCTACAAAATTTGATGATGTGTCGATTTTCTTGATTGCAAAATTAGTTGATGTGCCGTTTTTATTGATTTTAGACATTTAAAACAATACTCTCTCCGATATACTCCACACAACTTTCTTAACATCGCTTCCATTTTCAACATTCAATATTTATTTTTATTAATTTATACCTCTCGATAAATCTTCATCTTGCAACTATACTTGATTTATAGTTATAATGATGTTATATGTATATATACCTTACCATATTGTGTTCATTATCGATGTAGGTGCAGGAAATGACCTTACACTAAATTCTATAATTTATCAATCCTTAAGCATATTTGGACAATCTTGCAGGTTTTAAGTATGTATGTACATCCATTTATTTATGTGTAAGGGCGGGTTTTTGGTCCTTCCTTTCCATTCTAAACACAAAATTTTTTATGCTATATTATTTCTTCACTATGTATATTAATATTTCCAGTTCTTCCCATGTTTGATTTTAGGCTTTGCATGATGGGAGATTTGCACCGAGAACAAATATATCTCTTTATGCTGATTTAAGGGTTGGCCTTCAAAACACTACTCACACATATGAACATTTTCTGAGTTATTAACACGGTTTTAGTATAGAGAAATATGCTTTTCTTTATTATATTTTACTTGATCTTATTATGAATTGTCATCTATTATAATTCACGACAAGCTAAGGCCGAAGAGGATGGAATTGGAAGTGTTATTTATTCAGTGGAGTGATCACCACGAAAAGCTTCAGATTTTCTCAAGGTATTATGTTATATTTTCGCGTTCTATTATGTTGTTCATATAAAAGGCCAGAGATTAGGTTTTTGCAAGGAGGCGGCAAATAACAAGGTTATTTAGTATGTGTGTCATGTTCTCTTCGTCATGCTGTATATGTGGTTCAAATGGATCATGGTGTAAATCACCTAGATTAGATTATGCTAATAATATAATTCAATGCACCTTGATCACATAAGTTCTACTTTTAATGTTGATTTAGTCAAGTGTTAATCATGATACCAATTATTCTTGATTTATAAGTTAGACTTATCTTTGACATAATTTACTTTTAGTTATGAATTATGAAGAAAATGGTATATTGAGAAGTTTGCCTTTACATTAAGAAACTGAAATGACATTCCATGTTATGCTCAATTTAATGTAATGTGCTATCTTATTGAGAAGGTTTTTTGCTAACATTTCTATATTTTTTAGGATCGAACCTGGGGCAGTCACTGTTTGGATACTCTTCTCCTCCTCCTGTTGGTTTGAAACGTAAGATCCGAGAAGCCATAATACAAACCCTATCCTCATCACCATTACAAAAATAGACTTTTATGCCTGAAATAAAAAAAGCCAGTGGTCCAGGTGTTTTTGGAGAAAAGACACTGAACGGTAAAGAAGATATCTATACTCTTTACGGCAACACTTTTTGTTAATGTTATGGGTTCATTTGTAAAATTTTATTTTTGATGAATTAAATAAAAAAACATATTTTTTAGTGATTCGGAACATATTAAAACTCTGTTTGATACAATTTTATTGAATTCAATTGGAAAGATTGAAGGGTCTGTGCAGAGAAGCTTCGTGAGACTGGCAAGTGGAATCTTGATAAAACTGAAGGCTCATCGTCTTGCTATGCTGGTATGTTACTTTAACTCACTTTATTTGCTCATTTGATTAATTATTTATATATATCCCAGAGAAATACATTTACTATGATTGTATTTATGTTGACCTTGAAAATTTAGGCCAAAAATTTGCTTAATTTACCGGGTAACATAAAGCCATAAACTGAAATGTTATAAATTTTTCCTTGGTTTGATTTTCAAACCAATTGCCTATATTGTTTATTGTGTTTGTGTAATAGTATATTGTCTATGTTGTTAGATAAATGAAGTAAACGAATTTATAAAATAAGAGCATTGGCTTACAATATACTATTAACACAAACATGTAACATTAAGCATATTTCGGGGTAGAAAACATGTAACATTGATGCGCAGTGTTTTAGATCAAAGGCAGCAGCTCATTTGGATTTATTTTAATACATGAAATTGGTTCTTTTTTAGCAGGTTGTGGTGGAAATCTGGGAGGTGTTATAGATCCAAAAATTGCAGTGGCATTGGCTTTCAGGGAGGCATTGTCTTGGCTAAAAAATCTGCAGATTTCTCAGGTTTGCATTGAACTTGATTCCCTCAGTGTTGTCCAGGCTTTTCGTTGCATGTCTCAGCACGCTTCTTATATGAGATATTGAGATCCATTATGCTTGATTGCTCAGTGATCGTAAAGGACTTATGTCGTGTTTAGTTTATTTTGTTAATAGTATAAATGGTACTCTAATTTACTTTGTTATAATTTTCATTTCACAAGGAAAGAGATCTTGACAAAGATAAGATGCTTTACAAGTTCCTTGGTTCCTGAACAACATTTTGATGTATATTCTATTAAATTTAGTCACCTAATTTAATTTATTGGTAAAGTTGGAAGATTTCTCATAATATTTTTTTAGATCACAAAAAATGTGAAAAAATACCTACACCCCTGGCCCCTATCTCCCAATCAACCTGTTCTTACCTTGCAGGTCAGACTTGATGATAAGAATTGATGTGTGAAAACTGGAAATAGAAAGGATAGGTAAACGCAAAGGCTTTTTACATAAGGATAGATAAGAATTAATTGATATATTAAAATTTACAGGACTTTCAAGTCTTACTATAAAATGGCATTGGTCCTGCTAACAAGAAAAATATTTTAGTATAACATATAAAATCCATTACTACTAAGATATGAAGTTATTTCTTTTGTACAATTTTATTATTGTATAAAAATTAGATACTATCGTTATAATAGATGACTTTGAAGTGCTTGACTTTACTATTTTAGTCGAAGATTGAATCCAATAGTGATTCATTTTGGGATCTTGCTATGATACTAATTGCAGTACTATTTATGCTTCAGATTGTATTTGTGAGTATGATTTGCTGTTGTGGAATTTGTGAAGCAACTTCTTCCTCATTAGCAGTTAGTTGCTAACACTAAGTTGTATATTATTCTGTGACCATAGAATCAACAGTTGGTATACGCAGCCTACTGAACCAGTTAGAGGATCACAATTCCAAAAATAAAGTACTTGCAACTCCTTTACGGAGAATAGTACAGATAGTACTGAAAAATTTATTTGTAATTAGAACCCTGTGTTTATTTTTTACAATAGAGTTGAATCTTTAAACATTTTTTGAAACTAAATTATTTTCTTTTCGCAGTATGTCTTACATGGACTGAAGTGTACACTAGGCAAAAATTCTACATCTTGATATGAAACCAAGCAACTTGCTTCTTAATTCCAACCGTGACCTAGAATTTTATGATTTTGGGCTTGCGCGATTGAGATAGAGTTTATGACAAAATATGTTGTAACCCAATGGTACAAGGCTCCAGAATTGTTTCTCATCTGTTCAAAATATACAGCAGCCATTGACATCTGGTCTGTTGCATTTTAATGGAAATAATCAAACGGGAACCTCTCTTTCCGGGTAAAGACTATGTTGAGCAATTGTTACTTATCACTCAGGTAATCAAGCACTTTCTTCCAAAATATAAGTATGTGTACTAATTAAATCATTAAATTTGTGGGTTTCAAGCTCAAATCAGTATATTTATCATGCTGATCACATTGTGATATTGTCATACTTTATCCTTTTTGTTGTTTTATGATGGAAGATTTGTAGATTTAAATCAATCTTATTTTTTTTCCGGAAGTATTTTTTATTTTAAAGTAAAACTTAAGGCAGTCGAAGATTTTGATAATTGGTGGTACTAAAGCTGTATCGGATGCGGGGCTGAGACATCGAAAGAAGCTGGAAAGATTAAGTGTAGCGGATGCCCAAATAACTATCATGTCGTTAAGAAAATGTATATGTACTATGAAACAAAGTCAACATTATAAGCTCCATGTAAATTATTGATTGAGAATACAAACTTAACCATTCAAACAATATAAAGTAAGTAATTATTAATTGGTTTATCAAGTATAAGGTTCTCATTCTGGGTGAAGATACAACTGAAGCATATAACTTTGTTTTCTTAGATCGTGCTGCCAAAAGATTGACCGGGAAGACTGCAACAAAACTTATTCCTGACATGATAGAGGTATCTTAGATGATTCATATTTATTTGACTGATGAGATTGCTAATTATTATAACAAATTTTGGGATTTCGCAGGTGCAACATGAGGAGATTCCTCCCAAGATTAAGCAAGTCAGTGGTAAAGATTCCTCCCAGAATTTCATCTTAGAGGTATGCTAACCTTTTAGAGCCATGCACTAAGAAAACCTAGAGACCGAGCCACATAATCTTGGTAGAGAGTTACAAGTTGATAACTTGGCTTTCATGGGCTTATTTAAGCACAAAAGATTTTCTTCTTACGCATTTTCATCCTTTTTGACCTGGCTTAAATAATAAAGGTGATTAGCAGTTCATCGAAAATCATTATCAACTGGCTGTCATCACTGTTGGATTGTCGGCTCAGAAAATTTTGCAAATGATGGTTGATAATTATTCAGGACATAATGCAGGTATAGCCTCAAGCGGTTTGGCTTGGTTCCTGTTCTATGCATTTGCTGAGAAATGAATAAAGTGTATTTGGTTCATAGTTAGTAATTGCGTGTAATTCTGAAATGTTAAACGTTTTTCCCATCTTTACAAATACTTGGATGTATTTGTTTGTTTTAATGGCATATTACCACATTTTTATACCTATTTGGAATGCTATCCATGTATCATGCAATTAAGTTTTAGAGGTTTTAGTTTTTAGAATTAAGTGGCTTGAAGTGACTTCCTAATATTTTGAGTAGTAGCTTTATGCATGTACAGGGAACTTTAATTTTTTTTTGTGAGCTTTTATTAGATTATATTAATTTTTTCTTTTTTGAAAAATTACAAAATAATGTTTATAAATGTTATAAGTGGATGATACTTATTCCATTAACATTAACTTTTATTATTTAGTTATTGCATTTTTGGATAAAATTTTATGTTTTTCAATTTTGAAAACCATTAAATTAGATATTTTCATTAAGTTGATGATACTTACTCCCTCCATCCAATCCATTTCTTTACACTTTTTTGTCACTGGCACGCATTTTAAGGTGACTTTTAAGGATAGTTCCATAACTTATTTTTAAATTTTTCTTTTTTTGTATAAAAATAGGATTGTTCTATTTTTATACAAAAAAAAAAAAGAAAATTTCAAAAATAAGTTATGGAACTATTCTTAAAATCCACCTTAAAATGCGTGTCAGATACCCTATTTTGAAATGATAATAATTGGAAAGGACGGAGAGAGTAATTTATTAACAGAAATCTTTTGGATTTAGTTGTATTGTATTTTTTTAAAAAAAAAACATGTTTTTTAATTTAAAATTCATTAAATTATATATTTTTTCTATATATTTTCACACAATAAATTTGTTATACTATATAAAATTAATTTCACTAAGCTGATGATACTTATTTTTTTTGCTAAATCGATGATACTTATTTTATTGACATTAATCTTTATTATATATGTTGTATTTTTGAATAAAATTTCATGTTTTATAATTTAAGATTACAAAATAATATCTACAAACCCCGTCAATAATTTTGACAATATGATGAATAGTTTAACTTTTTTAACTTTTTAAACGTAATAACATTTTTAATTTTTATTAAATATAATTTAAAAATATAATTATTAATAATACTTTTTTTTGCCACAGTGATTCTATTATTTTAGTATGATACATGCGATAGGGGAGAATCGAATTCGACAAGGCATAATCCTCATTTACTACATAAGCTACACCATTTGTATATAGAATGACAACCAAATCACAAAACTCTCAAACACAATTTGTATATAGAATATAATTATTATTTTTGTAATCTTTGTGCACATTTCTTAGTTAGTGCAAACTAAATAATGTTTAAAACAAGAATGTTATTTTTGCACTTTGTTTAGTGCTTCCTTTCAAACTTAATAAAGATTTTGTACATAACATTTAGCTAATTTAGGAGTTTATTGTGTTTTTAAATGAATAATTTCTTTTTCTTTATAGTATTTGGTAATAGGGATGTATATATTAATGAAAAGTATGACGAATTATTGTAGAATAAAGTTTGATTATTTCTCTTAACTTACTTTTTTTTAATTGAAAATTTCATCTATTTATAATGAAAATTTAGCATATGAAAATATGTAAAATCTTCTAAAGATAGTGTTATGAATATTAATAAATAAGATGTATGCATTATTTTCTACTTTATATTTATAAATATCGTGGTCTATTTTTTAAAACTTATATTTTAATAATTTATTTATGTTTTATAATTTTTTCTAATGATTATTGAAATCTTTATTTAATAAAATACTAGACGACGAGACAACGTCCAATAGCATTTTACTACATAATTATATAGAGCAATGTATTAATAGAAAAATATAATGCTAGGCATATTTTTCTGAATTATCACATATGCAAAATAATTTTTGAATTTTTTATATTTTTAAAAATAATTTTAAAAATAAATATATTATTCGGTGTGCGAAGCACGGCTATATTTCTAGTTATGTAAAAGGCCGAATGCATATTCATGCCCTTGAACTTTAAAATAAAAACCTATCGCATCCCTAACCTCTAAGACCTAGAGATGTTCAAAAAGCCTGAAGCCCGAAGCCCGGCCCGAAAAAAAGCCTGAAAAGCTCGGTCCGGAAAAAGCCCGGCCCGGAGGCCTAAAACGGGCCCCTTATTTTTCACGAAGCCTGGTCCGGTCCGAAACCCGGTTAAAAGACCGGGTTTTTAAAAGTCCGGATAAAGCTCGAGCTTTTTAAAAGTCCGGGCTTTTTAAAAGCCCGGTTAAAACCCGGCCCGATGCCCGGATAAATATCAATGTATACAAAAGTTCGGCCTCCAGGTTTTTGAACATTTAATCTAATGCCAACATATAGAAAGCGCTTCTATGATTCATGGGTTTTTCATTGCACCTGATTACATAGTTGCTTATTTCCCCCCCTCTCATGGAGTATATCAATGAAGTACTTGTCAAAAGAATTTTGTGTTGAACCCTGACATGGTTTTGGTTGAAAGAAACACCGCTTTTGTTTGAACTTTGAAATGATTTATTTTTGGAAAGGTTTTATAGTTTGGTAGTGTTGTCTGCCTATCCAATTATAGTTGGGATTATGTTATGCTTATCCTGTAGTTATTTGCTACTTCTGACATATCTCATGATCTGCATGATATCCTTGATACTAATTTGTACCTTCTGTCTCCATTTGCAGGATTCTGGGAAATGTACGATCCCGAAGGATACTCTCTTTGGTTGTGTAAATACAAGTACAATGAAGAAAATACAATCTCATTTGTGACTATGAACATGGTAGCTGGTTTTTTCCAACGCATGGATGTGGCACACGAGTATGCATTTGGAAAAATGATGATTATTGGTTCTCAACCACCATACAAGATCTGTGGATTGTGAATTTTTCGAAGAAAAGAGATTCCTCAATTTGTTAAGGACGAGTGTTATGATATGGAGCTTTATGAGCAGACACAAGTTGCTATCAATGATGAAGCTTAAAAGGAACGTGTTAGCCAAATTAATGATAGAGGGTCGTGAGTTATTTGAGGGTGAGAGAATCTTTTGGACACAAAATGTTTCATGTAATACATTTAAGTTATGACATGTCCTCCAAAATCTTTGAGGCCTATTCTACTTCTGGTACTTTGCTATACATTTTATGACTGACCTCCAAAATTAAGGCCTATTATACTTGTTGGATTGTATCTTTTAGCCACGAAATATAATATGTAGTTATTTTCTGAGCAAGGTGATTGTATTTTTGTGTGTTCTAAATAGCACTGTTGATTAGACTTCACAATATTAATTTTATTGAAAGATGTTACCTTATTTTAAACATACTACTTGATTTCCTTTGTTTAATCCTAATACAGTCTCTAAATAGTAAACCTACACTATGAAGGTCTTCTGTGAATGTCACATTTTGGGATGCTTTTGCTGAGAACTTTGATAAACAAATGAACGAGGTTTCCGAGAAACCGGTTATACTTATCATAACAAGTAGCCGTGTTGGATTGTGGAATGGTAATATTTAGCTATTTTGCATTACGTAAGCATGTACTTTTGAAAGCTTTCATTACAAATCGAAGTTTTCATGTCTTAATAAGCAGGGGAGGTAGACTTATCTAGCGTAGGAGGTACTCAATGTTACCTGAACTATAATCATTACAGTGTGCTTCAACTAAGGAAAAAATAGGTACTCTAACTACGTAAACACGAGCTGAATGATTCCTGCACAAACTCTTTAAGAAAATTATCCACTCATCAGGTTAACAAGACTAGGATTTCTGGAACAAATGTATGCCACTGATAAGCACAAGAAACTTGATTTGCTCAAAGTACAAGAAATTATACATTTGGGAAAGGAATACATCATGGTAAGAATTCAACAACTTCTAAATGTTGTTCTCATTTAAAGTAAAGGTTCGCATTTACATTAGCTAAATAATGTGCATATGTAGCGAGAAGTTTGTGCACATTTATACATACGGTCTGTGGAGGAGACACAAACATGGTATTGATCAACAATTTGTACAGAGTGTGAGTAGGATATTGAGATGGACGAAGACAATTGGTACTGCTGAAACTGTGATCGCATATTGCCACACCCAGATAAGAAGTATACTAACTTATGTTCAAGTGTTAATTAAAACAAAAGGAAGCCTCCCATAATCATTCTTTTCCATTCATTTTACAGGTTCAAGATTTCAGCCGTGATCGGCGATGATACTGGCAACCTTCAGGTTATTTTAGTTGACCAACAAATTCGAACAGTCGTGGGAAAAAGAGCAGTGGAATTCATCAAAGAGGTTCGACAATGTTTAACACGTAAATATTTAAGTCTATTACTACATCAAATAAGACCGTCAAATTCTTAATGAAGGTTAGAGAAGATACAAACTTTCTTGCAAACCTTCAAAATCTTGCAAACCAGAAATTTACCATGAAATTAATCATTAAGGATGTCAATATTGTTAACAAAGTACCTATGTATTGGGCAACAAACATCAGCAAAGGATTCATCAATCCAAACGAAAACAGGGAAGAAACAAGTACCTCAACGCAGCAATACACAACACAGGTTCGCATATATTATGCTAACATTCATAAAAATTATTCCAAAAATTTTCAAATTCTCAATAATATGTTTCTTTTTAAATTCTCTAAAAGGCATCAAGTTCAACATACCATTTGAATGGAATGTTACAACTCAACTTTCAATCTCCACTGTCCACCAACAAGGGCGAGGAAGAATGAAGACAACAAGCAACAAGCAACAAAGTCATTTTATAAACTTACTTTTGTCGTAAAATATGTAACCAACAACAGACTTATTTCAAGTACTCAATCTAACTACGTAACTAGGTAACTGTTATGATCCTATATTTTGTTAATCAAGAAATATAATGTTTCTAAATTATTAAATCAGATATGCATAATCACTTGATAGTCATCAAAATTTAACTGAAAATCAAAGCCCTGCGAAGGGGACACCCATGCTAGTTTTTCGTTAAGAGGCATCATATGTGTACGATATTCGGAGTAATTGTAATTCCCATGTATAGCATCACTTGCTAGCCGTTGGATGAAAAATAAACTAGTTCTATTAAAAAAACAAAATGACACTTAATGGTATTACTCCCTCTGTTTTCAAATAATTGACGTTTGACTTATTGGCACACACTTTTAGGAGTATTGACCACATAGGTGAAAAAAATATTTTTAAAATTTTCTTTTTGTGAATAAAAGTTTTAATTCTATATTTTTATTCATAAAAAAAATTTAAAAATAATGTGGTCAATGTTTCTAAAAATGCGTGTTAGAAAGTCAAACGTCAATTATTTGAAAACAGAAGGAGTAAGTAATCTACGATGCTCTCTTTTATATGTATGATGTACAAGATAAAATATAAATGGTTATAATTGTAGTAATCCTACTAATGTTTTAGAGCCGTATGTTTTGATATATATAAAATATAAATGATTATAATTATAGTAATCCTACTAATGTTTCAGTGTGTTTTGATATATAGTGTGAATCACAATCGATTATACCTATTAAAAAATATTAAAGTGATGACATTTACTTTATATAAAAAGAAAAATGTTAGAGATACCAAAATGGGGTATCAAAAAATTGTTACCGAATTATTTTTTGATTGGTTATAGTTGCAATGGGCCCGCCAGGGCCATCCAATAAAAATAATCCAAAATGATAACTAACTAGTGTCATGTCATTTGGTACCCAATTTTGGTACCTAATTTGGTACCTGTAGCACTACTCATATGATGATGATTATATTTACTTACAATAATTTTTGATTTTCTCTTTAATTTATAATTAAAACACTCACTTAGAGTATGTATCTTGTTTTCGACTTGATTTGAATAAGATTTATACATGAATTAAATTAAAACACTCACTTAGAGTATGTATCTTGTTTTCGACTTGATTTGAATAAGATTTATACATGTGAAACTTTTTTTCAAAAAAATAATATATCTATGGATTTTATCTATTGTATACAGTTGTGTGGTACAATATAAACAATCTAAATCAATATAGGTCACCTTATAAATTCAATATATATATATATATATATATATATATATATATATTTATATATATTATATATATAAAGGAAAACCCCCAGGAGCTCTAGAATCGCTCGATTCATATTTATCTAATTTTCTAGAGCTTCTCTATTTTAAATAATTAAAATCAAACTTCCTTTTTTAAATCCTATTTTTTAGAAAAGGAAGTCAAAACCTTTTTAAAGTTGTATAAAATAAACCATTATATACAAGGAAAGTCAAAACCTTTTTTTAAGTTGTATTTTTTAACATTAATATTAATATTTGAAGTAGAAAAGGTTTCCGAATTTATATGGAAGAAGAATTCAAATTTACATATTCGAAATAGAAAAGATTGTATATTCTTATATATATATATACAACCTCTCAACAATCAAATTTTATCATTGTGTTTGTAACCCTTTTCTTGCTTATCACGTCAAATATGTTTACTAACCTGGTTTGTTTATTTATTTTTACAGAACCTGATTAGTAGATCTACTATATGACCATGCGGAATAAAGATGAAGAGCAGTGGGTATAATATTTTACAATATTATATTGTCTCCTTTGAATGAATTTACAATATTATATTGTCATCCTAAAGAATTATGGTGAGTCTCAAACTCTCCCGTCTTTTTTATTGTCTTTGGTTATGGGTGATTGTAATATTATTATTAAAATAATTCGTAATCAAGGCCATCAACCAGGTGTAGTGGTCCGGATCCTATTTACAAATATTAGTTAATGATACGGGAAGAATTAAAAGAACCAAGGAAGATATGATATAATTTTATGGGGATATAATTTTATGGCCGCACAAAAGTGTTAGATATCATCAAGTTCTGCTAATAGATCACCTGAAATTTTACACTATCAGATCAATTGTTTGTACTATTTTAATACGGAGTAATGAATTTTGCTCTCAATTTTAGTTTTGGTGATTTTTTGTGGAATAACAATGTTGTGCATTGCATCTGATGTACAACGTATTCTATCATGCATCTTTATGTTTATCTTTTTATCATTTTTATCTTTATTATATTATATAAAAAAGAATATTAGAAGTTTCGAAATCGATCAAATCACATCTATCTATTTTTCTATGGCTCCTTTATTTTAAATAATTGAAATCAAAACTTCATTCTTTAATTCCTATTATTTAAAAAGGAAATCAAAACTTTCCTTTTTAACACTAACATCTTCAAAATATAAAAGGTTATTGAATTTGTTGGGAAGAAGAATTCAACTTTACATACTCGAAATAGAAAAGAATTTTTACATTCTTATATATATATATAATCATTGCTTCTAAAGATCAAATTTTATCACCATGTTTGTAATCATTTTCTTACTTCTGTTTGCTTTTGTCTTCGTCTATTTTTTTTAAGTTTTTTATTCATTCTTTTTTTGTTTAATTCACAATGTACATGGCTATGTGCGTGCGCCACTTATTTTTTTGTGATTTTCAGGTTGATTTTTTTGTTGGTTTTTAAGGTTTGAATTTATTGATTTAATATTTGATTTCTTCGGTTTTTTTTAAAATTTATGATTCGTTATGATTTTAGTTAAATTTATGGATTATTAGTAACCATTGGTTGTACTTTGCTTTGCATTTTGTATTTTTTGTTAGTGATCTCGATATGGAAACACCTGATCGCGTGAAGAAGAATTAGGAGATCTTTTTCTGCTTGAAAAGTGGAAGCACCTGAGAAACTTGACACAAAAGGTTTGAACTTTTACCCATTCCCTTTTTATTTATTTATTGTTATTATATTCTCATTGTTCTTGATCATAATATTTTAAAGCCTTCTTTTAATTAATTTAATCAAATCTGCTTTTTTATCTATATGTATTTATTATAACCGGTGTCGGCCTAAGAAAACGTTACACAACATCGACGTAAGAGACAAGTATATGGTTTATTTTGGGGTGTATATATATATATATATATATATATATATATATATATATATTAAAATTTGTACAATATCATGTTTAATAATTTTTTTATAGATATTTTCTTTTTGATTTCTTTCTTAAATAGTCTATATTTTGAAAAAAAATTGAAAATATTACAAAACCGCCGAAAAAAGCAGCTAATATGTATTTATTACAACGGGTGTCGGCCTAAGAATATATTATATAAAATCAACATAAAAAATAAGTATATAATTTATTTAGTTATCTATATATATTAAAATTTGTACAAAATAATGTTCATTAATTTATTTATAAAAAAATTCTTTTCGATTTCTTTCTTAAATTTATATTTTGTACAACTTCCTTCTTTATAAAATCAAAATTTCCTTCTTTTGCTTATATTAAAAAAAAAATTCCTTCTTTATGTCCTATTTTTTAGATATGAAAATCGAAACCTTTTACAAATTGAATAAGAGATTTTTTAAATTGAAATATAACATATTCAAAATAGAAAAAGATTTCGAATCTTTCATCTATAAATAAATCAAAATCTTTCACTTTTAAATCATACAGGATTATATAATCGTCATGTTCTCATTGTTTACTCTCATTAAATACTAATATTTAGTTTGGTGTATTCTCTGCAGGAATCTTTTTCTCAATTGAACAAAACATGACTTGAAGTTGTTGCTATCCATACAAAAAGATTTCAGCACGTTGTAAATTTCCACAGCAAAGTGTTTATATGGGTAAGTCTGCGTGGTTGATTGTTAATCTAAAATATTATGTACTGTAAGTTGATATATTTGGTAATGAACATGTACTATGATCTTATTTTTTTTAACGACTAATTGAAAAATACAAAAACCCTCTAAAATATTATGTACTGTAAGTTGATATATTTGGTAATGAACATGTACTATGATCTTATTTTTTTTAACGACTAATTGAAAAATACAAAAACCCTCTAATAAATTAAAGCTTTCATCGTTTAAATAATTGTTACAGAAAGTTCTACGATGTAAGTTTGCATATTAACTTTAAATAAGAACGTTGGACGTGATATGATATATATCAATTCTACCTTTTTGCTCATATTTTTTGTTTGAGAAACTTCAAACAAAAAATTTGAACTTTTACCATTCTCTTTTTATTTATTTATTTATTTATTATAAATTGTTAATTATTCATTATTATCTTCTCATTATTCTTGATCATAATATTTCAACGTCTTCTTTTGAATTAATTCAATCAAATCTAATATTTTATCTATATGTATTTCTTATCACGGTGTCGGCCTAAAAAAATGTGACACAAAATCGACGTAAAAAATAAGTATATGTTTATTTTATTATCTGTATTTATATTAAAATTTGTACAATTTTGTGTTCACTAATACATTTGAAGATATTTTTGTTTTGATTTATTTCTAAAATAGTCTATATTTTGCAAATTTTAACAAAAAAAATTACAAGACCGCCGCGAAATGCGACTTATATATATTTATTACAACGGGTGTCGGCCTAAGAAAACGTGATACAAAATTGACATAAAAAGTAAGTATATAATTTATTTAGTTGTCTATATATATTAAAATTTGTACAATATTGTGTTCATTAATTAATTATTTATAAATATTTCCTTTTCAATTTCTTTCTTAAATTTACAATTTGAAGTTTTATTTTAAATTTTACAAAGCTGCCTCGAAACGCGAGTTAATCAACTATTAAATTAGAAAGAAAATTAGATTAACTTTTTATTTATAATAATAAAGTGACACACATGAATTAGTAATGCATGCAATGCATATGGTATTGTATAATTGATTTTGTAAAATTAGATTAGCATTTCAACGACTTCTTTTAATTAATTCCATCAAAATTTTCTTTTTCATCCATATGTATTTATTACAATGGGTGTCGGTCTAATAAAACGTTATACAAAATCAACGTAAAAATTAAATATATAGTTTATTTATAGATATTTTCTTTTTGATTTCTTTCTTAAGTATTCTACACTTTGACAAATTAAAAAAATAGTACAAGGTCACTGCCAAACGCGTCTTATATGTATTTATTACGGCGAGTGTCGGCATAAGAAATGTGATACGAAATCGACATAGAAAAAGTATATAGTTTATTTTTTTGTCTATATATTTTAAAATTTGTACAATATTGTGTTCATTAATTTATTTATAGATATTTTCTTTTAGATTTATTTCTTAAATTTATATTTTGATTTTTTAAAAAAAAATATTACAAGGCCGCCGCGAAGCGCGGCTTAGTCGACTAGTTATATATAAAGGAAAACCCCCCGGAGCTCCAGAATCGCTCGATTCATATTTATCTATTTTTCTAGAGCTCCTCTATTTTAAATAATTAAAATCAAAACTACCTTGATTAGGCCCTATTTTTTAGAAAAGAAATCAAAACTTCCTTTTTTAGTTCCTATTTTTTAATAAAAAAATCGAAATCTTTTTTAAATTGGATAAGAAATTTGTTATGACTGGAAAATAATTTAGGAAATCACTTCTTAATCCCATACCGTTTCTGATAAGATTATATTCGACAAATCTTATATAAACGAAGTCCTAAAATTAAAAGTGGTCATTCTCACTTTTTCTATGTTTTTGTGTTCGCTTATTCTCTTTTTTATACTCTCTTTTTTACGTTTTTGTCTACCTGAATTTCTTATAGTTTATCTTTACCAACAGTTGCTTTAGTAGAAGGGTAGTGCTGTATTTAGGGCCCGTTTGGGAAATCTTATTTTTCAGAAATAAGTTACTTATTCTGGAAAAAAGTTAGGAAATATGTACTTTTTTCTGAAATAAGTAACTTATTTTTGCAAGATAATGAATATTAAACTCCCGATACACATTTTTCTCTAAAAAAAAATATGTAAATACGAAATTTTTTCCGAAATAAGTAACTTATAAGTCGATTGGCAAATTTGCCAAACAGGCACTTAATCGGTAAAGCTGCTAATATGTTTCTAGGTGGATCATAGGTTATAAAGCCGTGTAGAAGATATGAACACAACTACGATTTTCATAAAGGTTCTCATTCTATTAATTACTAGCCTAATAACCCGTGTCAGGCACGGGTCATTTTCCAAAAATTGATAGAGAGATTTTTGAGAAATTGATAGAGAAGTCGAAGTTATGTAAAAAAAGTTTTCACTTCTTGCTAAAAAACATAAGTAGCACAATGGTTTGGAGGAATATTTATATAGAGGAGGTTGTTGGTTCAATTCCCCACAAACACAAAAATAATTTAATTTTTATCTTCAAAATAAGGGAGTGGCAATTGATGTAATTTTATAAAATACAAGAGTAAAATAATAATTTCACAGGGGGTTTATTGGCTCAAAATACCCCTAAAAAAATACCCCTAAAAAAACCTCTTGTTCTCCTATTATATATAGAAGATGATTTTTCCTTTTCTTGGAGGTCTAAAAGATCATCTTCCTTTTCTTGGAGGTCTAAAAGTTTTACAGATAAAAATTTGTAACCTTGAATATCCCATGATTTTTTTTATTCTAATGTTAATTGGTAGAGCTCCTTTATTTTAAATAATTAAAATCAAAACTTACTTCTTTAGTTCCTAATTTTTAGAAAAGAAGTCAAAATTTCCTTCATTAGATCCTATTTTTTAGAAAAAGAAATCAAAATCTTTTTAAAATTGGATATGTTCTATACAAATTATAAAACTAATCAAATTCTATAACCATATCTTTAATTCTATAACCATAAGAAGATTAAATCATCAGCGTCTTTTGTGATAATATCTTTTTTGCAATTTATATGAATTTGTGTATGAGTTTTGTTGATCAGGCTTTTCTTGATCTTGATGCGTTCCTATTCATCCTTATAATTTTTACCTGTAAATTTTTGTTAGATATTTATTGGTCTACTTTATTTTATGTTCATGATTATTACTTTATTTACTAGCGTTCTGCCCGTGCTACGCACCGACCGATAAATTGTATTAATAAATTAATATAAATATATTATTTTAATTTTTATTTAGAAAAATATATAATTTTATTGGAATTTTAATTAACGTAAGTATAAAATTACTTATCCGTGAATTCATATCAATTGAATTAATATTAATATTATGAACCAATCATCAAAACAAATACAACCCACGTTGAAAAGTTCAAAATCCCTCTTTATTGTTTTTTAAAAATTTAGCTTTCATTTTATTTCTCTCTTTGTTAGAGAATATTTCTACGTATCATGTTAACAAATTTTTCACCCATATTCTGATAATTCGGTATATTTATTAAATATCGAATACTTAAAATATTTATTATGTTAATTTATTGAAAATATATAGTTGTATGGTCGTGGTTAATTTTTCGATTATGCTCACGACTCCAATAAATTATTAGACTTTCTATCAAAAAAAGGTTGCATATTTCAGCGATATGATAAAGGATATCTATTGTGCAATATATATGAAACGAACGTAGTTATAACAATAGATACTTTCATCTAATCTAGTTTGCTATGTGATTGTTCAATATCATATTTACAAATTATATGTCCTTTTATTAATGAATTGATTTACTATAAAAAAAAATTATCAACTAACCAAACAAATTCAATATATCGCGTTCTTGGAGTAACATATAATTGTTAGTTTTTATGGTTATTGCCCTTAGTTTATTTGTAAAGATCATTTAAAATGTGCATTTGCAGTTTGGAAGTTTGTATTTTGGTTTTTTATTCTTTTTCAATAAAACATTGAATAATAAATTTTAGTTTTTTTTATTCTTAAAATAAGACATATGAAAATGAGTATAATCTATCTTTTTTTAATTTGATTAACTTGTGAAAATAAGCTACTGCCCAGAAAACTGAAATAAAGTGTATAATATATAAACACATAATCACATTGTTATATAAGTGTCCTTATAATTCAGATTTTGGTTAAATAACATGAAATTCATTTTCCTTTAACAATGAGTATATTTTTCCTACATATATAAGAATAAATAACTTACGTAGACCTGACAAATCGTTTTGTACATTCATGTCATGTACTTTAGGGTATTGAACGAAAATGACATGATATTAAATCGTGTACCCGAATTTAGAACACAAAATGACACTGAATTACACAATTTTTTTCGTGTCTACGAAATGAAATGAAATACGTGAATAGAAAAAATATAACAATTTTATGAAATATTACTATGTATCCAAGTTATGTAAATATATAATTATATGTCTTAGAACAACATTGAGATGTTACAAAACAAACTAAGAGTAGCATGCATGGTTTAAAGTCTCCCAAACAAAATGAAACCTTTCTTTTTATTTTTTCTTATTTCTCGTTCTCTCTTTGTTTAGAATCTTTGTACCAAGTTATTTAGTTTTCCTAACCATTTTTTATGCTTAGTTGATATAAAAAAAATATAGTCAACCAACCAAGCAAATTCAATATATGCTCTTAGGTTAATATATGGGAATTGATACTATTACTTTAATTCAATAATACAAAATTCAAAAAGACACCCTTTTATTAAAAACAATATGTAATTTTAAGTGTATCAAACTTTTTATTTATCATTACTAATAATTTTTAAAACAAAAACCGTAGTTGCTACTCTCTCTCTCCACCTTTCCTAAAAGATGCTAAATTAATGTTTAGGAGCTGATATTAGTTTTTTTAAGTATTTTTAAAAAAATTATATTGGTTTTTCTTTATTTTTCAATAAACAAATCATTGAGAGTCTAGTACCCAGTTGTCCGTTGGTGGATTTTATCTAACAAAATATTAGATTTTGTACTAACTCCTTGTAAATAATATAAGACTTATTTTATTTTCCTTGATTTTACTTTGGCTTTCACTAAATATCTCTCTTATTGAAAGCCTAATATCCTATTTGTGGATTTTGTCTACCATATATTTGATTTTATTATATTAGTTCATTGATTTGAATAGTATAGAATCAGAATTCTGGTCGGTTGTTCGAATACGTCATGATAAATCAGATATACATATTCCTCACGTTTTTAACAAATTGTTAAATTATCTCTCCGAAAAGACTGTATATAATTTAATGACATAAGCTAGAGATATACCATAATTGAAGATCTGTTCCATGATTGGATAAAGGAAATTAGTGATATAATTTACTATGTATTTGTTCAATTTTAATTATTTTTGTAGATGTTGTATACCCTTTTACTGATGATTTTTGCAGGTTTGATTACTTTTATGTATGACATATAATTATCAATAAATAAATAGTGATTTATAAGAAAATTTGTGCTAAATTGACCAATTTATTATGGAAATATTCACTAACATATTTTCATGGACTCTATAATATGTTTTATTTTTTGATTAATAATTTATACACTAAATAATGTAAAGTAATATTTAAGAGTATATTTAATATTTTGAATAATTCAAATATATTGTCAGGTCAATTGTTTTCCCATTAATTATTGCATAGTTAAAAAATTTTGTATTTAAAATGTTAAAAGATGATTGGTTTAAAATTCATCCTAACATTTTAATTGGTTGATTAGCTTTTTTTATAACTGAATTATTTAATATTTTACATAACTTAAATTTTGAATGTGTATTTACTATTTAGAATAGTGTGGTAAATAGTTTTATATTGTTAATAGTTTTTAGTTCATGATTTTAATTGTACCTTATGATTTTGAATTGAAAGTTTGAGATTTATAATAATATCTATTACAAATATAATAGATTCATGTATTAATATATAAATTTTTAAATTAAATAAATATTGTATTTAGAATAAAATTGTTAAGTAATCACTGAATAACATTGACAACCCAAACCTGTAAAAAAAAAAACTTTTATCTATATGCACATCTAATAATGTAAACAAATTAGTGTAATGAGATAAGGATTGATGCTTACAATTTACTAAGTCGCTGAATTATTGAAGTTTGCTATTGGATATTCTAATGGAAGTAACTCTAGGAGAATCCGGACTGGGGGATGATGATAACAAAAATTGTACCTCCCCCTTTCTTATTCCATCAACTCAATTTATTCTTAGATCCTGTTCGTCAGATTGATAAAAAAATACCTTTAGAAATTTAGAAATTCTTATAATTTCTATGTAGACTAAACTACTACAGTATCCTTATTTTTCTTTTTACTTTATCGAAATAAAAAATAATTTGTCTAAGTGTAAAATGCCATATAATAAAAAAATGTAAAGTAGTACCTTAACCGAAATTGATCTGATTTAGCCATGAGAAGAATTGATGCATACACTTAGTTTATCAAAGTTGGCTAAGTCTGATGGGCAATAGGGAATAAGCGGCTTAGATTTCCTATAATGTTTAAATTGATATAATAATTATATTTTTTAGTTTGTAAGAATTTTATTTTATATAAATTGTTTAGGATAATGCTAAACATAGCCCTTAGGGCTATGGTTAAGCATTAATATAAGTGAATAAATGCATTTAATATGTCAATTTTGCACTTAATACATCAATTTTGCACGAATATCAATATAATTATTTAACAATTTGGGATGTTTTTATTAGTGAAAATTAATGTGAATGCAGGGGGTCCACTATTATTACTTGGGAAATTAAATAATGATGTAAAGAAGTATTGAAAAACCAAAAATCAAATAAATAACTAAGAATAAATGTTGAAAACATGAGAATATTTAATGCTTACCATTAAAATAAAAATTAGTAGTAATTATGTTTAGTTAATTGATATTAAAAAATTAAAATTAATTTTTTTTAGTGTAACTTGATTTGAGTTTAGTCTTAGCTTAAACGTATAATCTAGATCCAACAGAGAAACATGTTACATTAAGTTTAATTGATTTAAATTTAACAGATTCTGATTGATGTTAAAATAATTCACAATCTTGTGATTGGTTAACTAACATGTTAGATTCGGGTATCCTTCATCATATAAAGGATGTTAAAAAACAATTCATAACTAAAAGATATATAACCATATGTAATATAGTGTTATGTGGATTTATAGAAAATAATATGTACAGTTAGTAGACATTTTTTTAAATAAAAAACCTTGTAATATGCGAAGTTATTAAATGAAGATATTTCATATTTAAATTTAATTTAACAGCGATTAGTAAATTAGAATAAGCATGGTCAATAATAAAATTTTTGTATATTATTGAGTGATTTAAAGTTTAGAAGTAAATTTTGATTGCCTGTAAAATAATTTTAATTTGTTGGTTGGTAATTTATTCACTGACCAATAATAATACTCTTATAGCGTATTTTTAATAATTAAAATAATTAATATGTGTAGTGTTTGTTTATATGAATTTGTTAATTATTTTATTAATAAATTGTGAATAAATATATTTTTGAACCTTTTAAAAAATCGAGTTTTTGAAGATATGTATTTTATCCAAGCTATTTAAAATTTGTTCAAATCTGGTTTTGTAGTGGTGGCTTATATGCATTTATTAATTAATTTTATTAAGAAACTATGAATAAATATATTTTTTAGCTTATATAAATTTTTTTTTGAATGTATGGATTTTACCCAAGTTATTTAAAATATGATTTCAAATCCATATTTTTTCTTCAGATTTTAGTATATTTAAATTTAGTTTAACATCGATTAGTAAATTAGAATAATAATTTTTTTGTATATTATTGAGTGATTTAAAGTTTAGAAGTAAATTATGATTGCCTCTAAAATAATTTTAATTTTTTGGTTGGTAATTTATTCACCAACCAATAATAATACTCTTATAGCGTATTTTTAATAATTAAATATATGTAGTGTTTGTTTATATGAATTTATTAATTATTTTATTAACAAATTGTGAATAAATATATTTTTGAATCTTTTAAAAAATCGAGTTTTTGAAGATATGGATTTTATCCAAGCTATTTAAAATTTGTTCAAATCTGGTTTTGTAGTGTTGGCTTATATGCATTTATTAATTAATTTTATTAACAAATTATGAATAAATATATTTTTTAGCTTATAAAAAAACAAAATTTTGAATGTATGGATTTTATCCAAGTTATTTAAAATATGATTTCAAATCCGATTTTTTTTTTCAGATTTTTAGTTAGGTTAGATTATAATTATTTAATATTTATTATAATTATACAATATATATTATAAAAATCATGTGATAGTATGAATGTGATTCACTTTATATTAAAAGAGTGGTTGATTAATGAATGATTAATTATGAAATTTAATTTAAAATATATAATAGTATATCGTGATTGATTTCAAATTAAAATTGTGATTTTCTAATAAATATTTTTTGATTTAAAAAATATGTATTTATGGATATGTTAATAAAATCAATATTGTATTTAAATTCGTTTATATGAATTTATTAATTATTTTATTAACAAATTGTGAATAAATATATTTTTGAATCTTTTAAAAAATTGAGTTTTTGAAGATATGAATTTTATCCAAGCTATTTAAAATTTGTTCAAATCCAATTTTATAGTGTCGGTTTATATGCATTTATTTTTTAATTAATTTTCTTAACAAATTTTGAATAAATATACTTTTGAGCTTATGAAAAAAATCAAATTTCTGAATGTATGGATTTTATTCAAGTTATGACACTACTTAGGAAACTCAATTATAGGCACCGGTGAGAATTTCCTTTTAAAAAATATTATCAAAAATTTACCTAAGTAGTTTAACTCTTCGCACGGTTGACGATAGGATCGTGAATGTCCTTTGACCTGCACTGATTATTGTAATTTCAAATTATATATAGATTATAATTATTTAATATTAATTATAATTGTATGATATGTATTATGAAAATCAATTTATAATGTATTATAATATGATTTTGTATTATCAAAAATTTACCTAAGTAGTTTAACTCTTCGCACGGTTGACGATAGGATCGTGACTGTCCTTTGACCTGCACTGATTATTGTAATTTCAAATTATATATAGATTATAATTATTTAATATTAATTATAATTGTATGATATGTATTATGAAAATCAATTTATAATGTATTATAATATGATTTTGACTGACTTTATATTAAAAGAGTGGTTGATTAATGAATAATTAATTAAGAAATTTAATTTAAAATATATAGTGGTATATCGTGATTAATTTCAAATTAAAATAAGATTTTCTAGTAAATATTTTTTTATTTAAAAAATAGGTATTTATGGATATGTTTAATAAAATTGTTATTGTATTTAAATTAGAAGTGTTAACTAACCATGGTTAAAGAGGTAAGGTGAAATTGTAAATAAGGAAAGGTCTAAATTTTAGGAATTAGCTCTGATTGGTCCTAAAATAATTTCTCGATTCTTATTGGTTAACTGACCTCTGGTAGACTCAGGTATGATAATAAAGGATTTGTTTGTATTTATTTATTGTTTATTAGTCTTAAAAATGTATTTCTTCCATTCGTTCATAGGTGTTATCCCAAACACACACACTTACAATTTCATACAGCTGAAGCAATGAAGAAAGTGAGGCAATGAAGAAAGGGGGCTGAGGGATTATGCGGCACTAAAGAATTAAAAGAGGTGAGTTAAAAGAGGTCAGGTAACATTCAGAATTTTAATACAGCAATCATCACCATCTATGTTTATTGTACATGTAGATATCTTTATTCTCAATTTCTCATTAAAGTTTTATTAGTATGGGGTAGTAGTTGGACATAATTGCTAAAAGGTAAAGAGATCGATTAAACAATATGAAAAATCCTTAACCAAAAATATATATTTATAATATAAAGAAAATTCCCCACACATTTGTGTATTACAAGACCACCGCAAAACGCGATTTATATGTATTAATTACAACGGAAAAACGCGACTTATATGTATTGATTACAACGAGTGTCGGCTTAAATTGTTTATTTTAACATTGACATTAATATTTTAATACCTATTTTCTAGAAAAGAAACATTGACATTAACATCTTCGAATTGGAAAAGGGTTTTGAATTTGTAGGGGAAAAGAATTCAAATTTACATTTTCGAAATAGAAAATAAATTTTATATGTGAAACACGGTTTTCTGTTACAACGGGTGTCGGCCTAAGAAAATGTGATATAAAATCGACTTAAAAAATAAGTATATTGTTTATTAGTTGTCTACATATATATTAAAATTTGTACAATATTGTGTTCATTAATTTATTTATAGAGATTTTCTTTTCAATTTATTTCTTAAATTATTATGAAAAAATAAAAAAAAAATTACAAGGCCACCGCGAAACGCAACTTATATGTTTTTATTACAACGGGTATCGGCCTAAATAAACGTGATATAAAAACGACATAAAAAATAAGTTTATAGTTTATTTAGTGTCCATATATATATATATATTAATATTTGTACAAAATTGTGTTCATTAATTTATTTGTAGAGATTTTCTTTTCGATTTCTTTCTTAAATTATTTTCAAAAAATTACAAGCCTTCCGCAAAAACAACTTATATGTTTTTATTACAATGGGTGTCGGCCTACATAAAACGTGATACAAAATCGACATAAAAAATAAGTGTATAGTTTATTTAGTTGTCCATATATAGTTTCATTAATTTATTTATTTGTAGAGATTTTCTTTCCGATTTCTTTCTAAAATTATTTTGAAAAAATTTAAAACATATTACAATGCCGCCGTGAAACACGGTTTATATATTTTTATTACAACAGGTGTCGGCTTAAAAAAACGTGATACAAAATCGACAAGAAAAATAAGTATATAGTTTATTTAGTTGTCTATATATATTAAAATTTTTACAATATTGTGTTCATTAATTTATATATAGATTTTTTTTTTCGATTGCTTTCTTAAATTTATATTTTAATTTTTTTAAAAAGATATTACAAGGCCGCCGCGAAGCGCGGCTTAGTCAACTTCCCAGGAGCTCTAGAATCGCTCGATTCATATTTATCTATTTTCTAGAGCTTTTCTATATTAAATTAAAATTACAATTTCCTTCTTTAGGTCCTATTTTTTAGAAAAGAAATCAGAACTTCCTTTTTTAACATTAAAATTAACATATTCGAAATAGAAAAGATTTTCGAATTTGTGGCAAAGAAGAATTCAAATTTACATATTCGAAATAGAAAAGAAATTTTAATTTCTTATATATATACAATCATCATTGCTTCTAACACTTAGAGGGTGTTTGGGATTACTTAAAATAAGTTACTTTTGACTTAATGGAGTGTTTTTAACTTAAAGGAGAAAGTGAAGTTGTTTATTTTAAGTTGAATGAAAGTGTTTGGGTAATTTTACTTAAAGTTAAATGAGGATTTAATAATTTTGACTTAAAATGAAATTTGACTTAAAAAAATTTTAAATTCATAATATTTGAACTTTACAAGAATCGTGAAAAAAGAAAAAAAAAACTCCATAAGTCATAAGTCATAAGTCAAAAGTACCTAAATGGAACTTATGACTTAAAGCAATTTTTTAACTTAAAGCCGGGCTTTAAGCAGTTTACCCAAAGAGGTCGAGAACAACTTAAAGCTCCTTTTTGCTTTAAGCGTCTGTTCCCAAACAGGCTCTTAATTACTTGCATTATACTTGCGTGTGTTTATCGTTCTTTGGTTTTGATTACCACAATCAAAACGTGGAATTTCATGTCACATTGCCTATTGCTCATAGATTGTTTCAAGGTGGAGGAGTTCATTCTTTTGATTGAATATTGGTTGTGTGATTCATGATTTTTTTAAGTCTTGACTTATTTTATTTTTTTGGCAAAATTTTAGCTGATGAGTGTCTGCATAATTCTATTTAATTTTTATTTTGTTTTTAACTTTTCCCCGTTTCTGCAAATAGTATAGTTGACTACTTGACTTCGTGATTCCTTGGCACCTCCTGGGAAAATATAATTTACTGTGAAGGACACGTCACACATGTATGTTAATTTATATTATCTTATCTTTTTAGAGTGAAGATGAAAACAACGAATAATATTATCTTATCTTATTTTATTTAGAATCGTTCAAATTTTATTTATATATTTTTCTAGAGCTCCTATATTTTAAATAATTAAAATCAAAACTTCCTTATTTAGACCCTCTTTTTTAGAAAAGAAATCAGAATTTCCTTTTTTAACATTAACATCTTCGAAATAGAAAATGTTTTCGAATTTGTAGGGAAGGAGAAGTCAAATTTATATATTCGAAATAAAAAAGAAATTTAATATTTCAAAATTTTCTTTTTTAACATTAACATTTTCGAAATAGAAAAGGTTTTTGAATTTGTATGGAAGAAGAATTCATATTTACATATTCGAAAATAGAAGAAAAAAAATCTTATATATATACAATCATTGCTTCCAACGATCAAATTTTATCACCGTGTTTGTAACCTTTTTTCTTGCTTCTTTTTGCTTTTGTTTTCGTCATTTTTTTTAACTTTTTTTTATTCATTCTTATTTTATTTAATTTTCAATATACATGGCTATGTTTGTGCTCCACTGATTTTTTGGGATTTTCATATTGGTTTTTTTGTTGGTTTTTAATGTTTGAATTTAGATTTAACATTTGCTTTCTGCGTTTTTATTTTAAATTTATGATTTGTAATTATTTTAGTTATAAATTTATAATGATGGATTATTAATAACCATTGGTTGTTCTTTACTTTGGATTTGAATTTTTTTTAATAGTGATCTTGGTACAGAAACACCTGATTATGTGAACAAGAGTTAGTAAATCCTTCTCTGTTTAAGAAGTAGAAGCACTTGAGTAACTTCACACAAAAGATTTGAACTTTTATCATATCCTCTTTATTTATTTATTGTTAATTGTTATTTGTCGTTATTATCTTCTCATTGTTCTTGATCATAATATTCCACGTCTGCTTTTAATTAATTCAATTAAATCTGCTTTTTTAAAATAAATGTATTTTTTTAAGTTAGCAAAGTAATTTGTTTTTCACTGACAATCATTAATATTTAATAATGTCCAATTTGCACACACAAAAATGAATAGTGAAAGACATCTTAACTTTTTTTCAATTGAATCAACTTAATCCTTCGTAACAACATTCTACAAATTAATTTTATATATAATTTATGTTGATATATTCATTAATTGCTATATATGAAACATGCTTTGATCCTTGAACCCATTTTAAGTTTTTTTTCTCCGTTGTAATCTCAAATTATAGTCCAGAAAATAATTTCACTTTACTTAATTTTCTATTTTTCCTTTTTGTTGGCTATTTCTAGGTCACAATTTTCATGTCATTCTTGAGGTTTCAAAATTAACATCGTTATAAACCCCAAACAACATTATATATAGTTGTTAACCAACATAATAAAAAAAGAAAACATTAAACATGCAGACCGATATTAACAATTTCATGCAAAAAAATCTTAATTACGAAAGAGTCCAAATGCATAACAGGAATGATGGTACCTTTTAGTGCCCAAAAATAATGGGAGGATATATATCATTGCCACACCAATGTCATGCCATTGTAAAAGATAAGGATGTGCATACATTTGTAAAAAACAATTTCCTATATATCCTACCAGCCTCACTATTTTTATAGGGGTATATATAGGTTACAAAGTATTTTATCACAATGTTTGTAATTCTTTTTTTTTTCTTCTGTTTGCTTTTGTCTTCGTCTATTTTTTTTCTAGAATCGCTCGAATCCTATTTATCTATTTTTCTAGAGCTCCTCTATTTTAAATAATTAAAATCAAAACTTCCTTTTTTAGCCCCTATTTTTTTGAAAAGAAATCAAAACTTCCTTTTATAATATCAATATTAATAACATATTCGAAATAATAAAGGTTTTTGAATTTGTAGAGAATAATAATTCAAATTTACATATTCGAAATAGAAAAGAAATCAAAACTCCCTTTTTAACATTAATATAAACATTAACATAAACATAAAAATCTTTGAAATAGAAAAGATTCTCGAATTTGTAGGGAAGAAGAATTCAAATTACGTCTTCGAAATAGAAAAGGTTTTCGAATTTGTTGGGAAGAAAAAATTATATATTCGAAATAGAAAAAAAAATATTCTTATATTATATATTCGAAATAGAAAAGAAATGTTATATTCTTATATATATATATATATATATATATATATATATATATACAATCATTACTTCTAATAATCAAATTTTATCACCATGTTTGTAATCATATTTACTCGATTTATAAACAATTTTCTGTAGTCCAAAAATATTAGTTTTCTTTATATTTATGTTTGCGTTTAGAGTATCCTTATCTTCTTGAACATAAACAATTAATCATGATTTTGACTGTTCTATTTTTTGTAAGATGCAGGAATAGACGCCAAAGTTTTGTCACGATACATAGAAGATGGATGTAATTTAATGATATTTGTATTATCAAAGAAAGAAGCTGGATGCATGATGATGATATGCACCTATCAATTCTGATTCAGGACTTTCCTCAAGTCCTACTACGCACTACAAGTTAAGAATTTACGACATCAATTTTTTTTATATATTGTTATGACAAAAGTTTTGGTTTGAATTTCTGTAAGAAACTACTTATATAATTTTATTTATGCATTAGAATTTTATGTTTGAACTATACAGTTTTCACCATGTCCACCTTCACGTAGAGAAGAGAGATCGTGCCAGGTGATCATGATCAATTGATATATGTAAAATTTTATGTTTGTTCCTTTTAACCATTCTTCGTTTCTTTGTCTATTTTGATCATAAATTTGATTTATATGTATACATTTTTTGAAACAATTTTGGTGATACAAGCATCAAAATAGTTGTTATTATATGTGTATTTTTCTTTAAACACTGTTAGCATCATACTACTTTATTATGATTTTGCACTTTCAAATTCTAATTACACTGATTCTCTTATAGCTTTTTATGTTTTTTAAATCGAAATTAAAGTAAAAAGTATTTTAATATTTAAATTTTTATTATTGTATATACTTGGTATTTTTAAAATATATGCAACGGGCGTCGGCCTAAAAATTGTGAGGTAAAATCGATAAATCAAAGTAAAAGAGTGTTTTATTATTCAAAATTTTAATATTGTGTATACTTAGTATTTTTATAATATATACAAACGGGTGTCGGTCTAAAAAATTGTGAGACAAAATCGGTATAAACAAATATATGAATAATTTATCTTATTATCTATGCATATTTAATTTATACAATTGTGTTCACCAATTTATATTGATATTTTAGATATATTTAAAATTTTAAAAAAAAAATTGTGAGGCAAAATCGGTAAATCAAAATCAAATAGCATTTTAGTATTTAAATTTATATTATGGTGTATGTTTAGTATTTTTATAATATACACAACGGGTGTCGGCCTAAAAATTGTAAGACAAAATCGGTATAGAAAATTATATGAACAATTTATCTTATCATCTATGTATATTTAATTTATACAATATTGTGTTCACCAATTTATATTGATATTATAAAAATATTTTTGTCATTTTTTTCTTAAATGATCTTTATTTAATTTTTTTTTAAAAAATTATAAGGCCGCCGCGAAGCGCGGCTTAGTCGACTAGTATATATATAAAGGATGATACCCGGGAGTTTAGGTGGCGCTCTAAGATCGTCTCAATCTATTTTTCTAATTTTCTAGAATTTTAGAATTTTAAACACTTATAAATATAAAAATATCATTTAACATATTAGAAGTTGAATAGGTGTTCGAATTTTTAGAGGAGAAGAGTCGAATTTATAGGAAAGACGTATGATTAGAAGTTCTATTGGAAGTAGAATAAGTATTTATAATGCATATGATTAAAAGTTTTATTCGAAGTAGAATAGGAGTTCGAATTTATAGAGAATAAGAGTTCGAATTTATAGAAAAAAACATATAAATAAAAGTTCTATTAGAAATAGAAAAATATCATTTAGCATATTAGAAATAGAATGGGTGTTCGAATTTATAGAGGAGAAGAGTTCGAATTTATAGGGAAGACATATGATTAGAAGTTCTATTGAAAGTAGAATAAATATTTATAACGCATATGATTAAAAGTTTTATTGGAAGTTGAATCGGAGTTTGAATTTATATATATTGAAGAGTTCGAATTTATAGAAAAAAACATATAAATAAAAGTTCTATTAAAAGTAGAATAGGTGTTTAAATATATAAAGCAAACATATAATTAAATATTTTATAGAAAGTATGATCTTCTTAAATTATACTTTTTTATATAAATTAATTATACTTCTTTTAGGAAAATTTACTCATAAATTCAATACTATTGTCATAAAAAAGTCATCGTTTTTTAAAAAGAAAATAATTGATATATTAACATAATAAAATAACACTGTCATGTAGGAATTCTAAATAAATACAGGAGCATCTATCTATAATATAAAGAGAAAATAAGATGTGTTTTCATTTTCTAAAACTCCATAATTTTTAGAAAGTCTAGAATAAGTATAAATTGGAATCCGCTCTATTTTTTAGGTTTTGATTTGAAGGAGTAAGTTGTTGTGTAAGATAAGTATCATCAATAATATGTAGTGAAGTTGGAATTTCGATCCCAAATGAGAGCGGCTCGAAACGTGTTTAACGGGAAGACGACTCATTATAAAAAAATGTATTAGCTATTAAAATATCATATTGGTGCTATAAATTTTATTTTATTTCTAGGATTTGATTTTTATAGATAAACATTATCATACAAATGATATATGTAAAAGTTAGGTTTTTTATTTTAACGAGATAGGTGATCAATAGTAACAACCGTGTTTAACGAGAAAGCGGTTTATTAGAGAAGACCGTATGAAACGTATTTAACGGGATGATGGTTCACTAGAAAAGATTATATTAGCTATTAGAATTTGTTACTGATGTCATTTTTTTAACGAGAGAGCGGCTCAATCGAAAGAATCATGTTTAACAAGAAATCGATTCATTATAAAAGATTATTTAATTATTAAAATTTAGTATTAGTTTCAAAAAAAAAATTAGTATTAATATTATAATATAACATAAATGTATTGAATTTTTTTAAAAATATAAGGAAATAAAATTATACAGTAATTGTACTTACACGTACATCTAATTAATGTTTTTTTTTTTTGAAACTAATCTAATTAATGTTTTTTATTTCAATTGTACTAGATGACAAAATATAATAATTTACATGCATGAATCTATAACATGACATGTCGTCTCCCTATGTAGGAACTAAGCTGATGTATGTGTATAACTAGGTTTGTATAAACACATGCGCACACACTTTGTATGGCTTAAATGAAGTAGAAACTGGTACTTCTTTTTTTAAATGAACTAGCAACGTACAAAAATATATAAAGGAAAAGATTAGCTAAAAAATAGCAACTAAACCACTACTCTCCTATCTAGACTCCACTACTCCAACTACGTCTAATGCTCCTGAAAATACTGAAACCAATGGCATGACTCATTCCACGACCGCTGCATAACAAACACATGACAGATACTTCTAATTTATTTAAATAATTCTAATAAAACAATTACTAAACTAATAAATTTAAAATTAATTTCCAACACCCTAAACCCACAATAAAGCCTATAATACAGATAAACGCATTAGCCATAAAGCCAGATAAACCCTAAACCCTGAAGCTCCCAGCTCTTCCCCTCTTTGGTTGCCCCTCACAAAAATGTTGTCTCCCTCTCCCTCTTTGCAAACTTTACGAATCACATTGGAAGAATCTCTGTTTAAAAACAATACCGACGAATCCGAAGAAGACATAGAAGAAGAAGGCGAATCCGAAGAAAATATACAAGAAGAAGAAGACGAATCCGAAGAAAATATACAAGAAGAAGACGGATCCGAAGATGTAGAAGAAGACGAATCCGAAGAAAATGGTGACCCTGTTAGCTTAGGGTTGGTCAACAAGTTGGAACTCAATTGGGTTCCTTCTCCATTCATTAGCATAGCCGGAGGCTTTCCTGTAATTTTATTTAAATTTATTCTTTTTAGTTTAAATTATTGTTGAATTGGTTGAGTGATTTTTTTTAATTTTGATTATAGGCTTGGTTGGATCCAATTAATTTACCTTCTGCCACCTCCTGTGGCTTTTGTCACCATCCGTTACAGTTTGTGCTTCAGGTAATCTATTTCGAGCCCAGTCTTAGCATACTATTATGGAATTTTAGTTGAAATTTTATGTCTTGTGTTGCAATTATACCATGTTTTATTTGCACAACTGGCAAAGAATAACAATAAATAAATTATACACAGTGCACTTTTTTACTCCACAAACAGTGTTAAGTATATTACAAATTTCTTGCCCTGGTCAGCACAGCACACTCTATTATTAATTTATTATTATTATTTTTTATTTAAGAGTCTAGCAGCCTATCAGGATGCTCCTGTCATGCTTTTTAGCTCAGAAAGGGTTAGTATATTTTATTTGCTAGCTGTATGAGACTACTAAAAAACTTTACCTACTAATGTTGAGAATTTCCTAATTTGTATAACAGATGAACTAGAGGACTGCTAATGTAGAGAATTTTGTAATTTGTATGACATGTGAACTATAGGACTTCTGATTTAGTACCAATGAGAGTAAGCTTTTGTGTACACCAAGTTGAGATACTGGGAAATGGGATTCTTGATCCCCTTCTTTTGTAAAACTTGTTTGGTGTCTTCACCTGTTTTGCATGTGTAGTGGAATAGATAATCCTATCGAATTGTTGGTCGATCTTATTTTCATTAGTTTCTATGTGTTTGTGTGTTGACAATTCTTATCTTCATTGTCTTGTAGGTATATGCCCCTTTCGAAAAGGAATCAGCGTTTCACCGAACTTTATCAATATTTATGTGTCCCTCAGTGAAGTGTCTTCTGCAAGATCAACATGGGCAGCGGAAACATCCTTCAGATGATCCATATAGAAGGTATTTGCTCACTCAGATGTTTAAGTCTTCATTTTGATCTGTACATTCTTTTTAGTGTCAATTAATGGACCGTCTGTTGTGGGATAGATTTGTAGAAACAGTGATTTGGAGCAAATCCAAAAGTGTACTAAGGTGTTCCTTATAAGTCATAAATATTACTCTATTAATAATAGAATTCCTAGTGAATTATAATATTGTTAACACCTTTGGGTTTTGTCACACTATCTAAACAATATCATACATATTGTTCTGGTACACTTTGACTAAATACCTCTTTCTTGAGAATATTATTGATTGATTGCTCTTTTGGAATGGGGGTATCATATAATCTTTGCTTTAATATATTGTTTTGCACCGTCATAATGTAATGAATTCATAACTAATTTCTCTGAATGTTCTTAGAAGTGTGAAGGTGTTTCGTTGCCAGTTGCCTCGCTCCAATGAGTTTTACCCTTATGTAGCCTCAGAATATAATGGGAAGGTGAAGGTTAAAGGTACTGCAGCTTAATTTGGTCACTTATTTAGCTATCTTCTTTATTTTCTTACACGAGGAGTCTAATATGAGACATCCTCAGTAAGAGTATCTTAAGAATCTAATTTCCTTTAGCGGGTTTACACTTCGATGTGTAGTAGCTTATACAATGCAAAGAAAGCTTTTTGTGGAGCAGAATAGCAGAGCAAGTACAAATGTACAATCATTTCAGTTTTGCTCCATGTACAATAAAACCCCTCTAAAGTGATTTTCCAAAATAACTTTAAAAAGTTTATTACATATATAATAGGGGTTCACATTTTTTACATTCCGAAATAGTTGAAATTATTTAGCCATTAAGTGCATGCATTATGCATATTTTCAAAACATTATCATAGTTTTTTGGGTTTTTAGAGATTTACTAACATTCATGTATTCAAAACATATCACCTTATTTCTATAAATAATAGAAAATGATAATAACAAGGGCCAATTGAATCCAATTAGAAGATAATGGGTGATGTAAAAGTTATTACATAAACAAATCTTGCAGAAAATAGTGTTATTAATATATTTTTAATACATAAAATATATGTATTTACTCAACAATATCACTTTATGCGGGAGTAGGGACCGGAATTTAGCACTATGATTTCCAGGAAAAATATTACATATCACGATATAGGATTATTATTAACTCTGGTCCCAAAACTTCTTATAAGTTTAAAGGAGTTATTACTTTAGAGGAAATCGCTTTAGAAAGGTTCTTCTGTATGAAATATATTTGGATTTTCAACTTAATGTAATTCTCCTATTGTTTTTTACAAGACACAAATATCAATTAAAATTTCTTATTGAAATGAAATGACACATTTGCTTCTCAAGTGTCATCAGTGATATATATTACATTTGTATATCATCATTCTGATATTATTTAGAATTCGTTCTTTTTATAGCTGCATTGTGCAGTTGGTGCAGGACCTGGAAAGGATCCAGTGTTTGTGGCAATTGCAAAAGAGCACGTTACTGTTCGAAGAAGCATCAGGTTTTTTAAGTCATTTATCTGATTGTTATTATTTTTTTATATTTTATTGGCAATTGGCTTATTATTAGTTTCTGTATGCTTTACACAGGTTGCTCACTGGGGCTTTGGTCATAAACTTGAATGTCGAAACTTGGCTGTTGATCGTCAACACATTAATTCTAGCTTTGGTAATAGTTAAGCAGAAAGTGACTTTGGTTTTAAAAGTATACAACTTTACTGACGCTGATTTAAGAAAATTGTCAATATTTAGGCATTTTGTCTAATATCTACATTTTTGAAGATCTACTCGCAGTTTCTTAGTCATACATATATACTAAATGAGTGAAATTGTTTTTATAGTTCTCTTGATTTTTATGTCCACATTAGTTACATTCCCTAGACTTTTATAAAATTATGAACCTTGCAAATGATGTCTTTGAATGTAACACTTCATTTCACTTTACATTCACTTACGGTGATACTGGTGTAATGTGCATCAGCTAGCTAACTGAAATTTCCATTTATCAAACAGTTTCAAATAACACTATTTGGCCACAATTTAAAATTGATATGATTGATGAACCTGAAGATGATACGATGTCTGGAAATGGTGATTATGCTACTGCTTTGGCATCAGCAGACGATGTGGATGAAGAAATTAGACTGCTCCACAGTTATAAAGTATGAGTTATGTTCCCAACTGTTTTGTCAGGTACATGTGGTTTATGGCCGAATTTTAATAGATTGCTTTTTATGTTCGGAAAATAGGCTGATGCAGACCAAAAAGGTTGGGCCACTTTTCAGGAGCGAGTTTCAAGGGTCCCTGAGCAAGTTCTAAGGTAATTGGTTTACCGCAAATTAAGGAGCTCTTTTTTCCATCAACAACATGAAAGCAAAATTAATATGATTAAAAAGAACTTTAATCCTCTAGTTATAATTGTAAAATGTGCAGCGGAACCGTGGAAGATCTGATTTGAATGTATTTTTTATATTGCGAGATGTAAATCATACATGGGTTAGAAATTTTAAAAACACTTGTTTCAAGCTAATTACAGTTAAAAGGTTGGTTTTCAAGTTTGAATGATGATCTGAATTACTTGTATGAACAACAGTACCACACCAAACATACCTAGGGTATCTCGCTCTGAGAGCAGAATATAGGGATGTTAAGGTGTAAGCAGATACCTCTACTCTAGAAGAGAGGCTGTTTCTACCTTATCTCTAGCTACTTTAGATTTTAGAATATGTACATGTTTTGTTCTTAGAAACTTCCCATATTCAAACAGCAGATACTCACTTTTATGCATTACATGCATTTGGTGTCTCCCACACCATTGAGATCTACAAAGCTGTACACGGAGACTGTGCGATAGGCTTTCATGATAATATTTCTGTAATCTTAATAATATGGCTGCTCAAACCATGTATTCCACTGATTATATGGGCTTAACGTGAAGTCGATATTTTGCCAAATAACTTGTGCTAAAGATGCAAGTTATATTTCTTTGTTGTTTTGATCTGAGATATATATAAGTACTCTAAAACTTGTAATTATTACGGAGTACTACTTTATTGGATTCATCCCAGTGAATGCTCTACTTCTTACTTCTTTCCAGTTGTGTTATATATAATCAGCATTTAACTACTGCAGTATTGGTTTAGTTTTATGCTGTCAGTTTTGTTATTATTGCCATCATTATTATTGTTATCTTTATTGTTCCTGAATTAAGTATCTAAGGTTATTGACTCTATAGAAACCCGTGCTCCACATGTAGTGTATTTTTAATCTATCTATACTATTATATTAAAAGCCGAGCTAAAGATAATATGTTGGTAGGTTGGTCGAAACTATGGACCTTGTGGGCTTTATAAAAAATTAGAGAAGACTCATTTAATATGAACTTTAAACAAATACAATGGGCTTTTTTTATCCTTTTAGAATTCTATTAGGCCTTGCGGGTTTTTTAAATAAATAGAGTAGATTAATTATCTCATTCAGTATGAAGTTATGTACTTAATTTAAATACCATGAACCTAATTATTTTGAAAACCTATTATGATTAAAATTAAACTGTTAGGAACTCGGGTTTATATATAGTTTGTTATATTTGAATGTTTTTGGTATTTTTGTGTGTTTAAATGCAGAAATGTAAATAACAAGCAATGAAACAAATAAAACAATAATACGGAGCGAGTTTGATAGAGAGAATGATAGAATAGACTATAGAGCTAAGATGAGAGAGATATGTTAGGAGAGAGAGGGAGAGAGGGAGGGTGGCAAAGCCATTTTCATATATTCAACATATTAGACATTACTATCTATACTAATATATAATAAGCAAACTAGGGGATAATTGGTAGTTTGGTTGTTTGGTTCAACCAAGTCTTAAAAAAATACTGACCGTTAGATATTTAGTAAACAGATGATAATCGTTAGATCTAATAATAAGAAATATTCTATATAAGAAATATTATATATTTAAATCTCTGATACAAGGTTCGAATCCCGTCAACAACAAATTTACATCAAGATTTTATATTATTATTTTAAACAATACATGTCATTTATTAAATAACTATTATTATTATTACTTATAATTTTATTAATTAATGTCAAGCCTTAAAAGAATAGTGACCGTTAGATATTTAGTAAACAGATGATAACCGTTAGATCTAATAATAAGAAATATTCTATATAAGAAATATTATATATTTAAATCTCTGATCTGTCAAGTTCTCACTTGATTATTTTGTTATTCGAATGGAATTGAACAATGAAATGAACTGTTTATTACTACAAGAATGAAATACAGGGGAAGAAGACAGAGTAATGCACAAAAGTGCTACAAATTCCAGAGATAATCCCCTCTATCCACTACTAGAGCTAATTATAAAATCTCAACTTGATTTCTATTTCCCGCTCTTCCTAACTAACTGAATTAAACCAACCATCCAGTCGGGTCATGACAATTGCTCCTCCTTTAATAAAGCTTGACCTCAAGCTTTAAAGCTTGGAAACTGACTTTGAATAACAGTCATATCTTCCCAAGAAGCTTCAGCTGCATCCATGTCTTTCCAATGAATAAGCCACTGCAACACCTTCTTATCATTTCTTAAAATCTGTCTCCTTTGTAGTACAGCTAAAGGCTCCAACAAGATAAGATCATCTTGGTTAAATTCAGGCAATTCACCAACAGTAACAGGAGTTGGTCCTACATGTTTCTTGAGCAATGAAACATGGAAGACTGGATGTACTTTTGAATGGACTGGCAATTTGAGTTTGTAAGCCACGATTCCCACCTTCTGCAACACCTGAAAAGGTCCAAAGAAACGAGCTGAAAGTTTCAAAGAACTCATGATTGCTACTGATTGTTGTCTATACGGCTGCAGCTTCAAATAAACCCAGTCTCCAACTGCTAATACCCTATCAGACCTATGTTGATCGGCAAAATACTTCATACGTTGCTGAGCTTTCACTAAATTCTCCTTAAGCACCTGCAGCACTTGAACCCTTTGCTGCAGTAAATCTTGAGCTGCTGGTATGATCATGTCATGTAATGTTCCCAAACTAAGTGGAATAGGTTTTGTCCCATACACTGCTTCATATGGAGTGATTCCTAAACTGGTGTGGAATGATGTATTATACCAGTACTCTGCCATTGGTAGCCATTTCCTCCAACTGTGCGGCCGTTCACTAGTAAAACATCTTAAGTAGGACTCCAAACACTGGTTCAACCTTTCAGTTTGCCCATCTGATTGAGGATGATACGCAGTGCTAAAATGGAGTTCTACCCCAAGTTTTTGAAATAGTGTAGTCCAGAATAAACTTGTAAACACTTTGTCCCTGTCACTGACAATTGAAGAAGGCAGCCCATGTAATTTAAAAATTTGATCTAAAAACAAGTCAGCTACCATACTTGCTGTAAAAGGATGTTTGAGAGCCAAAAAATGTCCATATTTAGATAATCTATCCACCACCACTAACACTGTATCCATCCCTTCAGACTCAGGCAATTGTTCCACAAAATCAATTGAAATTTCCTTCCCTGGATATTGAACATGTTCACTCTTACTACGCTGACAAACTTCACAGTTCTTAACCAATTCAACCACATCTGTCTTCATGTGTGGCCAAAAAAACAACAATTTAAGCCTTTGTAAACAAGCTGTTTGACCAGAATGTCCACCTAATGCTGAATAGTGTAGAGAACTAATAATTTGCTTCCTTATGTCTCCATTACTACCAACATATATTTTACTACCCTTCTTGAGAATACCCTGAACGTACTGATATTCACTCTCCACTTCTGATTCTAACAAAATTCTACTGATAATCTCTTGACATTCAGAATCATTCTCGTAACTGAGTATAACTTGTTGCATCCACAAAGGTTGAATTGTGGAAATAGCAGATACCACCTCCAAAGGTTTCTCTAAAATCCCAGACTCCATACTCCTTGAAAGTGCATCAGCTGCTATATTTTCTGCACCCTTCTTATATTGTATTTCATAATCTAACCCCAATAATCTTGCCATCCACTTATATTGTAAAGGAGTATGCAGTTGTTGCTCCAACAAAAACTTAAGAGCCTGATGATCTGTTTTTATAACAAAATGGTTGCCTACCAAATAATGTTTCCATTTGGTAACTGCCATTACCAATGCCAAAAGTTCTTTCTCATAGACTGAGAATCCAAGATTTTTACTGTTAAACGCTTTACTAAGATAAGCTAAAGGCCTTGAATTCTGCATTAACACTGCCCCCATACCCTTATTGCAGGCATCTGTCTCTAACACAAACGGTTGAGTGAAATCTGGCATAGCCAAAACTGGAGCAGAACATAATGCTTTCTTCAATTCTTGAAAGGCTACCTCTGCTTCTACAGTCCAAGAAAAACCCTCTTTTTTTAACAAATTTGTCAATGGTCTAGTAATAACTCCATATCCCTTAATAAAACGCCTATAATAGCCTGACAACCCCAAAAATCCTCTCAACTCCTTAACCCCTACAGGAATAGGCCAAGACATCACCCCCTCCACCTTAGATGGATCCATACTAACCCTTCCCTCAGAAATCACATGTCCCAAATACTCAACAGGTAGTACAGCAAAAGTACACTTTGACATCTTAGCATATAATTGGTTCTCTTGCAATATATTCAACACTATTTCTAAATGCTTAGCATGAGACTCAATGTCAGGGCTATACACCAAAATATCATCAAAAAAAACTAAAACGAACTTCCTTAAGTATGGCTGAAATATTTGATTCATCAGTGCTTGGAAAGTTGCCGGAGCATTGGTCAATCCAAAGGGTAAAACAATGAACTCAAAATGGCCACTGTGAGTTTGAAAAGCAGTTTTAGCAGTATCAGATGGTTTGACCAATATTTGATGATATCCTGAACGCAAGTCCAATTTAGAAAATACCCTAGCACCATGCAACTCATCTAACAACTCATCAATATTAGGTATTGGAAACCTATCCTTAATAGTGATATTGTTTAGATGTCTATAATTAACACAGAACCGCCAAGAATTATCCTTCTTCTTAACTAAAATTACTGGAGACGCATAAGGACTGTTACTAGGTTTGATAATACCAGTATTCAGCATTTCTTGCACTTGATTTTCAATCTCTGTTTTCTGAGCATGAGGGTATCTATATGGTTTCAATTTAAAAGGTTTCGAACCAGGTTGCAGGGGTATAACATGGTCAACATTTCTACTTGGTGGTAATGATTTAGGAATTGAAAATACCTTATCATATTTAGTCAACAATTTAGCTATTGCTTCAGGAATTTGAGCCTCCAAGTTCTGCTCCTTACCATCAGAAACAACATTAATACCCTCCTGCTGCAACTGATGTTTAACCATGATATGGTTATAATCAGTTAATTCCTTCCCTCTTACCAACTTAATAGCAGTAGTCTCTCTCACAGAGCCTTGTAATGTCATTTGGTCACCCTCAATCCCATCTGCATTCAACTTAACATAAAGCTGTTTGAAATCAAACAATATAGGACTATATTGTTCCAACCAATCCGTTCCAGCAATCATATCCCAACCTCCAATCTTCATTACTCTCACATCACAACAAAACTTATATTGTTGCACCCCCCAAGTCAGCCTAGGAACCACTAAATTGCTAGATATAACACTTCCATCAGCCATCTTAACACTTATAATATCTTTCTGCACTTTCTGTAACTTCAAATCTTCCACCAAGTTGGAATCAATTGCAGTAATGGAACTATCAGTATCCACCAAAATCTTAATAGGCCTCCCTTTCACCAACCCATCCAATGTAATTGTCTTTCTCACCATGCTATCTGAAAGTGCATTCAAAGAAACCTCAGTCAATTCTCCTTCCATTTCTACTTCCTCCTTTTCTTCCAATAACTGCAAAATCTCTTTTTCTGTTGCATCTTCTACCAACATAAATGTGTAATGCTCATTTTTACAGACATGCCCTTGACTGTATTTGTCCCCACATTTATAACATAGATGATTGTTTTTCCTATATTGAAATTCTTCAGGGGAAATTTTCTTGAAATTACCATTAGAAACAGTAGACTTCTTGTCATCTCCAGATTTTCCTTCACTTTTCTTGTCAGTAACTACATTCTTTCCCCAATTGCTACTCACAACTTTCTTTGTCTCCTGTTTCTTGATTACTGCTTCCAACGTCTATTCTTGAAACTGGGCTATCTCTATAGCATCCAACAAGAATCTAGGTTTCATCAACCTCACCATGGGTTTCAATTCTGATTTTAATCCTGAGACAAAACTTGAAACAAAATACCCTTCCCCCAAATTGTGATTCTTACACAGCACCAAAGCTTTTAGTTCTTCAAACTTCTCCACATAATCCAAAACAGAACCTACTTGTGTAAGTTTGTTAAATTCTTCTTGAACATCCACTCCATCCTTGTTCCCAAAACGTTTCATCAATGAATCACAGAATTTTTCCCAAGACACTTTACCATTAATCATCTTAAAACTTTGATACCATACATCAGCCTTACCATCTAAATATAATTCAATCATCTCAACCTTGAAAGAATCACTAACCTGATGTAACAAGAAGAACTTATTACATTTCCTTAACCAAGATCTTGGATCTTCCCCCATGAAACAAGGTAATTCCAATCTTGGTTGATGAACAAGAAATGGTTTAGCAGATCGATCTCTATTTGCATCTTCATCGTTCTTGTTCTTGAACTTTCCAGAATTTGGTGTTTGTAAAATTGGCGATCGATCGACCCAGATCTCTCCATCTCTCCCTACACTTTTCTCTGCAATACCATTCTTGAGAACCCCAGAAACCTTAGCTTTGATTCTCTCTTCCATGGTAGCATTGTAAGCTTCAATCTTTGCATCACACCCCGAAACTAAAGATACCAGTTGATCCATCTTCTCAATTAGCCTATTCTCCATTGCTGAATTACTCTCGGTAATCTTTTTATGACACATATTGCTCACTTCTTGAATTCGAGATTCAAGATCTTTCCACATCTCTTCAGAATTCCTCGATCTGGTGTTGCTCACCATTGAAACAATATCTGAATAATTCCAAGGAATCACTTGCTCTGATACCAAATGTCAAGTTCTCACTTGATTATTTTGTTATTCGAATGGAATTGAACAATGAAATGAACTGTTTATTACTACAAGAATGAAATACAGGGGAAGAAGACAGAGTAATGCACAAAAGTGCTACAAATTCCAGAGATAATCCCCTCTATCCACTACTAGAGCTAATTATAGAATCTCAACTTGATTTCTATTTCCCGCTCTTCCTAACTAACTGAATTAAACCAACCATCCAGTCGGGTCATGACATGATCCAAGGTTCGAATCCCGTCAACAACAAATTTACATTAAGATTTTATATTATTATTTTAAACAATACATGTCATTTATTAAATAACTATTATTATTATTACTTATAATTTTATTAATTAATGTTACAAATAATATACTATATTATAATAAGCGAAAAAGGGATTAATTTATATTTAATATTATAAATTAATGTAAAGTTCAAATTTTTCTAATAACATATTAAAATTAATATTTATAATATTATATTACACTATATAAAATTTATAAAAAATTAAAAGTAACCCGTGCTTTGCACGGGCTATAAGCTAGTATTACTAATACAGAAAACACTACTATGCCTAGGGCTGGAAAACGGATAATACGGATACGGATACAGCCATATCCGAATCCGGATCCGTTTTTTACAACCGTATCCGTATCCGTATTCGAATCCGGGAATATCCGACAAAACTTTACCCGAATCCGAATCCGGCAGATATTATCCGGATTCGGATAATATCCGGATCCGAATCCGTTTTGCAAAAAAATAAATTTTTTTTTCTGAAATTTGCATTATTATAAAAAACAGGCATTTTTTGCAAAAAAAAAACAGACATATTAAAAAGATACTCGGTTCTAATTTACAAATTACAAAAACCATATCCAAATTTGTATATGGCATATAGTATATATTGCATATGCAAATAGTATACAAAACTATATACTATATGCCATATACAAATAATTAAAGACCATACTACTTTAGACTATACAATTAGTGAATTAGGTAGAATTATGGTAGATAGATTATAGTACTTTAAAAATTAGAACGTGTTGGACTAATTTTTATTTTATTTTATATTAAATTCATTATATTTTATTTTTAAGAGTAAATGATAAAAATTAAAAATATATTAAAAATATATTATATATAATTACTTTCGGATACGGATGTACCTGTATCCATATCCGTATCCTAAACTCTCGGATTCAGATACGGATAATATCCGGTTGACTCCGGATTCGGATAATATCCGTTTTTTCCCGGATACGAATACAGATATTTCGGACGGATATCGGATTTTTCGGATTTTTTTTCCAGCTCTAACTATGCCCTTGTTACATATTACTGATACCACTTATTAATAGGCTATTTCCTTGCAAAAACACACGTACTATATAATATATACACCTCTTCAGAAAAAAAAAATAGATAAAATACTTATAAGTATATAATAACATAACAAATATTTATACATTACCTGCATCACATCGACGAAATAATAGTGTTTGTTAGTAATATGTAAACATGTATCAGGTATCGCGGGCATGCTGGAGACGGACCTCTCTCGCCCATATCAAGTGTCCGGCCATCAGAGACTGACGTTCCTAGATGCTGCTCCTGTGGTGGATCTCGCTGCTTTGAGTTTCAGGTATGTAGAGCTATCGTACTTTTATCCTCCTCCTTACTAGGAATTTAAGTTGTTGATAATATGTGGACTAATTCTATCTAACAACTTCCTATATACATGTTCTTACGGTCTTTTGTCTATGAATAAATATGAATAAACCCTTTTTTCTTACAGATTATGCCACAGCTACTGCACTTCTTTGGTGTGGAAAATGATGCAAATTCTCTTGATTGGTTAACCATAGTCATTTATACATGTGCTTCCTCTTGTGATGGAAGCATGGCTTACAAAGAGGAATTTGCTTGGGTTCAACTTCCTCAGCTGGAACACTGAGATGATATATTCTTGGATTTTTTTGTTCCCTTTTTATGTCTGTCAGATTTTTATGGGCTACCTTTCATCCCTATCAAAACAATGATTAAGATTCTTAGGTCTCTTTGCACATGAATGTCCATCTACTTTTTGTTCTGACGTGGATTGAAGATATCTTCTGCACCAAAAGATGTAAGTTTTTTTTTTATTACTAATTCCAAAATATGTAAGATTGTGTATGAGTACATGCAATCTTTTTTTAATCAATGAATTTATATTAAGAGTAAATTTCGTATTAACAAGAATTTCAGTTATGTGCATTTCATGAAATAGCAAAACCTGTCCCTCTGAGTTTTTAAAAAACAAGCAAATCGGGGTTTTTTTTCTTTTCTTTTTCTCAGTGAATTCACCATTCAATTAACTTAGTTACACTACAAGAAAGTAAGGCTATTTTCGACTGCGGCTAATTTCGACCAAATTCGGTCGAATTTAGAAGCGGTCGAAAATAATCGGTCGAAGTTAGTAATTTTCCGACCAAATACGGTCGAATTTAGCAATCTAGATCCGGCCAAAAGTAGGAGGAAAACTTCCCGCCAACTGAAAAATTAAATTCGACCAAAAATGATCGAATTTAGTAATTGGGATAGCGGGAAATTTAATTCAAAATTTGTAAAAAGCCGGAAATTTATCGCCCAAAAAATTTCAAACGGTTCAGATTTATTTTCGACCATATTTGGTCGAATTTAGCTAATTTTGACCGTATTCGGTTGAATTTAATTTAATTTTTTAATTTATTTTACAAATTACTTAAAAATGTGGAAAGAAAATAAATAAAATGGAAAATTAGTGAAACTAGGGTAAGATTCATCACAAAAATATTGAGTATGACTAATTTGGTCTGTATGAATTTACGTTAAAAAATTGGCATTTTTCCTATTTTTATTTAATTTTTTAATTTATTTTACAAACTTGTTAAAAATGGGGAAAAAATTAAACAAAATGTAAAATTAGTGAAAGTAGTGTAAGATTCATCACACAAATATTGAGTATGACTACTTTGGTGTGTATGAATTTTAAATTAAGTTTTGGTTTTTTTCTATTTTTATTTAATTTTTTAATTTCTTTTCTGAACTAGTTGACCGTTAAATTACCAAACTAAATTAATTTATTTTTTTCTGAAATTTTGGAAATAACATTAAAAAGGATGAATCTTGACCACCGTACAATTGGGTCGTCGAAAATATTTTTAAAAAAATAGAAACAATAATTTGGGACAGAACACTAGTTACGAGTACTAGACAATATGTACTGTTCTACTAAGATCTCCAACCAAATTAATTTTTTATTTTTTGAAAATTTGGGAATGTCATTAAATTAGATATATATTGACATCCGTAAGGTTGGATCATCGAGAAATATTTCTTAAAAAATAGAAACAATAATATGGGACAGAACACTAGTTACGAGTACTAGACAATATGTAGTGTTCTACAAAAATCTCCAAACAAATTAATTTTTTATTTTTTGAAAATTTGGGAATGTCATTAAATTAGATATATCTTGACATCCGTATGGTTGGATCATCGAGAAATATTTTTAAAAAAATAGAAACAATAATCTGGGACAGAACACCAGTTACGAGTACTGGACAATATGTATTGTTCTACTAAGATCTTCAACCAAATTAATTTTTTATTTTTTGAAAATTTGGGAATGTCATTAAATTAGATATATCTTGACATCCGTACGGTTGGATCATCGAGAAATATTTTAAAAAAAATAGAAACAATAATCTGGGACAGAACACTAGTTACGAGTACTGGACAATATGTATTGTTCTACTAAGATCTTCAACCAAATTAATTTTTTATTTTTTGAAAATTTGGGAATGTCATTAAATTAGATATATCTTGACATCCGTACGGTTGGATCATCGAGAAATATTTTAAAAAAAATAGAAACAATAATCTGGGACAGAACACTAGTTACGAGTACTGGACAATATGTATTGTTCTACTAAGATCTTCAACCAAATAATTTTTTTATTTTTTGAAAATTTGGGAATGTCATTAAATTAGATATATCTTGACATCCGTATGGTTGGATCATCGAGAAATATTTTTAAAAAAAATAGAAACAATAATTTGGGACAGAACACTAGTTACGAGTACTGGACAATATGTATTGTTCTACTAAGATCTTCAACCAAATTAATTTTTTATTTTTTGAAAATTTGGGAATGTCATTTAATTAGATATATCTTGACATCCGTACGGTTGGATCATCGAGAAATATTTTAAAAAAAATAGAAACAATAATCTGGGACAGAACACTAGTTACGAGTACTGGAAAATATGTATTGTTCTACTAAGATCTTCAACCAAATTAATTTTTTATTTTTTGAAAATTTGGGAATGTCATTAAATTAGATATATCTTGACATCCGTACGGTTGGATCATCGAGAAATATTTTAAAAAAAATAGAAACAATAATCTGGTACAGAACACTAGTTACGAGTACTGGACAATATGTATTGTTCTACTAAGATCTTCAACCAAATTAATTTTTTATTTTTTGAAAATTTGGGAATGTCATTAAATTAGATATATCTTGACATCCGTACGGTTGGATCATCGAGAAATAGTTTTTAAAAAATAGAAACACTAAGCCCTGACGAAACCATGTTTAGGAGTTCTAGTCAAAGTACTAGTTGACCGTTAAATTAGCAAACCAAATTAATTTATTTGTTAGTTGTTTTGTAGTGTTCATAATGAGTATGATTGCTTGGGTGTATGAATGTTTATCCAAACTTTGGCCTTTTTTGTCCAATTTTTATTTAATTTTTAATTTTTTTTATAAACTACTTAGAGATGGATAGAAATCAAATTATTAGCCAAATGATTAGTGGAAGTAAGGTAAAATTCATCACAAAATTAGTTAGTATGACTACTTGGTTGTTTATGAATTTTAAATGAAATTTTGAATTTTTTTCCTAATTTTATTAAATGTATCAAGTCATTCTACAAAATACATAAAAATGAGTGGAAAATTAAATTATTAAAAAATAAAGTATCATTCATCACAAAATTGTTATAATGAATACTTGGATGTGTATAAATTTTAAATTAAATTTAATAGTTTTTTCCTATTTTTATTTAATTTTTTAACTTCTTTTTCCTATTTTTATTTAATTATCAGAATTGAGGCCCACTATTAAATTCAACCAAATTTGGTCGAATTTAGCCATTAAATTCGACCATGTTTGGTCAAATTTAGCAATACATAACTTCGACCAACTATGGTCGAATTTAGTACTTCAGGCGCCAAATTGAAAATTTTGAAATTTTCACCAAAATTTAAAATTTTCAAAATTTAAGAAATTTGGCGCCGAAGTGCTAATTTCGACCAATTTCAGTCGAATTTAGCATTTAAGGCTCCAAACTGAAAATTTTGAAATTTTCACCAAAATTTAAAGTTTTCAAAATTTTCAACAAACACTTTAATATCTTTAAAACCCCCATTTTTACTCTTTCATCTCATCCCAAATACAACACCTCTCTCTTCTCTCTCTCAACTCTCTTCATCTCATCCCAAACACAACATCCCAAACCCCCATTTTCGAATTTCTTTTTATTAACATCTTGAGTTTTCAAGAATCAAACCAACATTTGGAGGCGCTTTCTATGTCCGATTTGAATGCTCTTATAGTCGAATCGAAGCTCTCATGATCCTCTATCCAAAAACATCATCATATTTTGTAGGGGTATAATTTATGAATTTCTCCTATTTTTTTATTAAATTCGAATTTACTTATTAAAATTATGAATTTTTGTAAACGTAATTGGTTGCTGATTTTGATGTTTCCATCATGTAGAGTATGTTTTTCTAGTCAATTTCATATATTATATGTTGAATTTCGAGTTCAATATCGTATAGAAATCGAAGTTTGATTGTCGCGTTCTTCATGTTCTTCGTGTTCTTGAGGATCGAAGCTGTTTTGGAGATGTTATTGACCTCCAAATCATGAGTTTGAGTAACCAAACTGAATACTACATGCTAAGCTACACAAAATCAACGTTAGATTCAAAGAGCAGCAGATTCTGCTGCCATTTTTTTTTTAAAATCGGGGTTCCTTAAATTCGACCATATTTGGTCGAATTTAGCATATTAAATTCGACCATATTTGGTCGAATTTAGTATATTAAATTCAACCATATTTGGTCGAATTTAGTACAGTTTAGCCTCCAAAATTCGAAATTTCCAAAATTCAAATTTTTTGTCAAATTTATAATTTCGACCAAAGTCGGTCGAATTTAGTTGGTCGAATTTATTCGGTCGAATTTAGTCGGTCGAAATTAGCTATTTTCGACCGTTTATGTTATTTTCGACCAAGCTAAAAACGACCAACTTCTCGACGGTCGAAATTAGCTAATTTCGACCATATCCGGTCAAAATTAGCTAATTTCGACCGTTTTGTTCCGGTCGAATTTAGCCGAATTTGTTGTAGTGTTACAAGTAGGGCTGCCCAAACGTATAAAATCAAACCTGACCAACCCGGACTGAATACTGGATTTTATTGAATTTAAGGACAGGGAATCGAATCTATTATATTCGGTCTTAGGACCGGATCGAAGAAATCCGGACCGGACCGGACCAGAACCGGATAGATTTGGACCGGTTAGTTAATATTAATTATATAAAATTTTAATCTTATAATTTAATTTTGTTTTGTCTTTGATATTTAAATTATTTTGTAAGTTAATATAAGTTTAAAAATAAGTAAAGAGAAAATTACCAAAATAATTATATTTGAGCTTGCTTGGTCCTATTTACCGACGAGACACGTTAAATCGTGTAACGTGATACATGGGGTAACACGCTAAATCGTGTAACGTGATAGGACATAATACGGTAAACCGTGTAACGTGTTTTGCCTAATACGGTGGATTGTGTTTCGTGTTAGCCGGGTGCGCAGCACAGTCGTACGGTACACGCTCTTCCGTATCATGTTCTGTTATGGAAGACTAAATTTCGTATCCAGTTAATACGGAATTGTGTGTAACGTGTCCAGCTAATACGGAGGATGAAATTTCGTATCCCATCGAAAAAAAGGACCGTTGTTCTGCTTTTCAATATTTTGGACCATCACAATTTATTTTTGATTATTTTGGACCATCACCCTAAGTAAATACCTTATTATTTGTAAGGTAACATTAATTTATAAATGTACGACATTATGATTGTCCATTATATATTATATATGTAGTACAAAATTTATTCATTTACATTGGAGTGCTTATCCTTACAATTTCATCGATTAATTTGGATTATTAAAATATGACAAGATTATAATCCGTGCTATGCACGGATTTTATTGATATGTAATAAATTTTATTTTATGTTATAATTATATTTTTATAAAATAGTCGGCCGAACTTAGCATCTCTTCTTCACCCCCCTCCCTTCTTCACCCCGTCATCTTCTTCATCCACCATCCTCTTCATCCTCTCCCCCTCTTCCAGATCTGCCCAATCATATCTCCCCGGCCCACCCTCTGCCGCCCGCCCTCCGCCGCCTCTCCGCCGCTCCGCCGCTTCGCCGCTCGCCGTCCCTCCGCTTTGCTTGCTTTTAATTCAATAAAATCGAGTGTTGTTTAAACCTCGAAGATTCCAGTTTTTAGTTGATCTATGTTTAATTCGGATCTAAGGTTTCTAAGCCTTTTCCGATTGTAAGATCGAGTTGTTTTTTTGTTGTCTCACCTTTGTGTGAGTTTGTTATTATCTCACCGCTTGTTTGTGTGAGTTTGCTTTTCTCTCACCGTTTTGTGTGAGTTTTGGTGCTGGATTATATTATCTTGGAGGCTTGTACGGATAATATGGATAAACACTTTGATGAAGTGTTAGTGTGTTACACACTTAGGTCTGCAAATATTGTAGCTCATTGCTTAGCGAGGGCGACATATTCTATGTCAGGTCTTTCGGAGTGGAATGTTTCCGCTCGAGATTGTATCATCTGTAACCTTGAGATATTTTAATGCATGTACGATTTTATCAAAAAATAAATAATATAAGATAAATTTAATTAATGATATGCATGGGTTTTTTTTTTTAATGGAATGATATGCATGGTTTAAAACTTATATTATAAAATTCTAAAATAAATATGTCGTAATTCGAATATTGAAATTTTAGTAAATTAATTTTAACATGTAATGTATTGGTTCTGACTTTTTACTAAAAATGTAACTGTCATCATTCGTTGTATACGGATTTCTATTATATTTTGTTAGTGATTCGAAGATATGCTGTGATATTTTTGGTATATATTAATTATTATAAGATTATGTTTTAAATTAAAAGTTAACGTATTTTAATTAAAAGAAAATATCATTGATTAGAAAATACGATATTTTAGTTGTTTATAAAAGATAATATTATAAATTAAAAGCAAACGCCTTTTATTAAAAATGGCAATCGGCTAATTATCATTAATTATATTATTTTATTATTGATTTTAATAACTAGGATGATTGTGCGGAAAACCGTGGTGACAAACTTTCAAACGGGTTTCTTTATTATGTTATAAATTTTATTTAATATTACAATTATGTTTTTATATAATCATTATTTTTAATAATTTTTTTAATTTTAATTTAATGTACTCATGTTTATGGATTATATTAATGTTTTCTTATTATAAACAGTGTATACGGATTTTTAATATATTTTATTAATATTGAAAAATATTGTGTGATATTTTTTGTTATATATATCTATACTATTATATAAAAACCGAAACATTAAAAGTTTGGTTGGTCGGTCGGTCGGTCGGTCGGTACGGTACCTGTTGATTTTACTTATTTCCTTTTTCAGGTTACACATATTATCTTTTCTATTTTTCAAGAACTAAATAATTTCTTTTTTCAGGTAAAATACAATATATTTTACATTTTATCTAACTAAAATACGGACGATTTTATTTAATAAAATAAACTAATAATATTATTAATTAACTGATTACCTTTTTTTAGCTAAAACATATCATCTTTTCTATATTTTGTAACTAAAATCCCTCTTTTAAAAGAAATATCACGGACAATATTAATTTCTCCTTTTCTAAAAACATTACGAGCAATTATATTTAGTACGTAATTAAATTATAATTACTATAAACTAATCAATTACCTTTTTTACCTTGAACATATTACCTTTTTAATTTTCTCTAAATAAATTCTCTATTTTCCTGATCATATCACGGGCACCCTTACTCAATTACAGATCTACTAACTAATAAAAACTAATAAATTTCCTTTTTCAAGTTACACATATTATCTTTTCTATTTTTCAAGAACTAAAAAATTTCTTTTTTCAGGTAAAGTACAATATCTTTTACATTTTTTCTAACTAAATTCTCCTTTATTAATCAATTTCCTTTTTCAGGCTAAACATATAACTAAATAATTTCTTTTTTCAGATAAAATACAATATCTTTTAAATTTTATCTAACTAAAATTTCTCCTTTATTAATCAATTTCCTTTTTCTAAATAATTTCCATTTTCAGGTAAAATAGAATATCTTTTACATTTTATCTAACTAAAATTTCTCATTTTTAAAAATACTACGAGCAATTTTATTTAATAAAATAACATAATTATATTATAATTACTATTAACTAATCAATTAACTTTTTCAGTCAAAATACGTTACCTTTTCTCTAACTAAAATCTCTCTTTTTCCAATTATATCATGGATGGTTACCTTTTTTAGCCAAAACACATTACCTTTTTTCTTTTCTCTTACTAAAACCTCTCTTTTTCCAATTATATCACGGGCGTATCTATTCAATAAAAATAAAATAATAATGTTATAATACTAATAATTAACCGATTACCTTTTCAGCTAAAATATATCATCGTTTATATTTTTTCTAATTAAATTCCCCTTTTTTCTAGAAATAAAACGGGCAACATTAATTTCTCATTTTCTAAAAACTATGAATAATTTTATTTAGTAAAATAACATAATTAAATTATAATTACTATAAAATAATCAATTACTTTTTTCACATAAATCATGTCATCTTCACGTTACCTTTCTATTTTCTCTAACTAAAATCTCTCATTTTCCAATTATATCATGGATGGTTACCTTTTTCAGCTAAAACGTATCATCTTTTCTATACTCCCTCCGTCCATTTCATTTCTTTACACTTTCTATTTTGGGCCGTCCATTCCATTTCTTTACATTACTAAAAATAGTAACTTTTAACAATAAAATACATTATTACATCCACTACCTCACTCCACCTTTTCAACCCTTTACACTATTACACCCACTACTTCACTTATTTTAACAATAAAATTACTACTACACCCACTACTACATTTATTTTAACAATATTACATCCACTATCTTGGTTTCCGTGCAAAAAGCAAACGTAAAGAAATCAAAAAAACGGAGGGAGTATTTTATAAATAAAATCGCTCTTTTAATAAAAATATCACGGACAATATTAATTTCTCCTTTTCTAAAAATATTACGAGCAATTATATTTAGTACGTAATTAAATTATAATTAGTATAAACTAATCAATTACCTTTTTTCACCTAAAACATATTACCTCTTTAATTTTCTTTAACTAAATTCTCTATTTTTCTAATCATATCACGGGCATTCTATTTAATAAAATGTACTATTTTTAACTAAAATCTATCATCTTTTCTATATTTTCTAACTAAAATCCCTTATTTTCTAGAAATATCACGGGTAACATTTATTTAATTATTATCAAATCATCTCATATAAAAATGTAAGCCTCCAAAATTCATGTTTTAATAAAATTTAGGTTAAATTAATAAATTTTTTTATAATATTAAATAAAAACCGTGCATCGCACGGGTTTTAAGCTAGTATATATTAATGATTGTAAGATTAGTTTTAAATAAAAAAGATAACATGTTTTAATTAGAAAAAAAATATTAATTATTGGAAGATATTGTACTATTGATGTTTTTAGGTGTTTATAAGAGGTAACATCTTCGACTAAAATTAAATGTGAAAAAGGCAATCTCTAATTACCATTTATTATATTATATTATTATATTTATTTTAATAATTAGGATAACAAAACGGAAAATTATATTAATAATTAGAATAATTAAACCGAAAACCAAATTAATAAACTTTCAATGTTTCGGGTTGAATATAATAGTATAGATATGTTTTAATATTTAATCCCTAAACTACATAATTTTAAAGAAAAATAATATAAAAGTAATTATATATATATATATATATAATCTGGGTCCAATTCGGGATTTTTCAAGACTTAGACCGGATCGGATCGAGGACCAAACCGAAAATAGATTTTTTTTTTATTTTAAGGACTTGGGACCGGACCGGTTATAATAGGTCTGGTCCGGTCTTTTGACCAGTAGACCCGGTCCAGCCCCAAAATTCCCAAATAAAATTTATGAATGATGTGGCATTTTAAGAGATTTTAATTGGTGAAATTTATATAAATGCAGGGGATTCATCACAATTAATTGAATTAGTGTCAGTAAAATTCTGACACGTGACATTTGGGAAAGAATTTGGGATTTTAGCATTTTTCATTATTATAATGCAATACACAATAACAATACGAAGTTATTTTGAAAACTAGTTATAGATATTTAAGAGAAATTACCAAAAATATTACATTTTCTAAGTTTTTTTTATAATTTTATCATCTTCGAAAAATATTTACAAAAAAAATTATTTGTAATCAAATCAATCAAATATAACTTATTTTTACGTTTTTTGGGAAAAAAAATTAAAGTTCACTTTGGTTTGTTTTTGATTAGGGGTGTTCACGAATCGGGTTGGGCGGGTTGGGAGGATTTTATGACCCAACCCAATTTAATTGGTTTAGAAAATTTTCAACCCAACCCATAAAAATAGAATTTGTAAACCAACCCATTTAATGCATTTCGGTTTGGATCGGATTGATCGGGTTAATAAATATATAAATAAATTTTTTATCAAAAAAATAAAACTAAAAATGAGAGTTCACAACAAATCGAAAATAGTTCAACAAAATATTACAATCATTCATGCAACACAAATACCATAAGTCTTAAATATCTGAAATTCTGAATTTAAACACAAAAAGAAATTGATTAAACACTAGACATCGTCTTTAAATTTGAACTGAATCATAACATAGATGAATCAATCATTAAATTTAGAAATTGGATATGGAGAGTGGAGAGGATCTTAATGTCTAGGGTTTTTTGTTTTGGTGAGAGGTTGAGAGAATGAAAGCGGCGGCTTTTAAGTTCTAATAATATGAGAATAATAATACAAATTAGTGTATTTGTAATACGTGATACTTTGATAGGGTAAATTGTAATGGATCGGACTCCGGAGTCAGACTATAGTGGACTACTGGACTGGACTGGACTGGACTAATACTAATACTAATGTCTAATGGGTATCTATTTTAATTATCTTATTTTTAATCGAATCGGGTTGGATTGTATCGGATTTTAAAAACCGAAACCCATATCCAACCCATTAAAATTGGGTTGCCGTTTTTTCGATCCGAGAATACATCGGATTGAAAAAAATCGGTTTTGATCGATCGAAAAATGCCCGGTTTGGATCGGATTGATCGGGTTGGCCAAATCATGAACGCCCCTAATTTTGATAATGTAATACACCCACGATGGCGACCTGGGGTCAGAGAGTCAGACCAGCAGCCTACCTTGACTAGTTGAAAGTCTCCTTCGATTAGAGAACTGATATTGAGCCCGTTTGGCCCCCCTTTTTTTTTTTTTTTTTCCACTTAAAGTTTGGATGGAGGTGTTTGTCTCCGCTTAAAGTGGAGCCACTTAAAGTGGAAAGTAGGTTAAAAAAAAAAGTAGCTTGGAGGTACTTTTTTTCCACTTATTTTTTTTCGTATATCAATTTTTATGTATTTGAGTCACCATTTAACTTGTATAGTATTCTTTTCATATATTTGTATTTTATACTTTCAAAAAAATATAAATTTCTTTTTTTTTAATTAAATTTTTAAAAATAAATTTACTTTAAGTGGAATTAGCCAAACAGATACACCTAACCTTTAAGTAAAAATTATCACTTTTCACTTAAAGTGAGTAAGTAGTACTTTAAGTGATAAGTAACATTTTTTAAGTTAAGCCAAACACGCTCATTATACTTTAAATATCAATAAAAAAATTGAGCAAGAAATAGGATTTTTTTTCATAAATGTCCAAGTTATGAAAAAAATTTCCAAAAATATTTTTTATGAAACTTTTTTGTAAAAATATCAATTTATTTGTAAAAATAGGTTTGCAATCAAATTAATCAAATACAAATACATGCAACCGCATGGTTGATTTGGTTGCGGAACCTTTTTTTTTGCAATATTTTTACGTGGATACTTTGATATATATTGATGACATCTTCTGCTTGGTCTACAAGTTATAAAAGATTAAAGAGTAGCCGTCAGTGTAATAATTCAAGTCCAATCTTCCTGGCAATTTCGTTGGCTCTATATGTATCTAACTAGCTAGCTAGGCCTCATTTGGTGACATGCAAGAAAATATATACATTATGGAGGAGATTCAGTTAAATTCAAAAGAAATACAAGCAGAAAATGAAGACTGTTCAGATATAAGTCTAAGGCTGATGGATGTTAATGACATAGATGATATGATGTTATGGGCTACAGATGATAAGGTGAGCAAATATTGTTCATGGTCTACTTACACTTCAAAACAACAAGCTATAGACTACATGGCTAACACGGTCACTCCCCATCCCTGGTGGAGAGCCATATGTATCAAGAATCGCGCGATCGGGTCAATTTCTGTGATGCCATTTGAAGGAAATGATGTTTGTAGAGGTGAGCTTGGATATGTTTTAGCTTCAAAGTACTGGGGAAAAGGCATTGTCACCAGGGCTGTCGAAATGGTTGTGTCGATGATTTTCGTTGAGTGGCCTCATTTGGAAAGATTGGAGGCTTTGGTTGATGTTGAAAATGTGGGATCACAGAAGGTTATGGAGAAGACAGGGTTTAAGAGGGAAGGTGTTTTGAGGAAGTATGTTAATTTGAAGGGGAGGACTAGAGATATGGTTATTTTTAGTATTCTTGCTAGTGAAATCACTCAAAGTTGATTCTTGTATTACTATTGTTTTAGTAATTTTTATGGGGTTGTATTGAAATATGGATACTGATTATTGTGTTATTATGGTTTTGAAAATTTGAGACCAGTAGATTTAAGATTCTCTGTTTGCAATTTCAAGATTTGTATATTGTATGTGGTTGTATGAAGTTGAAGTCGATCATACAAGTTGTAGAACTTTATTTATTTAAGTTAAAAATGTAATAAATCTGTGTCGCAAGATCTCGTTGAATCGCAAAGCCGCCATCACTCATTTATTGAATTGCAGAAGCCACCTTCACTCATTAAATTTTGACAAGTTGGCTCAATTTCTTCCTCTTTAGCAGGTTTGTTTGTGTGCTTTCCTCTTTGTTTCCTATTAGATTATTTGTTAATTCTTGGTGTTTATACAGTTTTGTTGAATTATGATTCTCAGCTGGTGGCGTTCAAACTCTTCTGAATTGCGGAACTCTCCTCTTGATAGTTAAAATCTTAATCCTGAACTCTGGAATTATTGTTTTTGTTGTGTGATTGTGTCTGATTAATTTGAAGTTGAAATCGTATTAATAATATAACATTCAACTCTAGCTAGCTGCCTTTCATGATTGATTGCTTTATACATGAGAAGTTGGAATTGTGGAAGTTAATATCCTTAAATCATTGTAGTTTGTTATGATATAAGATGACCTTGTGGTGTTTGGTCTGACAACTTCTTGTCCTTTCAGTTTTAGCACCCAGGGCCGACTCCAGCATTTCGGAGGCCCTAGTTTACTATACTCGACTAACTAGAATCAACAAAAAGAGTACTTCAAGTTCAGATGTGTAATGGGGAACACAACTGAACGATTATGTAAACATCTGGATACACAAAAAGAATCTGGAATGCAAGATTGTTGAAGAATCGAATAACTCGCATAAACCATGAAACCATCCACATCTGTGGTTTTGAATGGAGGAATTGTCCCTATAGCGGTTCCCAAAATAGGAACAGAGTTCCCTTGTCGTAATTTTTTTGAAAACATCAGAGTCCATCTCTTGGATCCTTATCGTATAATGTTCAAAATATGGAATCCGAGTCTTGGATCTGTGCCATGTCTAAGACTCACTTACCCAAGTTTGAGCAACATAGTTAAGGACTGAGTTATCATCAAGTTTCTTTATTGGATTAAAGATTTGCCTAAAAGACCTTTCTTCAATGTCTAAATGGCTATGCTTTCCTTGTTCAACTAGAAATTATGATTGTTGCCATCTAGCTTAATTATTCTATATATCATATCCATTTCTTCATCTAGCTTAAATGCTCATTTTTTTAATCAATTTCTTGATCCACAAGTTGCAAGAAACTAGCAATATCTTGGTATATAAATAGTTTTTAGTCATATAGCCAGCCAGCTTGACTGCTTTTTATTTATGTATTGTTATCTAATACTTGGTCCTCAAGTACAGCTTTGTATACCACCAGAGTTCCTAGAAATTTCTTTGGAACTGAGCTTGCAAATATATAAGTAGCTAGGCCTCATATTGCAGCATACTAACTACACAAAATTTGATAATGTGCACAGATCAATAAAATTTGAATGAAGGAGAGCCAACAAAGTTCAAAAGAAATGACAGCAGTAAATGATGACAATTCAGATATAACTCTCCGGTTGATGGATCTTAATGACATAGATGATTTTATGGTGTGGGCTACAGATGATAAGGTGAGCAAGTTCTGTACATGGAAAACTTGCACCTCCAAGGAAGAGGCACTGACTTCCATGATTAACTCCGTCATTCCTCATCCGTGGATGAGAGCGATATGTCTCAAGAACCGTCCCATTGGTTACATTATGTTGACAGAATTTGAAGGAAATGATGCATGTAGATGTGAAGTAGGATATGTGCTAGCTTCCAAGTACTGGGGAAAAGGGATTGCCACAAGGGCACTGAAAATGGTGGCTTCAACTGTTTTTCGTGAGAGGACACATTTGGAGAGGCTTGATGCTTGGGCTGATATAGAGAATTTGGGCTCACACAGAGTGTTGGTGAAAGCTGGATTTCAGAAGGAAGGTGTTCTTAGGAAGTATATGCTTATAAAGGGAAAGCCAAGAGATATGGTCGTTTTTAGTCTTCTCTCAACTGATCCACAAGTTAATTAACTCTATTTTCCGAGTTGAGCTGTACTTTAAATTCATAAACTGTAGTTCTTTGTGATTGACCTTGTATAACAAGGAAGATGCCTACTTTCTTGCTAACACTATACCAGGAAAAAAAAACACAAACCAGCCATGGAATTATCAAAAAACTATGACATAACTATAGTATTTCTACACAACACGCCATATACGATGACCTGAAGAGGGTCATAAAAGAATACATTATACAGAAATGTGTGGAGATCTTAGACAGATATGCATCCTCTATGCAACTCCAAGCACCAATCATAACAAAAAGAGGGAAAAAATCATATATAATTTGGCCAATCGCCTATCATCTGTACTGGAAAGATGGGGGTGACTTCATCATATGGTGAAGGTAGACGCATATGATGCAACAAAAACAAGGAAGAAGAGAAGAGGCGCTGCCACTTTAGTAGAGCTTCCATCTGAGGAACCGCCATCTGTTGATGGTGTGGTGTTGGATCCAGGGCCTGAGCCATCATAGAAAGTAGCAGTGGAGTTAATTAAATGTTTGAGATAAGAGTAAATCAATTAAATATGTCTTTAATTATCGACCCGTATCCTTTTGTACCTGAAGGTGTATTAGGTGGAGACCCTGGTGATCCTACGGGGGCGCCATTTGGAGAAATGCCTAGCAATGTTTGAAATTTAAATTTATTAGAAGTTGTAACAATTAATGTACAAGTTTTAATTCATATTATTAAGTTGTTGGAACAAGTTCTTTGAGGTAAAAGATGCTTACTGTTGCAGGTACTGAGTGGTGGAGTTTGAACATTGCAGATACCAGGTAAGGTCTGAGCTAGGGTTTGGTTAACTTGAATACCGAAAGATGAGCCACCACCATTAAGCACTTGGCACAAGCACTCTGGCTTTGACTGGACAACGCTACTGAGCTGCGTGCAACATCCTGAATCTGGCTTGGAGGAGTTTCCTGTAATGTAGTTGAGGCAAGGGGACAAGCTAATTAGCGTGTTGGTGCAGTCTGACGTCTGAGCTGTTGATCCGGTCCACAGAATGGCCATAAGGACCATTGCGAGTGCAAAACTTGTTTTGCAGCAAGCCATTCGACGGTTTATGAAGATGGTAATATGGTAATGAATGCAGAGAGTGCAATCTTTGGTTCAGTGAAATTGTTTGAAAGAAATGTATTGAGGGTGAGTTTTAATAGGGGATTTTCGAGAAGAATAATCAACTTTCAACAGGGACTTTTGCAGGTGACCAACATTTTGGTAATCTACCAAACTTCATAAAATGGGACTAGTATATGATGATGGAAGTGACTCGGTGTTTAGACATTGACATTTGGTTGTCTTCTCCTGAGTAAAATAATTTGATGACCAAGTATTTGGTTTGTAGGTGACCAAATTGAACAACATACCAAGTCTTCAGATAGTATAATATATCAGGATACAAGATGTGTTTAACATACTACTTTCAGTTTTTAAAATGTTTGTCATTTAATTTATTTTGAAAAGTAGTATATAACTGATCTGATATACATACTTTTAGCTGCTCGACAAAAAAATTACCATCTAGTATGAATGATATAGTATCTCAAGCATTAAGTAGTATTTAGCCATCTAGTAGGAATGAAGTTCTCATTCCCAATCACGAAATGTTAATCCAAACGCATGGAATTGAGGTTCCAGTTGCCGTTACCTGGGCTCATAGACCATGAACCGAACGCCCCCATATTTTATCAAACCACAGGCAAACCACGATTCTGACAAACCACAAGCAAACCACGATTCTATCAAATGTCAGATGATAAATTATTTATCACATGCAAGGATGTGAAAAGAGTACAATTCAGAAAATTAAAATCTATGTTCATACATAATTAAAGTACATCATTCATAGACCGAATGATTAATAGCTAGCCAAATCCGACCACGACTCTATTGTCCAACCATCATTCTGTTTCAGAATATACTTCAGAGGGCTGATAGCGTTCTACTTAGGGCATGGTCCAACCATCCGACCATTCAGATTTTTCATCTGGTTCAAATTTAGCTTCACCAGGTTCCACGTCTTTAGAGGGCATATAGCATTCCTCCTGTGAGGGTTTCCCCAATCCTTGTTCCTGAGAGAGTTCACCCCCGGGCTCACCATCTCCCTCCCAGGGCGTATCACGTATTACTTCAGTCGATTGATCCCATCCTTCTCCCTCATAGGGTGCACCCCATTCTCTATCCTGAGAGGTTCCATCCTGGGTCTCACAATATTCTCCTTCCCAGGGAGGATCGCAATTAACTTGATTCCATCCTCCCTGAGAGGTTTCGTCCCGGGCCTCACAATTTTCTCCTTCCCAGGGAGGATCACAATTAACTTGATTCCATCCTCCTACCTGAGAGGATTCTTCCCATTCATTCTCCTGAGAAAGTTCGCCGAAACCTTCCTGTTTCCCAAGCTCAGAACATTCTCCTTGCCAAGGCTCATTAACCAAATTGTCTTGGGCTGCTAGATTGTCAAGCAAGTCCTCCCTTTCTGGGAGAAAGCACCCTTTGTAGGAACCATTGTCAACACAGTTCCAAAGAAGCTTGTTCCAGTATGGATCCTATCATAATATATCACACGATCAGAAGAAACACAGTAGTTTGTTAATATAAGTAAGACTTCGCTCGTCTTATAGTGCAGCTTTATAAGCTCGTGAAGTACAATTAATAAAAACATGAAAAGGGAATATATTGCAAGGGCCCTTGTTAGAGAATCTAGAGTAACTGATGCTATTATTAATTTCAGGAAGTGGCCAACCATGATTATCATCAGAAGCGACCAGTCTCTGGGTGCTAATTATGCCCCAAGAGGTTGGAACTTCAATCACCTACGATTAAATTGAACCGGCAAACTGCCACAGTTTGAGGCACTCTTTATTACTCCTTACTAACAGGGTTGTATTACCCTTTGTCTAAGAAAACTCAGTCCTGAAGAGACCTCTCTAGTGACTCAAAACAGATTGACCCGGGTATTTATTACTCTCCCCACCTGTACGGCCACCTAATTTTTACTCCTATAATTTACAGTTTAAATTGAACAGGCCAAACAGTCTGTTGTCAGGGCCAAGGGCAGATCTTCTATGTTAGCAGAAACGCAGTTTTGACCGACTCAGACCTACAAGGAACATAACGATTCCGGCCAAGCTATTGACCAATAATAGACTTATTATATCCCTAAATCCAGTGAAGTAACCCCTACATAACATAACATTTTACCTTGCAAACAATATGAGGATTCCCGATAACAACCAGCAACGATCTTGCCCTGGTGATTGCAACATTAAACCTTCGAGGATTGCTCAAAAATCCTAGGCAGTGGGTTATGTCAAAGTCATTGTGCTTTATAGTTGATCGGACAGTAGATACAATAATAACTTGCCGCTCCTGTCCTTGGAATTGTTCCACACTTCCAACTTGGATATTGGACAGGTCAATATCTTCAAGTGCTTTCTTTATTTTGAGGACTTGTTGCCGATAAGGAGCAATTACACCGATATCTTCGTCGCTCAGCCCCTTTGTCTCTGTCAGGTTTCGGATGATTTCTACTGTCTTGCTTGCTTCAATCCTATTAAACCATGAAGGATTGCTTCCTTCCCTCTCATCGAAACCCTGGATGCCAAAGAAAAGGACAGGAAAATCCTTGTTTGGAAGGAGGTCTTCTGAAGCTGCGGAAAACCTGGTCTCATCATCTTTGCAAGCAATCAACTCACCTTGATAAAATAAAGTTGAAGGAAGATGCAAAATTGCTGGATGACAACGATAGTTTTTAACAAGTTTAATGACATAATTTTGATCACTTTGGTCATAAAACTTGAACTCAAATAGCCTCTTCAAGTACGACTTTCCCAATCCATAATTTTCAGCATCTTTCGAGTAGATTACAGGACCTAGTTGCATAGGGTCTCCAGCTAGAACGACGACAGTCTTTCGGGTGCAAAGGTTCGACAGAGGAACCATTGTTTCAGGCTCTGAAGCCTGGCCTGCCTCATCTAAAAATATATGAGAGAAATGATCTCTCTTGATGCCTTCTGCATAAAGAAGTGAGGAACTTGCATATGTTGATATTACAATCTTATAGCGCCTGAGAGTCATAAGTGGTGGACATTTGAATAGTCTCTCTGCCTCATCATAATAGCTGAACTTGAAATAGTCAGGCTTAATATCCTCAAGAGGACGCGTAAGGGCATTAAGCCGTAAAATATCCTTGTTCTGAATTCTAACAGCTTTTTGGCCGATGATTTTTTCTAGTATATGATCTGCTGCACTGTTTGAAGGTGCACATACAAGAATTCTTGCACTCTTTTGACTTCGGTATAGCTGCAGAATTGCCTCTATTACAGTCATAGTCTTACCTGTGCCAGGAGGACCATATATCACGTAGGGAGCTCCTCCTTTGCAGCCAAGAATCATCTGAACAGCAATTTCCTGCTCTTCATTTAACACAGGAGATATAGGCACCAAAGGATTAGTCTGTATCACTCTGCTTCTAAGAGAATCAACCGGGAATAGAAACTCCGCCTCTAAACATTGGGAAGCTTCAATGGCTTGATACAATCTTCGCATGTTTATTCTATTATATGTGAACTGTACATTGTACAAATTGCTAGCCCTAAAGCGTGAGTGAAATCCTTGTTCAAAGTTCAAGAACACAACTTCAGCCTCTACACGATGGATAAAACCCTGTTCCAGAAAAGATAAGATGTTCAATGCTTTAGAAAGTGAAATGCAAACTAATGCATCTAGAACACATAAACTACAGAATACAAAAAAAAAAAAAAATTCAGGAGAAAAACACAATACATCAGTTCGCAATAGACTAGTAATGATTCACATTAATAAACACTATCACAACTCATGAGTAGAACTAATAGTTATAAAACTGAACCTACATACACGGTAAACCTCCAAAACTGAGGGAGCTTAAACAAACTGAATTCCTCCTGTCAACGGTTTCAAAAAATGCTACCCAGTCTAAGAGGTGATGGTCAGGATTAGGGACACCACCAAAGTTATGACATGATATACAATCAAGGTAACTAAGATGTATATGTATACCTATGGATCTAAGCACAAATACTTCAAGGTGTCATTTGCTACTAAAGCGTTAATACATTTTGAACTTGTTCAAGATATAAAGAAGTAAAATCCAGAAGTAGGACAAACCTGATACGTGCAAGAGCTGTCATATTCATCAACAGACGCGAGTCTAGCAAATATAGAATCTCCATAAACAAGTGATGGTCTTTTTTCGGCAAGCCCTGGGACCTCAAGGGTCAAAAATCGTGGACCCTTACTCTTCATACTAACATGCTCCATGTCATAACCCCTCATATCATCCTGCAACACAAATCCAAGTTCAGTTTTAATTTAGTAATACTAACACACTAGGTTATTTCATAAAATTTATAATATACCTCCATTTTTATTTCTTCCATGATCACCAAATGCTTAAAGTATGAGGTGTAATTCTCCTTTGTCAGACCTTCTTGAATAAGCTCTGGGATCTGCTTTTGTTCTAAAATGTCTCGAACTTCATCTGGTATCGGGTAAACAGGAAGCTTATTTTTAAAATATTGTATTGAAGCTCTAGGAGGCCGTGATCCAGGAACAAATTCATTAGTAACCAAATTCGACCACTGCTTCTTCTTCCTTTCTCTCTTAAATGTCTTATTACCAGCTAAAGAGACTGCAACTTTATCTACTGCAAGAACAAATACCAGCCGCTCGATCGTATCATCCTCGGTAGTAAGATGCACAGCCGCTGTGTGCAGGCCCAGTTCCTTGGGCTTGCAAGATAACCAAATGGTTAAAGGTTTTCCAGGTTGTAGAACTCTATCCTCCAGCGAAAATGTCTCCACGTATTGCTGGATATATTCAACATCCGAACACTCAGAAGGAGGTTCCATCAGTGAAAGAGTGAAGGACTTCTCAGGTTTTGAGTCATAAATCTCAGCTCTATAAAGTTCTACTGAATTGCTGGTGGTGTTGAGAACAGTGATTTTATCAACAATTGAGTCTCCAACATATCCTGATTGAGGTTTATTATCTACTAATGGAAACGGGATTGATATTTTGACAGGGCCCTCTGTACTAACATCGTAATTGCAATTTGACATGTCATTATCAAAATCAATGAATCCAATATCACCCTTGTCTGAGATGAAAGATCGTTCCTCACCGCAGTCATAAATTGAACCACCCATCACCAACGATGATAATTTGAAGCCAACCTGCAAGTCTCACCGGAAAGTATGAGTATGAATTTTGCTTGACTGTTAGTGTAGGAATCTATTTCAGTCAGAGTCCTGTATTGACAACTGAATAAAGCATTATTAATTCATCACAACTGAATGAAACCGTCAAGCTCCGACAAACCAAATTATTATTAATAATATACTGGTAAACATTAATTTATTCAATCAAAACCCAAATTCTGCAAACTTACAACAAATTATTAATTATTCATCACAAGTGATTGAGAGCTTGAAGCCCCGGGTAGCCCTGTGATGGCATCAAAGAGCAGTACTATTACTACATATATCGACAAAAATAAATAAATTATCCGTTTAGACCCACGCAGGCATACGACAAATGATTAATTCATCATAGACCATCAACCGACAAAACCTCTGATGGTATCAAAGACCAGCATTATTCTTATACATATCAACAAACATTAATTATCAAATCAACCCCGGATTCTCCAAACATATGACAAATGACTAATTAATCACAACTGAATGAAACCGTCAAGCCCCGACAAACCCTCTAACATTATCTATTTTAATATGTATGTGAAAGATCCCATTTCAACTTTTACAAAATATCAAAGCAAGCAAACACAACCAACATTCAGATGGTATTAAAGAGCAGCATTATTATCAACAAACATAACATTAATTATCAAATCAAACCCGAATTCTGCAAACATACTACAAATTACTAATTCCTCAATCATCACAAGAGAATGAAACCATCAAGCCCCAACAAACCCTCTAACTGTATCTATTTCAACATTTATACGAAAGATCCCATTTCAACTTTTACGAAAAATCAAAACAAGCAAACACAACCAACAAATCGAAAAATCCACATCACTAAACAACAAAAATCTGTTCTCAAAAGTACCCATCTATCAGAAAAAAGCAGCACATTCAATTAAAATTCAGAATTTACCCCCCTTTCATCCTTAAAAAAAGGTTCTTTAACAAAAATACAAACTACTTAGCTTAAAAAAACACAAAGCTGCAAACTTTATCACTTTCACATCTCTAACAAACAACAAATTGAGCAACAATAATGAATGCAGCAAAGAAAACAAAAAAGAACAGAAACCCACATGAGATTGTTTTTACACACAAATAATAAAAAATTGAAGCAAAAAATAAATGAATTAAAGTAAAAATTTCACCTTTATGTTGAAATTGAAGCCTTTGAAATTGAGTTTCTGAGAGTAGGGTTTTAAAGATACGATGAATTGGTGAAACCCATCAAGACATCTGATCCCAGACAGACAGCCAGACAGTCAGTTCAGAAACACACACTAAAGTATAGATAGATACACACACAGTCTATATGCACAGATATGTTTTGTTGCTACATGCGTTAAGTTCGAGGAGTCTATAAAAGTTGGAACCCAATTTTTTTTTATAAAAAAAAGTCTTTTTTTATCGCTATTTTTGTGATATCAAAATATTTTTTTGTCAAGAGAGATCAACTTTTTAATTATTTATAGTTAGGCGGGTAATAAATTTATCGTGAACTTATTAAATTATTGCTTAATATTGAACGATCAATTAATAACAAATTATTATAATTATAAAAATTAAAGAAAAGAGAAATGTGATGAATTTGTTATAGTTTATCAATTTATACATGTTTTTTGCTATGCAAAATTTAAGAATTGTTCATTAAAAAAGGATTGAATTGTTTTTGAAAAATATCTCAATTTTACGAAATCAATTATTTTTGGCTCTGTTATAAAAATCGGCCGATTTTTGAAAAATCGCCGATAAATCACCTAAAAATCGGTCAAAATTTTGGAACCGATTTGGCCGATTTTTCAACCGAATCACCCGATAAATCGTAAATCGGTACCTCAACCGAATAGTTCCGATTTCCGAAATCTGCAACACTGATTTTTGGCAGGAATCTAAAACATTCGTTAAAAAGAAATAGAGGAAGTATTTAGTTAGAGATAATAGAAAGTCATTACATAAAAATTTACTCCCTCCGTCCCAATGAATTTTTTACAGTTTCTATTTTTGGACGTCTCACTCATTTCTTTACATACCAAAAATAGTAAGTTTTCTCCACTATTACACTCACTACTTTCCCCCACTATCTCATATTTAATTATAAAAAAACACTATTACACCTGCTACTTTCCTTTACTATCTCAAATCTATTACTCCCTCCATCTCATATTATGTGTCCTCTTTGCAAATTTCACACATATTAAGAATACTTAAATATTCTCATCTAATCAGATAACCATGCAACTATATTCTCATAATTATTAGACTTGGAATTCACCGTCATTAATTACTCCACAAGACTTACTCTTGCTTTATTAATCTTCGGCAGTATAAAACCTTCTATTGCTTTATTGGTCAACTATTGGAAATATAAAATGAAAGATTATTTGCATTGGATAACGAACAAGACACATAAAATGGGATATTTTTTTTCCCTCAAATAGGACACTTAATATGAGATGGAGGGAGTATTAAATATTGATGGGTCCCACCACTTTACCCACTTATCATCTACTCCCTCCGTCCCACCAGATTCTATACAATTTTTTTTCACTGCTTGACACGCATTTTAAGGCTTCTATAAAGTATAGTTCCATAACTTATTTTTAAAACTTTCTTTTTTTTGTATAAAAATTTAACATACCTATTTTTATACAAAAAAGGAAAATTTGAAAAATAAGTTATAGAATTATCCTTAAAATGCGTGTCAAGCCCCCGTTCCCCAATGTATATTATCTGGCGGGACAAAGGGAGTAACTTTATTTATTTTTTAAACATTGTCTTGGTTTTCATGTCCCCCTCCAATGTAAAGAACCCAACGGGACAGAGGAAGTATATTGTAAGAGAGGCTTCAATTTGAAAAGCAGTTTTCGGTTAAATGACATGATTTGGATGATATAATATTAAAAAATATTTTAATCATGAGAGTCATGTGTAAGGAATCCATCATTTCATTTTAATTTTCAGTTATGGTCAATTAATAGTCTAACATGTGATATTTGCTATTTTTTCTAGAAATATTTTACGACTTTTAGCATTTTTCATGTTCCATGTTGTTTTTCAAGCACTTTTCATGTTATGTGCTCTTTTTTAATTGCATTTTTTCCTGGGGAAAAAAAAAAAGAAGCAGAAAGTTTAGGTTTGTAACGATACTTTTTGATGGATGTATTTGAATAATCATAAAAATCGATCCTTAAATGACTGTTATGAATCGAGAAACCGATTGAAATTCGAAGTATTAAAGAAAAAAATAATTAAAGTATAGCTATCTTAGGATTGTAATTCTAGTTGGTAACTTGCAAGCTTACCCGGTTCAAACTTGTTTAATTGGCTCGGTTTGACTCGAAATCGTTAATGAACTGAGTTCGAGCATAAGACCGAACTCGTTTAATTAAACGAACCGATTCAATTAGACGCGTGAAATTAAACAAATCGAGTTTAGGTAGAAAATTAGGCTCGTTTAAATATAATTATACAAGAATCAGCTCACCCGACTCATTTAAATAGATTCATTTAATTAAACAAATCAATTTGGCTCGACTTGTAAAATTAAATAAATTGAATTTGAATAAAAGATTAGATTTATTTAATTAAACGAGCTAACTCAACGCGTAAAAAAAAAAACTAGGCTCAAATTAATATCCAACTTCAACTTACCCAACTTAACTCAAATGTTGTTCGAAATTTTCTACTCCCTCCGTCCCGGCCATTTGTTTACATTTGGTTTGGGCACGGAGACCAAGAATAGTGGGTGTAATATTGTTAAAATAAATGAAGTAGTGGGTGTAATAGTGATTTTATTATTAAAATAAGTGAAGTAGTGAGTGTAATAGGGATTTTATTGTTAAAATAAGTGAAGTAGTGGGTGTAATAGTGTAAAGTATTGTTAAAATAAGTGAAGTAGTGGGTGTAATAGTGTTAAAACTTACTATTTTAGGAAACGTAAAGAATTGGTTGGGACGTCCCAAAAAGGAAAGTGTAAACAATTGGTTGGGACAGAGGGAGTATCTGGCACTTAAATTTGTGCTACATGGATTTGATGGCATGTGCAAGGAGAACCGAAGATATAATTAAAAAAAATGAACTAGGGAGTACTATCAAGATTTTTAAAAAAAGATAAAGTTGAAAATTGGGAATAACAATAAAATGAACAAATATTTAATTTTTGAAATATAATATAAATAAGAAAAACCTCTAAAATGAAAAACATTATTTGGAATTATATTTCATTCTTTCGGTATAGGTATAGTAACTAAATGTTTTTTTATTTTAATTCTTCTAGTCCATGTTCGATTGATATAATGAATTTCGTATCAATTTTAGGGTTAAATCAGGGAATAACAATTTTTTACACCGTTTTGCTGAAAATAACAATTGGCGGGGGAAGGTGTAGAAAATACCGGATTCATTACGCATCTCGTACTCGGGTATCATTCATTACGCATCTGGCTCCTGGGTATCGTCAGATATTTTTTTAAAAGAAATCAATACGCAAGTGAAACTTGGGTAATCAGATTTTTTTAAAAAAAAAATGATACGCAAGTGAAACTTGGGTAATGAGACTTTTTTTTTTTTGAATTATGTTGGTTACGCAATAACCACTTGGGTAACAAGGAAAAATTATATTCTCATGTACTTAATACGCAAATTAAGTTTGGGTAATCAGCATATGGGTGGGTTTTTAATATTTTTTTAAATATCATTTAAAATTTAGGTTTGAAAAAATTCTAAATATTTCTAAAATCCAAAATGAAAAAATTGGACCCAAAAGATTAACCGTTGAACCCCTGAGGGAATACAAATAAATTTAAAAATATTCTACAATTAAATTAAAAAATAATTTTTTAAATTTTTTACTTAAAAAATTGAATCCGGCGGCCTGATTTTTAAACGCTAACACGTTTAAAAACCAGGATAAGTTAGGGTTTAGGGTCTAGGGTTTAGGGTTGTAAACAACCCTAAACCCCAAACCTTAAACCCTAAGTTCGTATACGGTTTATTCGTCCTTCCGAATATTTTTAAACCCAAAATGGAACTGTTGAACCCCAATAATTAATTGTTGAAAACCCGAGGAAATATATATATAATTTTAAAATTTTAATTAATAATTGAATCTGGCGGCCTGATTTTTAAACGCTACGCGTTTAAAAATCAGGATAAATTAGGGTTTTGGGTTGTTTACCCTAAACCCTAAGTTCGTATCCGGTTTATTCGTAGTTCCGAATATTTCTAAACCCAAAATGGAACTATTGAACCCCAAAAGTTAATTGTTGAACCCGTAAGGGAATAAAGATAAATTTTAAAATTTTAAATAAAAAATTTAATATTTTTAAACCCTAAATATTGGAACCCGTTGAACCCATTATTATTTTAATATATAAAATACCTAAACATTATTATTTTAATAAAATAAAACAATAATTTTTTTTAATACAAAACAAAATCCGATAGTTAACAACTATCGGGAGAAGTATTCATTTTCTTAAAATAGTTAACAACTATCCACTGGCCACTACCCGATGGTTAACAAACTTTACCATTTTCTTATTTTTTTTATTTTCTTGTCCTGGAGGCTGGAACGAGTACAAGGAAAAGAGAAGTAATCAATACGAAGGTTACGCATTATGAAAATGCGTATAATGCAATACGCATAAACAGCATGCGTATCTTGAGGACGCATTTGTAAGCTCGGTAACAAATCCGGTATTTTTAACACCCCTCCCCCAGAATTGTTATTTTTGTGTTTTTTTTCAAAAAATACGTTATTTTTAACATTTTTTCTCAATTTTATTACTGATAAGAGTGGAGTAATTAAAATTACACTAGTAATATGCTTTTCTTTCTTTCTACCGAGTCTTGAAGTTTCAGTTACAATCCGTAGTGGTTAGCCACAGCACATGGTGAAAAAATTACATTTGTTCTGTACTAAAGCTCATAAACCTCAAATTACTTATGTTAACTGAAGAAGAGCTCTCACATAGTTCCAGCAACTCTATTTAAAATAACCAACAAAGGATTGGTGCAGTGGTTGAGATCTTGGCTATATATATTTTGTATTCTGCTTATCAACACACAAGACGACCACTTATCACTTGATCTCGTAGTCTACTTATCGTAATAAACTTATCGTAACTGTTTTCTGTATATAGTCTCTAGATTTCAGATTAGAGATTACTTTTCTTTTCTGTAGAGCTGTTAACGAACCGAGCCGAGCCGAGCCGAGCTTTGAGCTAAACGAACCGAGCTGAATTTTTTTTCTTAACGAACCGAGCCGAGCCGAGCTTTGTTAACGCACAAAATGTTTGTTCGAGCTCGAGTTCGTTAAGAAATCGAGCCGCACACGAGCTTTTATCGAACGTCCTTAACGAACGGAGCTCTTAACGAGCCGAGCTCTTTAATAATAATAAAATATATAAAAAAATAAATTAATATTATTTTATACAATTTTTTGAGCTTTTAACGAGCCGAGCCGAGCCGAACTCGAGTCGAGCTCGAGCCGCACACCCTAAAGCTCGGCTCGAGCTCGTTAAGCTTAACGAACACTTTTTTGTGTTCGAGCTCGAGCTCTTAACGAACCGAGCCGAGCTCGAGCTTGCTCACGAACAGCTAGTTTCGTTAACAGCTCTACTTTTCTGTACCTTTCATTTCAGTTTGCTTCATCATATAAACAAACAAGTTCTTTGAACTGTAAATAAGATTCAGTGATTTCTGTTAACTTTAGATGGTATCAGAGCATGTATCTTCCGCATTTTACTTATTTTTACGGTGAACTGTGAATTTTCCGTCATCTTCTTCGCATTTTCCGGTGAAACGTGAGTTCTTTCCATCTTTACTACGGTGAATCGTGAAATTTTTTGCCATTTTCTCCGGTGAATCGTGAGTTTTCTGATGATCTTCATAATCGTTGTTCAGATTGTTGATTTTTGTTGTTGAGATTGTTGAATTTGCTTGTTTTTCTGCTTCGATTCTTGCTTATTTGCATAACTTCTTACCATCGTCTTCTTGATCTAGTTCGTTGCTTGAATGTCATATCGTCATTCTTATGCTAATGCAGTTTTAGGCAATTTTGCAAATATGACTACTGCTAATCCACAAACAAATTCACGATCTACACCTGTTACAAACACAACTCCGCCTATTGGCGATCCTTCTTCTTCATCAACTTCTACTCAATCTTACACACAAATTGTTGATAATAACTCACATCCTCTGTATTTGCATAATAATGATCATCCTGGAATGATTCTCATTTCGAAGAAATTGTTAGGATCTGAGAATTATGCTTCTTGGAAGCGTTCGATGCAAATTGCTCTTTCTACAAAGAATAAATTTGTTATAGTTAATGGTGATTTCTTAGCACCAGATGAGTCTTCTCCTCTGTATGTCCATTGGAAACGAGTGAACGATATAGTGATTACTTGGATTTTAAACACTGTTTCTGATGAAATAAGTAACAGTATGAATTACTTGGATAGTGCTTTTACAGTTTGGAATGAACTCAATGAAAGATTCTCTGCAGTTAGTGGCCATAAGTTTTATGAAGTTCAGCGTGACTTGTTTAAGCTTGAACAAGGCACTGATTCTATAGAGATCTATTTTCATAAGCTAAAAGGTTTTTAGGATGAGTTAAAGGCTCTTCAACCTGCTATCAAGTGTTCCTGTAGTGCTACTAAGGACTGGGATTTGCAACTTGAGAAAACTAAGTTGATACAGTTTTTGATGGGTTTACATTCTAGCTATATTGCATCACGAGGTCAATTGCTAATGATGTCACCATGGCCAACTGTTAATCAAGCCTTTATGTTGCTTAAACAAGAAGAACGACAGAGACAAACTCAGAATTCTGCTGTACCTCCATTGGCAATGATGGTGAATATGCCTAAGTCAGTTCCTACTCAATCTTATCTCAACAATCGTTTTAGTGACAGGGCATCTAATCCAGTCCAGGAATGTTCTCACTGTCATATCAAAGGGCATACTAAAGAACGTTGCTACAAATTGGTTGGCTATCCACCTGATCATCCTTTCCACCCCAATAACAAAGGAAAACGAAAGTTTATTCCTAATAGGTTTTCAACTACGAACAAGCCACATACATCTATGCAAGTCTCTGGTTCTCAATCAGTTCAGTCAGGTTCTCAAATTCAAGCTTCTAGTCTTGATGGACCAGATAATTCTCATGTTCAATTGACCACAAAAGTGGATGAATTGCAGTCTCAGTTGACTACCTTAATGCAAAGTCTTAACAAAGGTTTGAGTGGTTCAAGTGTTTCTACTCCAGGGCAATATAGTTTAGCTACTCACTTGGCAGGTACCACAATTTTCTCTCTTTTTTCTTCCACACATGTCCCAACTTATGTCTGGATTTTAGACACAGGAGCTACAAACCACATGTGTTGTGATCTTAATTCAATGCATGATATTCAAGTTTTGTCTACACCTTTAACTGTCAAATTTCCAAATGGGGAAATTGCAACTGTCACTCATAGTGGTTGTGTGTTTTTGCACCCTTTATCATTGTCAATCACAGAGGTTTTCTATATTCCTTCTTTCACCTTCAATTTACTATCTGTTAGTAAATTGGCTTCTCAAATTCATTCTACCATCATTTTCACCTCTAATGATTGTTATCTGCAGGTTCAATACCAGAAGAAGGGATTGGTTCTTGGTAACATTCTTGGAGGATTATACCAGCTCATCAACACACCTCATGATTCTTCTGTCATGGCTGTTGCTCGTTCTTCTGATCTCTCCATGTGGCATAAGAGACTTGGCCACATTCCTTCTGCAATCTTGTCAAAAATCATTGAAATTGATTTACATAGTAAAGCTAGTTCATTTTCTGGACCTTGTAGCATTTGTCCTCTAGCTAAACAATGTAAACTTCCTTTTTCTTTAAGTCAGTCACAAGCTGTATCTCCTTTTGATCTTGTCCATTGTGATGTTTGGGGTCCATATAGGACACCCACTTATCAAGGTTGTAAGTACTTTTTAACCATTGTTGATGATTGTACAAGAGGTTTATGGACAATTCTTTTACCTACTAAACAGCATGAGACACAGTCTTTAAAAGATTTTTTTGCTTATGTTCGTACTCAATTTTCTACCACCATAAAATGTCTTCGTACTGATAATGGTGGTGAATTCATTAATACTGAATTGTCTTATTTTCTACTTTCAAATGGCACTATTCATCACACTTCATGTCCCTATACTCCCCAACAAAATGGGAGGGTTGAAAGAAAGCATAGTAATCTTCTTGAAATGTCACGGGCTCTTTTGTTTCAATCAAATTTACCTTCTACTTTTTGGGGGGATTGTATCCTTACCTCTACATACCTTATCAATAGAATTCCAACAACTTTTTGGGTTACATTTCACCTTTTCAAAAACTCTTTAATAAAGCACCTTCTTATGAACATCTAAGAGTTTTTGGGTGTTTAGCTCGTATGTCAATACATGAGTCAGACAAATTTTCACCTAGAGCTATTGACACTGTTTTTATTGGTTATTCGATGACTCAAAAAGGGTACAGACTATATGATCCCATTTCTCATCAGTTTTATGTTTCTAGGCATGTAAATTTTGTTGAAAATGTTTTCCCTTTTTCAACACAATCTACTATTTCTACACAGTCTATTGTTCCTCCTTTTACACCACCAGATTCTGTTCTTGACAGTGATACTCCTTTGAATATTTCTTTCACCATCGATCCTTGTGTGGACATTGTTGATACATCACAATCTCCTCGTGTGGACATTGTTGATACATCACAATCTCCAATTATTTCAAATCCTGTTTCTACAGATTCCATCACTACACCTTCTTTAACCACATCAAAGACTTCTCCTCCTATTAGTACTATTGACAATGTTTTTGTTTCTTCATCAAAGCCTCCACAAAGAATCTCTCTTCGTCATAAAGTTCAATCACATTGGTTGAAAGATTATGTCACTTCTAATACTGTTCTACCTAAGGCCAACACCATTCTACTTGATTGTCCAGTAGATAATACTAAGTACAGTTTATCCCATTATACACCTCCTTCAACTGTTTTTGCTTTTGCTGTCAGTCCTCAGATTGCAGTTTGTGAGCCTTTTACATATAAACAAGCTGTTGTTGATGAAAGGTGGGTTGAGGCTATGTCAAAAGAATTGCAAGCCTTAGAATCTAATAATACTTGGATAGTTGTTTCTACTCCTCTAAATAAAAAGGTTGTCAAGTGTAAGTGGGTGTACAAAGTTAAGTATCATGCAGATGGATATATTGATAAATTCAAGGCATGTTTGGTCGCCAAAGGTTACACTCAGATAGAAGGCCAAGATTATCATAATACCTTCTCTCCAGTTGCTAAAATGGCCACTGTTCGCACTATACTTGCTTTGGCTACTATTAAACATTGGGAAATTCATCAGCTTGATGTAAACAACGCCTTTCTTCATGGTGATTTACCAGAAGAAATTTACATGGAACTTCCTCAAGGTCATCCACTTTATGGTACTAATTACGTTTGCAAGCTTATTAAATCTATTTACGGTTTAAAACAAGCTTCCAGACTTTGGTTTGAGAAATTAGCTTCAGTTTTACTTGATTTGGGCTTTACTCAAACAGTTGCAGATTACTCTCTCTTTGTTTACAAAGATCAAGATATGTTTGTTATTGCTTTGGTCTATGTGGACGATATATTACTCACTGGCACTAGTACAGAATTTATTGCTCATGTTAAAAGTGTTCTGCATTATACTTTTACAATCAAAGATTTGGGTTTGGCTAAGTATTATCTTGGTCTTGAAATACATAGAACAACTGAAGGGTTGTATCTTCATCAACACAAGTTTGTGCACGATTTGCTTATTGAAGCTGGTCTTGAGAATTCCAAGCCTTTATCTCTACCAGTTGATGTTAATGTGAAACTTACTCCTACTGATGGTGAATTATTAGATGACCCTTCTGTTTATCGAAAATTTGTGGGAAAATTGCTTTACTTGACTGTTTCCAGACCAGACATAACATATGTTGTTCATCATCTCAGTCAATTCTTACAAGCTCCTCGTGCTCCATATATGCTTATTGTTCAACGTGTACTTCGTTATCTCAAATCTACTCCTTTTCAAGGCTTGTTTTATTCAGCACAGTCTACTCTACAGCTTGAAGCTTACTGTGATAGTGATTGGGGTTCCACTTTTGATTCTTCTGGTATGCTACGAAGTATCACAGGCATGTGTCTTACCCTTGGTTCCTCCCTTGTGGTTTGGCATTCTACTAAGCAAAAGGTCATTTCTCGTTCAACTGCAGAAGCAGAGTTACGTGCCATTGCAGACACAGCATGTGAGGTTTCTTGGTTCAATCTTTTGCTCTCTGAGTTACAAATTCCCCAGTCTCTTCCTGTTATTGTTCATAGTGACAATCAAGATGCATTGGATATTGCTGCTGACCCTGTTTTTCATCCAAAAATAAAACATTTTACTTTGGATTGTCATTTTGTGCGTGAACAGGTTCAAACGCAGCTTATTAAACCTCAGTTTCTTCCTAGCTCATCTCAGCTTGCAGACATTTTTACCAAGGGATTAAGCTGTCAACTGCATTGGAATCTATTGTCCAGATTGAATGTTCGTCAACCACATTCAATCTGAGGGGGACTATTGCTCATATATATTCTGTATTCTGCTTATCAACACACAAGACGACCACTTATCACTTGATCTTGTAGTCTACTTATCGTAACAAACTTATCGTAACTGTTTTCTGTATATAGTCTCTAGATTTCATATTAGAGATTACTTTTCTTTTCTGTACCTTTCATTTCAGTTTGCTTCATCATGTAAACAAACAAGTTCTTTGAACTGTAAATAAGATTCAGTGATTTCTGTTAACTTTAGACTCTAAGAGATGTCAAGAATTCAACTTCTAACGTGTGCATGTGTGTAACTATAAAAAAAAACTCTAGTTAAAATATGAGTGTTTTCCTCTTCATGAAGCTTGGCCAAACCAAAGTCTTAGATTTTCGGGTTGAGTGGTAGCTTTAATTTGTGCAAGCTAAAAACTCCAGTCTGCAGATTCAATCCTCTTAGCAGTGCAAAACACATTGCTAGATGTCAATTGAATCGTGCAAAGAAGGTTCTACTTTTGAAATTATGTGCTGCTCTGTTTTTTAGGTTCTTACCTTCGATTTCCAGTTTTCTAATTTTATTGAAATTTCTTATGCATGACCAAGCCTAATATCATGTAATACATATTATCTATGTTTTTAACTCATGCAATTTGTATTTTTTTTTTTTTGAAATTCAAGCTCATATATTAAACCAAACGTAAATTATCAGAGCGTACAAAAGGATAAATTTCCATGGGACAATGGTTTTCCCAGACCTGCTCTACACCAAAGGGATATATCCTGGCTAATTGATGGGCAACAACATTCCCATTTCTTCTCACATGAGACCATATAACCGATGCAAAATTACTGCTAGTTGCTAAAACATCCTCCAACACAGAATCAATATTAGAAGAGTAAATAGCAATCTTTGAGAGACGAGATACCAAGACTTGCGAATCAGACTCCAGGATGATGCAATTTGTATTTACATTACATGCAAAACTTAGGCTTGCAAGTTCTTTTTTTTTTCCTAAGAACTTAGGCTTATTAGTTAATATTAATGAACCATATTAAACAACATCACCTTGTTCCCTCGATATTCGATTTCCCAGATAACCCTTCCACCAAACAATAACGGGAAAGGTAATGTAAATATGCTGATATATGTTTATATTTATCTGATATATGTTTTTCGAAAGAAATAAAAGACGAGAAACCATCTTATGCAATTATGCTGCTTCATGCCATAGGAAAATGTTAGTTTGAATGTATATTATGGTACTTGACACGGAAACTATTGGAAAGATCGGTTGGAGTTAAAAAAGAAATGGTTAGCAATTTATCAGAAGAAATAAAAAAGCCAAAAGCATAATACTTTTGTGCACCATAAGTGACATACTTACCCTATGAACATTGTAAGCTTTCGAGGCAACTGTTCTGTTCTGTGGTATGAGTCATAATTCATAAGGAGTGCTCAGGTAAGTAAATCATGAAAACCTAAACTAAGATCCCATTGTCTCACGCAGAATCACGGAATACAAATTAATTAATTTAAGAGCTTACAAGTTGTTATCGTAGCTTCTGAATAGGTTTCTGTTAAATATTAAAGACTTAGTACTTGATTAATGTAAATGTGAATAAAAGAATGATAGCATGTGAACTTCGCAGCTTACAATGATTCTGTGCAACTCTCTGGCCCTGGAGAAAAATTATCGTATGATAGATCTGTGTAATGTGACTCTTGTGGTAATTAAGAGTTACAGTATGAACAATAGTGACACACACATGTATCGTTTTCCAAAAGACTTGGTTTTATTAATAACTTCAAACGTACATATAAAGAAACGTTGCACTACAAGATAAGAGATAAAAACAAACTACTCAACGACTTTCCTAAACATCCTGACTACATCCTGACTACTACGTTTATTCAGCTAGATCCTATAAAATAGCAACTAACTAAATGGGCCATGATGACCTCGTTCAAAACACTCGATTGATAAATATAAAGTAACAACTTTCAGACACAACTTTCAGACAAGTTTGCAGATTAAAATGCAACAATCTCCCCCTTAAGCTGCAACTTGTCCATCCAAGTTCTTCACACCTAACAAGCTCCTCATCCTTTTCAAAACGAATTGTTGCCAATGGTTTTGTCAAACAATCAGCCCTCTGGAATTCACCACTTACATGTTTTAGCACAATTTCTCCACGCTCCACGCACTCCCTTATGAAGTGATATCGAATATCGATATGCTTACTCCTCCCATGAAAAACAGCATTCTTTGATAAATCAATAGCCGACTTATTATTTAGATACAGTGCCACTGGTCCCAACTCTCTAGCAGTTATCTATCCTAGTAGATTTTGGAGCCAAATGCCTTGACAAGCCGCCGTTGTTGCTGCCATGAACTCCGCCTCGCAAGACGAAAGATCAACACACTTCTGTTTCTGAGAAACCCACGTGACCAAACTTTCATTCAAATAAAACACTACCCCTCCAGTACTACGCATGTCATCATGATGCCTTCCTAAATCGCTATCTGAATAGCCAGTCAAAACATTATTCCCACTATCTTTTGAATACACCAGTCCGTAATGTAGTGTCCCTTTTACATACCTTAGAATTCTCTTAGCTACATTTAAATGCATCTGAGTCGGTTTTTTCATGTATCTGCTTATGATTCCCACCGAATACGTGATGTCTACTCTAGTGTGAACTAGATATCGAAGGCCTCCCACCAAGCTCTTGTACTTAGCCGAGTCAACTACTTGTCCTCCCTCATCTTTACTGATTTGTTCTTTGGGATCCATGGGGTATTTAGTGGGGTTACACTCTCCCATCCCAGCCCTTTCAAGAATTTTTTTTGCGTACCCGGCTTGCTTAATTTCAATAAACCCTTTACCTTGTTCTACTTCCATACCAAGGTAGTAGCTCAGTTTTCCCAGGTCAGTCATTTCGAATTTCTGATTCACCTCCCCCTTAAACCTTTCTATCATATCTTTGTTCGAACCCGTAACCAACAAGTCATCAACGTAAACAGCAATGACCAGACTTTCTTCTCCTTCCTTCCTGGTGTAGACAGCGTGCTCAGATGGGCACCTCATGAAGCCAAGATCAACAAGACACGAGTTTAGCTTAGCATACCAGGCTCGAGGCGCTTGGCGCGCGTAATCCGTATAACGCCTTAACAAGCTTGTAGACTTTCTGCTCCTGTCCAGGCTTCTCAAACCCTTCAGGTTGGACAACATACACATCCTCATTGATCTCTCCATTTAGAAATGCTGTTTTCACGTCTAGATGATGGATTTTCCAGTCGTTTTTTGCAGCAAGTGCCAACAACAATCGCACGATTTCAATTCTTGTAACTGGGGCAAATACTTCTTCAAAGTCCACTCCATATTCTTGCACATATCCCTTAGCCACCAACCTCGCCTTATGCTTGACAATTCTCCCCTCTGCGTCTTTCTTCAATTTAAATATCAATTTTAAACCTATCACTTTCTGATCAGCTGGTGGGTCTGTCAATCTCCATGTTCCATTTTTCTCGATCGATTCCATTTCTCTTCCCATAGCTTGCTTCCAGTTCTTGTCTTTCGCAACTTGTTTAAAAGTACTAGGTTCTTCACATCCCAGAAATAATAACTCCTCTTCGCCATCTACCTCCTCTGTGTTTTCGTATAACTCTGCAATATATATGAACTTCTTTGGTTCTGAGCTATCATCATAGTTATCCGGATTCAGACTTGATATTGGAGAAAGAGTAACTCTGTGTGACTGTGACCCTAGTGTCATTGGAGTCTTTGGTACCGGGGTTGATGTCTGTGAACCATCATCACTTCCTGCACCTTCAAAATCTGACCCCGCACCTGTACTTTCAACCTCTGACCCAGCTAATGTGTCTTCCTCCTCTCTTTGTTCATTGAAAATAATAAACGGTGCTGTTTACTCATCTTTCACCTTTGTGCACGACTTCCAGTCCCATGTTTTATTCTCTTCAAAGACAACATCTCTACTTACATACACCTTGTTATTTTCTTGTTCATAAAGCTTGTAGCCCTTCGTACCTGGTTCTCTCCCCAAGTTTATCACTTGAAGACTTCGATCATCCAGTTTTTTTACTTGTGTACTAGGTATCTTCATATGACTCAAGCAACCAAATACTTTAATGTAGCTGACATCGGGCTTCTTTTCCGACCATGCCTCATACGGTGTGAGGCCTGACAATGAACGAGTCGGGAGTCTATTCAATAGATAAACAGAATGTCTTACTGCCTCTCCCCATAATTTCGATGGAAGCTTCATCTCCTTTAAGCAACACCTTGCCATTTCTACAATTGTTCTGTTTTGACGCTCTACTACGCCATTTTTTTAGGCGTGTAGGGTGTCGTGAGGTGCCTCTCAATGCCTGCTACATCACAATATTTTTTGAACTCTTTTGAGTTAAACTCCCCGCCCCTATCAGTTCAAAACACCTATATTCTTTTCTCTGGCCCCTTTTCAACAAGAGCTCTAAAACTTTTAAAAGCACTCAGTGCCTCATCTTTAGTTCTCATAAAATAAACCCACATAACTCTACTGTAATCATCAACTAATAAAAAGAAGTACCTCATACCAGTTGCCATTTTAGGTGTAATAGGGCCACACAAGTCTCCGTGAACAAGCTCTAGAGCTCTACTCGCACTATACTTGGCCTGAGAAGGAAATTGCTTTCTTGTTTGCTTCGACATCAGACAACCAGAGCACACATCTTTAGGTAGCACAATTTTGGGCAGGCCGCTTGCCATTTTCTGCTTGCACATCATTTCCAGCGCCTGATAATTAACATGTCCAAAACGGGCATGCCATAATTTGGAGGTTTCAATTTCTTTAGACATAAGACACAATGGTCTCGCCACTTTAATAATCAACTTGTACAGATGGTTGGAGGATCTCTTTACCTTCATAAGCAACTCATTGTTATTACCGTACACCCACAGATGATCACCCTTCAATACTACTCTATTCCCCTCCTCAGATAGTTGGCCTAAGCTTACAATATTATTACAGAGGCTTGGAATGTAATAAACATCGTTGAGAGTGCGTTCTTCCCCAGTTTTACACTTAAAGATGATTGAACCTTTGCCTTCTATTTTGATTGTCGACCCGTCTCCAAATCGTACCAGACCCGTTACTTTTCCATCAATCTCAGCAAACTTAATTTGACTTAAAACCAGTCATGTGGTTACTCGCCCCGTTGTCGAGATACCAAACGTTAGTCTCCTTTCCCTGCACTGCATTTTTTGGCAACGAGGTAGGGCTGACTTCCCTTTCATTTAGCATTAGGCTGTTAGCTCATCCTTCTCATGCTTAGCCAACAACAGGACCAACTCATCGTCTTCCACCTGTGCCATATTCGCTTCTTGCCTCGATTCTTTGGCTCGTCTCGATTTTCGACATTCCACAGCAAAGTGACCCAATGCTTGGAAATTGTAACATCTTACCTTACTTTTGTTCATTACTCGAGGTTTGGCAACAGACGATCCCTCTGTTCCTCCCTTGCTTTGTCGCTTCATCATATCCATTCTTTTCGGGTGAATAATAGTTTCCCTTCCTCGTGTTCCCTTTTGTTCCATTCTTCTTCTGTCAATAGTAACTGCCCTTCACTCGACTCTGTCTTTCCCTTCAATCTTTCTTCGTGGGCCTTGAGTGACCCAATAACCTCCTCGACAGACATCTTGTCCAGGTTACCAAATTGTTCCAGTGTGGAACCAATTTGTAGAAATTTTGTTGGGATTGCACGCAGTATCTTCTTCACGATATAGGACTCTTTTACCTCCTCACCCAGAGCTCGTATATTGGAGACTATTCCATTAATCTTCATGTAGAAGTCATCGAGTTGATCCGCATCCTTCATACTCAATGCTTCAAACTCACTCTTCAACGTTTGAACCATCGCTTGCTTCACCTTTTCCGCTCCTTGGCACATGATCTTGATCGCCTCCCAGGCGTCCTTGGCAGTCTTTTTATCGGCTAAAGACAGTAGTATATCCTCCGGTATACGTTGATATATCATTGCCATAGCGATCTTATCCGTCTTTCCCTCGACTTGGGTTTTTGGATCACTGGGTTCAATTGCATCCCACACTCCATGGGCTTGCATAAACACTCTCATCTTCATGGACCAAGCCGTGTAATTTCCTTTGGCCAACATCGGGTAACTCAGGCCAACAGAACCTCCTTTTAGCTTGTTCACATCCATCGTTGCAGTCTTTGACATTCACAGGCTCTTACCTCGCTCTGATACCACTTCTTGTGGTAATTAAGAGTTACAGTATGAACAATAGTGACACACACATGTATCGTTTGCCAAAAGACTTGGTTTTATTAATAACTTCAAACGTACATATAAAGAAACGTTGCACTACAAGATAAGAGATAAAAACAAACTACTCAACGACTTTCCTAAACATCCCGACTACTACGTTTATTCAGCTAGATCCTATAAAATAGAAACTAACTAAACGGGCCATGATGACCTCGTTCAAAACACTCGACTTATAAATATAAAGTAACAACTTTCAGACACAACTTTCAGACAAGTTTGCAGATCGATTAAAATGCAACAGTGACTGCATACAAGCATGCAGATGAATTGCATTAGAGCTTCTATCAGTCGGTAGAGACTGATGAAAGAAAAGAATGCAGAGACCTCATAATGAAAATGTAATTAAACGTAGTGCGACAGAAAAAAGCTACCTTCTGTTGTAAGAGAAACCAAATGCTGAAATCCAAATTACTTGTGCTCATTGTATTATCACTATTAAGGTCTATATTCAAAATTAAGCACTTGAAGCACGCTTCCTGGAATATAGGTTCTAAAAAATTCCTTTCAAATCATCATGCATGGCTCTTTTTTATCCTCATGCATGGTAAATTACAAGGTAGGTACCATTTTTCACTTTGTATTGCTTATATATAAAAAGTACATTGTCAGGATGTATGAAAATGATATAAGCAAAGCATAATTTGTGATATACTCACAAATTCTTCAATTGTGTCATCCTTTGTAGCTGAGGAAATTCTGATGCCCCTCCATTCAAATTGCTGATTGATCTACATATAAAACAAAAGTATCTAGACTGAATTGGAAAGCACAAGGATGTCTTAACTCTTAACACAACCAACAAAAGAATTAGTCCGGAAGTAGCAACTCATGAATTAGTTAAAGGGTCCCGGTCTGGTGCAAACATTTGCTGACCGTATGCTAAACTCACCGTACCGCGGAAACTTTCCGCGGTACGTGTACAGTACTGTTTTTGATGTGAAAACAGGGGGCATTTTCTGCGGTACGTGCCCCGTACCGCGGAAAGTTTCTGCAGTACGGTGGGATTTTTTTTTAAAACCCCAGCCGTTGGATCGTTGATCCAACGGCTGGGAAACCGTATGCTCAGTAACGGTATTTAGCATACGGATGCTAAATACCATCTCCCTTAGTTAAATTGCTCAGGATTGAAATGTTAGAAGGTAATTAAAGGTCCCTGGAAACCACTAGCTTGAATATCTCTTGTATTGCACATATCATTATATCAAATGGATTCAGATTCTATTCAAAGCTATCTAATATTGACTCTCTCAAAGTCCAATAAATTTACTATGAAAGTACAAAATGTCAAATGAAAACCAAACTTAAAACCCAAGTTAGCAGAAATTTTTCTAAAAAATACGGTGCAACCTCATTTGCAATCCCAAATGCAATTATTTTAACCTGAAATGCAAATGCTTCCAATCTGCTAAAAACCACATATGCAACTTTTATCGTACTTTTGCAAAAAAATTTGAAAACATGGATTTGATAATTTCCCTTTAATTTCTATATTTTTATATAAATGTAAGGTACAAAAAAAATGATATTTTGATCTATTTTTAATTTTAAAAACTACAATCAATCATTTTTGTGTTTGGTGATGAATTAGCCTGTTAAGAAAAGATTGGCTACCTACAAAGCCTTTGCACAAACATAAGCAAAGGTTAATCATTTTTAGGTGCAATGTCGTTATCGTTTGATATCTTATTTGGGTATTAGTTTGATATGTCCCAAATTAACAAGTCAATTGTAAATATATCCCTTTTTATTGAATATTTATAAATATATCCCATGGTTAAATTTAACTCATATATAACTTATATACTTATAATTATACATATATTTATATTTAATATGACTAGAATACCCCCGACACCCACCTCCTCCCAATATCCCAGGCGGCAGGCACCCCCTCCTCCCCCTACCGGCCCCGCAGGGGCCCAGACCCCTCCTCCCTCCACATAGTGTTACCTATCCAGTGAACTTCCTTTTCTGTTATTTAGTGCCGAAATTCATGTTCATCCATGGCTGATGCTCTTAATTCAATTGCTTATAAAAATTGTGATCTAGGTTAAATAGTTTCTTGAAGCACTAAAACAAGAAGAGAACACCGTTGTTTATGGAGTCCCTCCTCCCTGCCACAACCATTTCCGCACACCTATTTGATGCCTTATATATATATATATTATATATATTGTAGTTAGTAATTTGTATAATTATCATTTAAGAGGACAAAAATGTCTTTTAAGAATGCATAGTTAGTTAGTTAATCATGGTTATAATAACAAATAGGACATATTAGAAAAAGAGCTTTTTTCATAAATAAATAAGAAAAAGTAAATTTTTGCACATTTACTTTTGTTAAGAATAGCTATTTGCAATTTTACTAAACTATTTGCAATTTTACTATACTAAGTTTTAAAATTGCAAAAATACTAACCCTAACCCTACCCCCTCCTTCCCTCCTCTTTCACAGCCGCCTGTTTCACCAGTTTGTGTACCCTTTTTTTTTTTTTTTTAAGATGGGATGCTATTTTGGTGGATTTGGCTTTGGGTTGCATGGCCCCGCAGGGGCAACCACTTTCAACTGAACATGCAACTAAATTACTGATTTCATGTTCCATTTTTCAATTTCCATTTTCGATCTCATTTTTGGACTCTAATATATATATATATATATATATATATATATATATATATATATATATTAGAGTCCAAAAATGAGGTCGAAAATCACTTTTGAAAAATGGAACATGAAATCAGAAATTTAGTTGCATGTTCAGTTGAAAGTGGTTGCCCCTGGCGGGGCCTTGCAACCCAAATCAGCAACTGAATGCAACCCAAATCAGCAACTGAATGCAACTTTTTTTTTAAGGTGGGATTCTATTTTGGTGGATTTGGGTTGCATGGCCCCGCAGGGGCAACCACTTTCAACAAGTTGAATATGGTTGCATTTGGTTGAATATTGCCCCTGGCGGGGCCTTGCAACCCAAATCAGCAACTGAATGCAACCCAAATCAGCAACTGAATGCAAATTTTTTTTAAGGTGGGATTCTATTTTGGTGGATTTGGGTTGCATGGCCCCGCAGGGGCAACCACTTTCAACAAGTTGAATATGGTTGCATTTGGTTGAATATTGCCCCTGGCGGGGCCTTGCAACCCAAATCAGCAACTGAATGCAACTTTTTTTTTAGGTGGGATTCTATTTTGGTGGATTTGGGTTGCATGGCCCCGCAGGGGCAACCACTTTCAACAAGTTGAATATGGTTGCATTTGGTTGAATATTGCCCCTGGCGGGGCCTTGCAACCCAAATCAACAACTGAATGCAACTTCTTTTTTTTTAAGGTGGGATTCTATTTTGGTGGATTTTGGTTGCATGGCCCCGCAGGGGCAACCGCTTTCAACTGAATGCAACCACTTTCAACAAGTTGAATGTGGCATTTGGTTGAATATTGCCCCTGGCGGGGCCTTGCAACCCAAATCCACCAAAATCACCCACCTTAAAAAAAGTTGAATGTGGTTGCATTTGGTTGAATATTGCCCCTGGCGGGGCCTTGCAACCCAAATCAGCAACTGAATGCAACTTTTTTTTAAGGTGGGATTCTATTTGGGTTGCATGGCCCCGCAGGGGCAACCACTTTCAACAAGTTGATTGTGGTTTCATTTGGTTGAATATTGCCCCTGGCGGGGCCTTGCAACCCAAATCCACCAAAATCATCCCACCTTTAAAAAAAGTTGCTTGTGGGGTTGCATTTGGTTGAATGTGGTTGCATTCATTTGAATATGGCCCCTGGCGGGGCCTTGCAACCCAAATCCACCAAAATCATCCCACCTTAAAAAAAAAGTTGCATGTAGTTGCATTCGATTGAATGTGGTTGCATTCAGTTGCTGATTTGGGTTGCACGGCCCCGCAGGGGCAACCACTTTCAACTGAACATGCAACTAAATTTCTGATTTCATGTTCCATTTTTCAAAAGTGATTTTCGACCTCATTTTTGGACTCTAATATATATATATATATATATATATATATATATTTGCGGGGCCATGCAACCCAAATCCAAATCCACCAAAATAGCATCCCATCTTAAAAAAAAAAAAAAAAGAAAAAAAAAGTACACAGGCGTGTGAATTAGTTGGCACGTGGAGGTTTGGCACATGGAGGGCACATGGGGGGAGGGGTGTAGTATTTTTGCAATTTTGAAACTTAGTATAGTAAAATTGCAATTAATTCAAAGAGATAGTATATTTGCAAATAGAAACTTTAAACATAGTATTTTTGGTAAATATCCTTAGAAAAATGGGATATATTTATAATTATTCAATAAAAAGGAATATATTTGCAATTGACTTGTTAATTTGGGACATAACAGAAAAAAAACCCAAAAATTTAGGTGCAAGATTAAGAACCTTAGATTAATCTGATTTACCTTTTATAACTAATAATTCTTAGAATTTTTAGATTTTGGTTCTCCAAAAAACACGAACCTACTTTTATTACACTACTTCGTTCTGAAAATAAAATTTGTTTCATTATATTCCATGTTCTCTCTTCTTTCAAAGAGTAAATAATTTTCCAAAACTATCTTTATTTACATTTTCATTTTCCAATAAGATAGTTGTTGCTAGAGTGCGCACTAGTAACCGAAATGGGGTACATAACCAAGTACAAGAAGCATCAATACCCACAATCAAAGATCCATAAACCTCTTTTCTTTCCTAATGTTTCTTCCATAAACCTCAATAAAAAAACTAGTTTAGACCATTTGTGAGTAACATCGAATAATCCTCATAGAAATCGAATTTCCCAGCAATCAGAAGAGAACAGACATACTTCCATTTGTAGGTATTGGAAATGGAGAAGAAAAAATAATTAATTTTAAGGACCACGCGTTGGAGCAAAGCAGAAACAGCCGCCTGCCTGGTCTTCCGGAATCATTCCTCCTCCCTTGCTCGTATCGATTGCTTCTAACAACCTCACAGCCTCGTCCATTTCAGGGCGTTTATCTGGATTTCCGTCCCAACATTTTTTCATGATGCTTGCGAAAGAACTTGGGCAACATCGAGGAATATCTGGCCGCAGATGCTGGAAACAACAGTTTAGCAATGTTAACACAAATTTTTATTAAGAACACGTTCCTTCTCTCTTCACAAAATATCACTTTGACCATGAAATAAAGATGCAGAACCAGTCTAATATAAGGTTTTATTTACTTTAATCTCATCTTTTTGATTTGTGAGGAAGATGATTATAAAAATTGCCCATCACACAAATGTTCTCATTCTTCTATTACTGTTTCCTCACCTTTGCCTCACAACGTCATTCAACAAAATCCTGACAACCTCCCTCAATTCTTAAAAAACATTTCTTGTCATGTTGTGTCAGATCACATAGAAGAGACGTTCATACATATACAAGATGGTAATGTCATATTTATCTCATAACATTCAGTCAGCGGTGCAGATCCAGAGGAATGCTAAATTCAGAGACCAAGTAAATTATTCTATTCTCTGTATTTGATAAACTTATAATAACGTTCAACAAGATCTTGTATCTGACTTCGATTTACTAAAAAGGTCTCACACAAAGCCAAAATGGCCCATAAGGTACAAACATTTATCTAGGGTAGTTTCTAATTCTGACTCCCGTGAGAATTAAATTATATGAATTTGAAATAAAAATGCATTTAGTTAATTCCCTCTTGTGTAATACTTTTGATTATTATGGTCAGGACATTCTCTCAATTTCATCCGGACCAAGGCAATATAAACACGTGACCAACTGCCAATTAACAGGGGAAATGATAAACTAAACAGACAAAATTACTTCTGAGTTGTTTCTGAGACATCATTCACCGAAGTCCACAATATTAATCATGTTGGATGGTAAAATAAGAATATCAGCATGACTGACCTGTCGGACAACAGCAGATGAAACTTCAGCAAAGCTCAGATTCATGTAAGGAAGATCACAGCAATAAATTTCCCACAAGCATACGCCAAAGCTGTAGACATCACATTTTCTATTATATGGCTTGCCATCAAGAACCTATAAAAAGCACCTTATTAATTTTTCATACATAAGAAACTTGTGAAAACAAAGAAATTTAGGGTACTGGATGATATAGGCTACTATGTGCAGATCAGTTTGTAGAGATATACAACATTCTGATTAGCTCAACCAAGGGTTAATTCAAAAACGAAGAAAAAAAAAACATAATAATATTTCTCAACATAGGACAGATATAGATCTACCCTTCCTGGCCCATGAAACAGAAACAAGCCTTGAGCATTTGAATAATTGATACAAGGAAGAAACAACGCGTAATTCCCTCTACCATATAGACATATCTGAACCGACAAGCTTAAGCCAACTCCTAGAGGCTCTCAAACGGGAACAACCCTGTGCTTGTGTTTTTTGTTCCTTTTTTGTTGTGCAAATTGTGGAAGATAACAACTTATTAGGTTTAGGTTGAAGAGATATTCTCAGCTCTCAACTTGGAAAGAAAGTATCAAAATAACGATATAACAGAGCACAATAACGTTGACATGCAACGGAGAAATGTTTTTTGGATACATAGTGATGGACATGATAACTATCCCACAATATAGGTCATCTGATTGACAGTTTGCATGGAGGGCATCATAATTCTGAAGTATAAAAGAACTTTGATAGTTGTTCTTCTTACCTCTGGTGCCATGTAGCCAAGTGTCCCAGTTTCACCAGTCATGTCCTTTGGATTCTGAGCTTCAACTCGAGCAACACCAAAATCAGCAATTTTTAGATTTCTCTGATGATCTAGTAACATGTTTTCAGCCTTAACATCTCGATGAACTATCTTCTTTGAATGTAAATAGCTCAATCTGCAAAATGAGAAGAAACAATAAGTAACTGTTGAATATATCAAGATCCTGATAATGCTGCAGATATAAATATCAAACAGAAGTCCACCCTCTGGCTAGATCCAGTGCAAGCTGGACCACAATTTTAAATGCAAGTTTCTTCTTCCTGTTTTTGAACAGTAAGCTTTTCAGTGTTCCTCCTGGAACAAATTCCACGACAACACAACACGCCCTTGCAGGAAGGTTAGCTAAACCATCACTTGAAGATGAAGAGGCTTTGGAAGGAATCTTAAGATCAGAAGTTCCCATTGAAGCACCAATAAACTGAAAAACATAAATATAGAGTACTTCAGGAAAAATGCTATACTGAGAAGCAAAAAGAAAAAGTAAAAAAGCAATACGAATTCCAGTAATAAATTACGGTGGAAAATACAAGTGAGCCATTAAATAAATAGGAGAGTAATTTTGCAAAAGAAATTGAAATTTTCATCAAATTTACAATAGAAACAAACTTCTATTGGAGAAGCTGAGGACTCGGGAATATACTTTTGTCACATTTGGATGGTCAAGCTGGTGCCAAACAGCAACCTCTTGTCGGAATGATGCTCTTAAAGCAGCAGTTTCTGCAGTTGTGGCCGTGCCCTCCTCCCCCCAATCTAACAGTTTCACTACAGAACAGAAAACCACAACTTAAGTACAGACTATTAAAACGAACATTAAGTCTAAGAAAATTATAGTCACAGACTGTTAGGGTTTTAATAATAAGATATGATCAGTATAAAGAAAAATTCTGAACTTTTCAAGAGAAAATTTATGATGCATCTTATACTACTAAATTTTGTGTAATGCTGAAATACTATAATAAAGGATTCCTGCACTAAGCAAAATACACAACTCTAATGCTTTGTTATCTATCATCAACTACTATTCTAATTAGACATGATGTCATCAGCTATGTACTTGGATTCATAAATGTTTGTTGTATTGTCCTATCATATCACATTCTATGCTTAGATGTCATAAACTCAGAAAATTGAGGATATTAGTGTATGGCAATTAAATGTGGCCTTGTGACCGAGAAACTTTTTTCAGTAATTGATTATTTCCTTGGGTTTTCGATCTTAGGGCGTTCGTATGATATGCTGGGCATAAAACCCAACACCAAATATTATTACATGTAAGAACCCATAAAAAATAACTATTGAAAATTAATTACTAAATCAACACCATATTAGTCATAGTATTCAACAAGTCTCATCCAAATGATGTCTTCACAACTTGTACCATTTTCATTATTGGCGACCTTCCTAACTGTATAAGCACAAAGCAGATGCCTTATATATCATGTCTGACTACCCACTCAGAGTGTTAATAACAGAATCCTAAATTAGTTTTACATGATTCTATAAAATTATGTATAATTTAAAGCATGTTATACTATAATAGCTTCATGGTTTACGTTAAAACATATACCTATGAATAGCCAGATTATGTCAAGATTTTTTACCTAAGAATAAGACATTCAAGACATAAAAGTTGAGGTAACAGAAAACGTAGATTCTAGAAAGAAAAACTTGAAAAATGCCAATATGTATTCTTATTTAATCATCTTTGATTTGTAGAAAGAAAAGACGCAAGCTTTTCTCTAAGTTAAAAAACTAAAGAGGGTGATACGTACCTGCAACATCTTGGTTATCATAAGTACCACGATATATTGTACCATATGTTCCCCGAGCTACAAGATATTTGATCTCCAACTTAGATAAATCAATCTCCCAAACCTCCTTGGGTTTTAAAGGATCGGTATTTCTAGACCAAACGCGGCTCAAGTGCTTTTCCAGCTGAACATCCAAGCTTTTGAGATCAATCTTATCAGCCCTAAAAATCATATCTTTGCTACTAAGACTCCCCGGACTCTTCCCCGTAAAACTTTTCGGGGTTAAACTATCTGTATCATTCACCTTTGAACCACCCCCTTGAATTTCCATCTTCTCATCTTTCTCAACCTCCCTTATCTCACCACTAGTATTCGAATCCATTCCGAATGATAAAAAAATAAATAAATTCCCCCCAACAGACTCTCAAAAACTTGTAGTTCTAAAAATTCTACGATATACCAACATCAAACACTTCTGTCTAAAATTCTTTTTTCCAGCTATATATCAAATCAAATAAGTCAAATGCTTGCATATATGAAAACCAACAAACACACCACCCTTCTTCCAATTTAGAGTAGACCTGCCAAATTAAGGTACATCAAGTCAAACATCAATCAATTGAGAAAACAAATAGAAAAATAGAAATCATAGAAAGAGACAACTAATCCAATGAGACCTAAATAAACCAACCCTTTATCCTACATATATCACTCAAATAAATAAATTAATCATCTTTAAATAGGAATTAGTCAATTTACTAATTCTAGGAGAATCAAATGTACAAATAAAGAACTAAAGTTGAAACCAAATTCTTAAAAAAAAAATATTAAAAAAGTGCTTTTTAGATGCTTCAAAACCTAACATCCTCACCACCAACCATTTTCTTGTTTGACATAAACATTAAAAAAAAAAAATCTTTTCAAAGTAAACCCACTGAAAATGACCCAAATTTCACAATTACTTAACCCCACCACCAATTAATGCACAAAAATAGGCTTAAATCTAATAATCACAAACCCCATGATCACAAATATACATACACACATGTATATAATTACTTACCCATAAGTAGAAAACACCAAGGAGGGCAGAGAAATGAGATGCATATATAGATACAAAAAAAAACAAGAATGAAAAGGGGAAAAGAATGATTGGTTAAAGAAAATAGATAGATATAGAAAATAAAATTAATGGCAGGGATATAAAGAAAAAGTGAGAATCTGAATTAAAGAAGGAAGATGACAGATGCATACATGTTTATTTATGTGTTGTGGAGAGAGAGAGAGAAGCGCGGGGGTTTGCGTAAAATAAAAATAAGCATATGTACTAGTGTATGATGTGTGTGTGTGTTTTGGACATGGACAAGTGGACAACAACATCCAAATTCCAACAGACAGATGGAATGAACAAATGTACTATTCCGTGCTGTCCTTCATTTGACAAGTCACCGGGTTTTTTCTAAAAGACAATTTTGCCCTTTTGTAAGAATGATATTTCCTCCGTCTCAATAAATTCTTAACACTTTTAACACTTTTCTTCAGTTCCTGGCACGTATTTTAAATTCTCAACACTTTTCTTCGGTTCTTTATACGTATTTTAAGATGCATTTTAAGGGAAGTTTTATAATTTATTTTTAAAATTTTCCTTTAAATATTAAATTTTTACACAAGAAAAAAAAAATTAAAAATAAGTTTTGTAACTATCCTTAAAATACACTATAAAATTTGTATCGGATACCAAATTTCAAATGTTAAGAATAAAATGGGATGGAGGGAGTATTAGGTAGGGTAGGAATGCATGAATAATCCTTTTTAAAACTTGGTTTTTTTGAGAATTGGATCGGGTTGGATTTTTTAAAAAAACGGGTAGAGTCGGGCTGTTTTAGGCCCGCGAGCCAGGCCAAATCGGGTCGAACCAGACTTTATTCAAGTTTTTTTTTATTTTTATATTAATATTTTTGATATTATTAAAAATATTACATATTTTTTGATTTTATCCAAAAAAAATTGGGTTTTTAATTTTTATAGTAATATTTTTGAAATTATTAGAAAAATTACATATTTTTAAATTTTATATATTAAAAGTCGAGCGTTTATCCGAATTTTCACAAAGCCCGGGCTATTATCCGGACGAACCGATCTTTTTCGGGCTTCAGAATTATTTCCGAGCTTTTCGGGCCGGGCCGAGCCGACTTTGATGAAAAGTGGGAGGCCCGTATATGGTCGGGCCGAGCCAAATCGGGCCAGGCTTTTTTTGAACCGGGCCAGATTTCGGATTTCGATCTTTTTAAAAATCTCTACGTAAGGGTGGGCAGAAAAAATTGAAAATTGAAAAATTAACGAAAAACTAAACAGAAAAACAAATCATAAATAGACCAATCCAAAAAAACGAAGTTAATGGTTCGATTTCGGTTCCAATTGTTAGTCAAAATCGAACTAAAATTAATCAAATCGCTATATTATATTTATGTATAGTATATATTATTATGATAACTCCGAATAAATTGGTTTTAGCATTCATTACATAAATATTTACTTTTTATTAATATAAATAAATTATATAACATATCACCATAAACTTTATAAGATCAATATTGTACTAATTAAGATCAATATTGTATTATTTTTAAATCATTTTTAAATTTTTTATAATAAATTTGTATCAATTGTTTGATACGCACATGCACATGCTGTAATCTTGTTTTTCATCGTTGTGAACATATATATTTACTGTATTTGTTATTTTTATTCATGATAAAATAAATTATGTATACAAAATAATTGTATGAAATAAATTTAATTTGGTTCACAAATTTGAAAGTGACTATCCTTTAATTTTAATATAATATAATTATTGACCTTTGACTGTATTTATTTTACCAAATACATTATCAACGAAAACATTGTACAAGCAAAATGAAAAAAATAATATTAAAAACAGAAAAAAAAAAAAACAAAAGCAATAAATGGTTAATCGAAACCTAAGAAACCGTTTAATACAGTTTGGTAACGGTTAATAGCATTTAACCGAATCAAATCCAATGTATTGATTCGATAACGATTCATTTTAAAAATCGCACCATCCACATCCCTACTATTACGTACTTTTTTGTGTAAAATGTTTGAAGAATATGTAAAACGTAAATAGTCTAAAGACGATTTAGCATTGCTATTATGTACTTTCTTGTGTAAAATGTAAATAGTGAAAATTTTAATTGGATATAGAACTTGTATATTTCTTCTGTCCTTCCATTTTTTTATGTTTTTTTAATGTACCTCAATTTTGTTTATTTCTAAAAATAATAAAATTTATATTATAAAATTTAATTACATCCACTTATTTTATTCATTATACTCACTTTATATTAGATTAATGTTAAATATTAATTGATCTACTATTTTTCTCATTTTTATAATTTTCTGCACTACATTACATATTTTCTTAACCTACGTACCCAATTTATATCTAACGGGTGAAGTAATATTCTTTGTAGATTGTGGTAGGTTTTGTTGACGGAGGAATTTGGTAACAACGAAATTCGAGGTACTTCGCCGGAAACAAGATCTACAACGGTGGTTCTTTGCCGAAAAGAGTGGTGGTGTGTGGTGGCTGTTTGTAATTGGTGGCTGAGATTGATAGGGTTAGTGGCGGCTATTCAGAGCTCTCGACTTCCAACCCCTCAATCGGCCTACGTACCCCGGTATTTATAGGGGATCAAGCCATACGTAGTTCTTGGAGAACAAGAAACCCAAATGGGCTTGGATAACGGACCAGCTTCCGGAATGTTCTACTATGAGGCCTAACCACAAAAGGCCCAAGGCTCATCCAAGATCTCAAGACTTCACGGATAAGGAAACTTCCCCCGTCGAGGACTAGTCCTATCCGCTACCAGCTATTTCTTGATTTCAAAGATGCAGGTATAGCCGTGGTTTACCCCAAGTGCAGAACGCATCCCTGTCCCCCGAATGAGAAGCACCCACCAGATAGCAGGACAGGTGATCCAAAGCTTTTGGGTGCAAAGTGCAGAATTACTCCAAAGTTCCCCAATGAGGGCGCGCCCATTGGCTACAGGAACAGAGCTCCCAAAGCACACACCAGAAAGTCCCCATCTTTCCACCTTAGGGCGCACGGATGCTTCCCTTAGCGTCTAAGAAGGGTCCTTATATCCAGGCAAACCCCTGGAGGTCTTCTGCGACGGACATCCCCCTCCTGAGATACGACAGGAGGGAATTTCTTCAAATTCTTGAATTCCAGCTTGAGTAGGATCCTCGTTCGAGTAAAATTCTAAGAAAGATTTCTCAATGTCTTCTCAAAAAACTACGTTAAATCAATTTGTCTCTATGTTCTATATTTAGGGCGCGCCCTCTTTATTGAAAAAGAGAGGGCGCGGCCTGACTTTTCCCATTTCTGATAAAACCCTAATCAATATTAGAATTCCCCCAATTTAACATGTATTTGACCCGAATCCATCTTGAAAATACCCGAACCGAATTTTGGTTATAACAACTACCCCCCAATTCCATATGAAATCAGAGATAAAATATGGAATTCTCTTCAAAAAATACAAAATTCTCACAGTAGTTCTTTAGGGCGCGCCTTGGAGGAGGGCGCATCCTCAGAATTTCAACCGGTTTACAGCTGTTACCCACTACCTTTTCAAATCCCTATAAATACTAGACCATCACTACCACTTTCACTTTCTTTTTTCACTATTATCTCTGCACTACAACCACCACTGGCGATTTTCTTCATCTCCGGCGAAAATCCGATCAAATCAATCGTTTTCAGCACTTGCTTTCCACAAGATTTGATCGATAACTTCCAAGGTATGTTCCTATCCATCTATTTCAAGTGTTTAGCCCGTTTTTTTACTTATACTCGAGTTTTTCATTTCGTACTGTTCGTGTTCTTCACTTTAATTGTATGTATATATGTATATATACTGATTTGATCCACTTTTCACCCAATTTCAAAAGTAAAAAGTTGTTAGCTGTCTTTTGCACTTCCCATAGGATAGCTATCTTGTGAACGCGCCCTATACTAAAGGCGCGGCCTCCAACGTTTTAAGATTTTTAGCCATAGACTTTAAGAGTGTAAACATGAAAATTTCCATTTCTCTCTTTTTTTTTTTTTTCTTTTCTAGATGTCCTTTCACCATAATCTTGGTCAGGACGCGCCTTTATGTATTTATACCCATCTTTTTTCAGCTGGAGCATTCGGACACATCCTCTCCGTTCCATCCATTTGAAGTATTTAACAGAAGATTAGGCACATATTCACCCCCATCCATTTCATTTCCTCCAGAGCACCCTACATTTCGTCCCATACCTCCTGAAGACATCCCGTCCATTATGTCTGAACTTGACGCCATGTCCACCTCTTCTATTGACTCTCTCCACCATGTCTCCTTAAGATCCACTCCCCAACCCATTATTGACGACTTAATGGAAAATACTGATATTGAACAAACTTCTCATAAAAACAAAACTAATTCTTCTACTGAGAACGATGTCGATGATGAAACCCACCATCCTTCTGAGGACGCGCCCTCTAGTGAGGGCGCTTCTTCAACCGAAGAAAGCTTCAAAAATCCTTACTCTCCTCTTCCATCCCCAGTTCCGTATGTACACCCCCCAGTCATGAAAATTGAATTTGACCTTGATTGGAGCACCTATGAAGATGAACTAACTGAAGCAGAGAAAAACATATTGCGAAAGAACGCTGGGAAGGTTGATTGCGTCGGCATGTCAAGCACTGCTTCTGTAGAGGAAATTGAATGGTGTATGAAATATTACAACATGAATGGCATATGGGGACGCCCTCCCTCCATGATGCGGCCTCATATTTTTAACTATGATTCAGATTTCAAAATCCCTCGAATGGTTTTAACCCCTAAGTTAATTACCCTAGGAGTGGGCGCGCCCTTACACCCATACTACCAAAGAATCATTGAATGGTATGATGTGGCACCCATCCAGTTATCTCCTAATAGTTATACCCTAGCCGCAGCACTTTTTATTCTCTATCATGATGCCAACCTTGGGATGCCAACCATGGAAGAATTTAGTTATTTTTTTAGTATCCGCAAATCTGGCAAAGGATATTTTTACTTTGTAGTTAACAAGAAACACAACAAAAAAGGATTTTCTGAGGGAAGAATCAGCAACGTCAAAAATTGGAAGGATCCCTTCTTCTATGTTTGGGATGTTATGAGAATTAAAACTTCTTTCAACTACAATCCAAGTAAGGACGTGTCCTTTTGTTTTTTTTTTTTTTATCCTTAGATAATGTTCTTTAATAAAACCCTTTCCTTATATTCAGCTCGCAGAGTAGTTGACGATCTTATGGGCGCGCCTTTACTACGTGCCCAAACTATTTTAAATCTTCCCCCTGGGAGTTTTGACACATCCATCCTTGTTACTGAAGAAAACTTGAAAAGAGTTGGGATACTCTCAAAAGAAGTTGGATCAATCATCCCTTTCCAACGCTTTAGGAAGGGTATACCCATAAAATCCACAACAATTGATGACTCAGAAGGAACCCTTGATGATTACAATACTTCTTATACTGAGGGCGCGGCCCCAAGTGATGGCGCGTCTGCTAATGCTGGTAGATCATTGTTAATTATAATAATTTTTTATCCCTTGCATTGTAATTACTCCATATTTGTCGTATTACTCTCAATTGTTATTTTATATTTTCAGGAATGGCAGATCTTCCAAAAGGTTTTGGAATTGATGTAGACAACCCTATTGTGGTAAAGCCTGGGAAGGCGCGCCCTCCACGCAGAGATACAAAGAAGGCGCCTCCTCCCATCAAGTCACCAAAACGAAAATTAATTGACGAAGGCAAAGAGGACGCGTCCTCAAAACGCCCGAAAATTACCGAGCTTACTGACCCAACTGTGCAGACATTTCTTGGGGCTGCATCTTCTAAGTTCTTTTCTGAGGAAGAGGTTAAAGGCTGGTCTTCTCGGCCTGATGAACAAATTGAAAATGTTTTGATTTCTTCAGCCGCACAACTCCACTTTCATGCTAATCACATCAAAGAATCAAATCAAAAAATGAGGGCGCGCCTCTCTCAACTAGAGACTGAGAATAAAAACATGTCCAAACAGTTGAAGGGAAAATATGATCAGTTCAAGAAAATGAGGTCTGCCAAAGACACTCAAATTGAAAAGCTGAACAACTCGATTAAGTCTATGACTGAGTCCATTGATAAGCTCACAAAAGCTAATTCCCTTCTTGAAGAAGATAAACACAATGGATGGGCTGTTGAGAAAAAAGCTTTACAAAAGTCATCTTTTTCTAGAGGCTTTCGCAATTATGCTTCTGGCTTTCTTGCTGTTGATCCAGAGTATGACTTCTCCAAGTTTGGTCAAGAGACAGTTGATTGGATTGAAAAATTCAAAATGGATGAAGCAGATGAGATCAAAGCAAAGAGAATTTCTCTGGGCCTCGAGTTACCTGAAGTTGATGAGGACGCGTCCCCTGATGATTCACCCATTCTTGAAGACAAAATTCCTACTCCTACTGAGGAACAAGGTCATCATAACTCTTCTCCTGCTGCAAATGCCGAAAACACCAAAAATGGTGAAGGCATTGAGAATACTGATAAGGAACCTCCATCTAAGGACGCGTCCCCTGTTAAAGACGCGCCTTAAATATTATGTTCCAATTATTCTATACTTTTGGGTATTACTCCGAATTTTCTGAGGTGCAGGCCCTCTGTAAAACCTTGCAAGTTGTAAACTTTTAATCTCCTTCCTTGACGTTTAAACCTTAATTGCCTTTTAAACTTTTCCTATGCTTATTATTTATCTTCATGCATCTTCATACTTTTATTTGTTAAACTCTTTAAATTAGGGCGCGCCCTAGATGCCTTTCACAGATTCTTCAAATTTGCTAAACACAGATTCTTTATTCATGTTGAGGGCACATTGTCCATGTTCATTTATGTTGAAGGCGCGCCTTAAGGCACTATCCTTTCAAGGTTTCTTTAACTTGTTAATTACTTCATAGCAAATCTTCATACATGCTAAGGGCGCGCCCTAAGAAATGGGCACGACCTCTTATACTTCAATCAAAAAGTCTTCAAAATTCTTGCAAAAAATGTCTTGATATTCTTTATTAATCTTCAAATAATCTCAACAGAACAAGGGAAGGTATACATGTTATACCCCCCGAGCTAAGGAGAATAAACTTCTAAAAAATGTGGAAAAAACAGCAAGTCTCGACTAGAACTAAAGAAGGCGTATATGTACTACCCCCCTAGACTAGGAGAATATTTATTTATACTAGTCTAAAACTTAAATATAAGCCTTCATACAATAGGGGGTCAAAGCCGCACCCTACTGATAATACTTCCTCAAATGCTCTGCATTCCATGCTCTTGGGATTATGTTGCCATCCAAGTCTTCTAGATGATAAGTTCCTTCCCAGATGATAGATTTGATCTTGTAAGGTCCTTCCCAGTTGGGACCAAAAACTCCATGCGTTGCTACTCTTGTATTAGGCATAACTTTCCGCAGAACTAAATCACCTACCTTGAAAGGCTGAATCTTCACCTTCTTGTTATAGTACCTTGCAGCCCTCTACTGATAAGTTGCCAACCTCAACTGCGAGTTAGTCCTTGTCTCCTCTAGAAAATCGAGATTTATCCTTTGATTCACCATATTCAATTCTTCCTCATAGAAATCTCTTCGGAATGACCCTGCTCCAATTTCCACTGGAACCATTGCCTCACAGCCATAAGATAACATGAAAGGAGACTCTCCCGTTGTGGTTCTTGGAGTTGTGTTATATGCCCATAAAACCATAGGAAGTTTCTCGGGCCAATTCCCTTTGCTTTCTTCCAATTTGGTCTTCAAAGTGTGCTTGATTATCTTGTTGATAGCTTCAGTCTGCCCATTACTCTGAGGATGATATACAGCTGCAAATTCTTTCTTGATTCCCAAATCTTCACATAACTTTCGCAACTCTTTGCTATCAAACTGCTTTCCATTATCTGAAACAAGCTTGTAAGGAATCCCGAATCTGCACACAATAGAGTTGAATACAAAATCCTTGATTTTCTTTGCTGTTATCTTAGCCAAGGGCATTGCTTCCGCCCACTTGGTGAAATAATCTACAGCCACAACAGCGTACTTGACTCCTCCCTTAGACTTAGGGAGTTCTCCAATAAGATCAATTCCCCACATAGCAAATGGCCAAGGACTCATCATAGAAGTCAAGGTAGTTACAGGAATCGTTGAATAATTGGCAAACCTCTGGCATTTATCGCATGCCTTAACAAACTCATAAGCATCCTTCTTCACAGTAGGCCAATAATAACCTTGCCTTAACACTTTCATTGCCAACGAACCACCCCCCGAGTGATTGCCACAAATTCCTTCATGTACCTCCCTTAAGATATAATTGCATTCATCTCCATCTATGCACTTCAAAAGCGGTTGATTGAAACCTCTCTTGTACAAAATTCCATCATACTCCACAAACCTGGCAGCATGATATCGAAGACGCCTTGCTTCAACTTTATCGCTTGGGAGAATCCCCCTACGGAGATATTCCAGAATTGGAGTCATCCAGGTAACTGACGGAGTACTCTCCACCTCCATAACTTCCACCTCTGGAATACTTGGCACTTCTTGAATTTGTAAAGGAACTATTCCCAACAACATAGCATCCTTCTGGGATCCTAGCTTAGCCAAAACATCTGCAGAGCAATTTTCATCTCGAGGAATGCATTCCAACCTTACTTCACGAAACTTCTGCATTAATCGTTGCGCACACTTCATGTAGAGCTCTGTTCTTGGACCTCGACACTGAAATCCTCCTTTGATCTGCCTGACCACTAACTCTGAATCACTTAACACAATCAAATTTACTACCTTCATTTCCAAAGCCATTTTTAATCCATTAATCAAAGCTTCATATTCCGCATCATTATTAGTTGCCTCGAATTGGAAGTGAATAGCACTCATTAGTTGATTTCCTTCAGGTGTTACTAGAATTACACCTGCACCAGCCCCTCCATTGTTTACAGCTCCATCTACGTGCAACCTCCACCAAAGTTGAGGAATTTCCTCAAGAGGGCGCGCCTTCATAGGAGGAATTCCTGGTTCCGCTAACACAATTGACTTTTCCTCGGTCTCTGAATCAAACTCCAAGATGAAATCCGCTAAAGCCTGACCTTTTATTGCTGTTCTTGGCGTATATTCCAAATCAAACTGCCCTAATTCGATGGCCCATTTCAACATTCTTCCTGAAGCTTCTGGTTTGTGAAGAATACTTCTCAAAGGATAAGCAGTACGAACCTCGATCCTATGAGCTTGAAAGTAAGGACGAAGTTTCCTTGCCGCCAAGATTAAAGCGAAAACCAACTTTTCCATAAGGTGTATCGAGTCTCTGCATCATGCAAACGCTTGCTCACATAGTAAACCGGGGACTGATGATCAACTTCTTCTCTCACCAATACTGCACTAATGGAGTATTCTGACACTGCCAAATATAATATCAAGGTCTCTCCCTCCACGGGCTTAGCTAAAAGCGGAGGATTCCCCAACTGTTCTTTAATTTTCTGAAAAGCACCTTCACACTCGGGAGTCCACACAAAATCTTTGGAGGCCCCTTTGATTGCCTTGAAGAACTCTCTGCATCTATCCGAAGATTTTGACACAAAGCGATTTAGGGCCGCAATCCTCCCAGCCAAACTCTGAACTTGCTTCACACTGGATGGAGATTTCATGTCAAGTAAGGCTTTAATCTTAGCTGGATTTGCTTCAATCCCACGATGATTAACCATGAACCCTAAGAATTTTCCGGATTCCACTCCAAACACACATTTTTGAGGATTCAATTTCATTCTGAATTTCCTCAATACTCCGAACATTTGCTCCAAATGCTTTACATGGTCCTCTGCCCTCAAGGATTTGACAAGCATGTCATCCACATACACCTCCATAGTTTTCCCTATCAGATCTTTAAACATCATGTTCACCAACCTCTGATAAGTAGCTCCAGCGTTGATCAAACCAAATGGCATTCCAATATAACAATACAAACCCCTATCCGTGATGAAAGAAGTGTGTTCTTGATCAGGCTCATACATGGGAATTTGATTGTAGCCTGAATAAGCATCCATGAAACTCAATAGTGCGTGGCCAGCGGTAGCATCCACCAACTGATCAATTCGAGGAAGAGGAAAACTATCTTTAGGGCAAGCCTTGTTCAGGTCCGTGAAATCCACACAAGTCCTCCACTTTCCATTAGGCTTTTTGACAAGAACAGGATTTGCCAGCCAATCGGGGTAATATGATTCTTTGATCAAACCAACATCCAGAAGTCTATCAACTTCCTCCTTCAATGCTATAGCTCTTTCTCCACTTACAGGTCGACGTTTCTGACGGATTCCCTTCTTGGTAGGATCTATGTTCAAATGATGACACATAATCTTTGGATCGATTCCTACCATATCAGCATGACTCCAAGCGAATACATCCAGATTACTCAAGAGAAAATTAGTAAGCATTCCTCTCAACTTGGAATTCAGTTGAGATCCAACTTTCAAAACCTTACTCGAATCTTTTTCATCCACCAAAATGGAAATAGTATCCTCTGCAGGACCAGTCTTTTCCACAGGTTGTGGTGTTCTTGGATCAAGATCAAAATCAAAACTTCGAGGATCCTCGATTGGTGCTGCATCCTTGGAGGGCGCGTCCTCTTTAAGAGGGAAGTCTTCCTCAACAAGGGTATGCACCAATCCTTCAAGTAACATTCGTCTCCCTTCAACCTGTTCACCTCTGAGATTAACTGAAATTACTTCTTCCGAGTCTTCTTCAATTTCCTCCAGAATTCCATCCTGAAGATCATCCAAAACTGGAATATTAACCTCAGGGCGCGCCCTATAACAAGGTGTTTCCTCCTCTGGTTCTTGAACAAGATAATGGACTTTCACTTCTTCAAGAGCAATACTCATAACTCCAGAACTATTTTCACTGAGGGCGCGCCCTCCATCCTGCTGCCTCCTGAACCCTTTAATTGCCTTGTGATAACAATCTCTCGAGTCATGTTGGGATCCTCGAATTGTTCCCACACCATTTGGCGTAGGAAACTTCATTGCAAGATGATAGATGGAGGTCACAACCTTCATTTCTTTCAACAAGGGACGTCCCACCAAAGCATTGTGTGATGACTCCACATTCAAAATCATGAAATCCATCATTTGTGTTACAGAAAGGGTCCCTTCCCCGAGAGTTACAGGTAATTTAATAGCTCCCATGACCTTTACAGATTCGCCTGAAAAACCATAAATCCATCCGTTATCCTGAATCATATCCTTGTCTAGAAGTCCCAGCTTTTGATAAGTACTGTAATACAGAATATTCACCGAACTCCCATTATCAACAAAAACTCGATGTACATTCTTGGACCCAATCTGAATTGCCACCACCAAAGCGTCATTATGAGGATGGTGTACCCATCTCGCCTCTTCTTCAGTAAAAGTGATATCAACAAACTCCCCTTTGAACAATTTAGGTGGCCTCAACTCCAGACTATTCACATTTGTAAGAGGTCGATTCCTCGCTTCTCTAGTGTACCTCTCCATAGCATGATTGCTGTCACCTCCCAGGTGGTGTCCACCAAAGATAGTGTGAATGCTTCCTTCCTTCACAAACTTCTTCTCCTCAGACCTATCATCCACATGGGGGGCGCGCCCTCCATCTCTCTTATCAGGATTCTCCTTATGTTTTTTCACCTCTCTGACAATCCATTCTGTTAGATATCCTTCCTTGATTAAATCCTCAATCTCATCCTTCAATTGACGGCACTCATGAGTATTGTGCCCAGAAGATTCATGGAATTCACAGTACTTCCTTTTATCTTTACTTTGCCAAGAAGAGAGAGGCTCTGGTTTTCTGAAGAATCCTTTATTTTTGTTCACCTCAAAAATATGTTCAATGGAGGCTGCCAGGGGTGTGTAATTACCCGGCCTTTGATCATAAGTGTAAGTATCTGGGGGACCCCAGTTTCTGCCAGATTCAGTTAAGTTCACACGATTGGCTCCTGTGGCTATCCGGCGAGTTGGACTAGGAGACCTATCCTTCCTCTTTCCAACCTTTACCTTAGAACTGTTTTGACTATCAGTCTTTCGATTATCTGCCAAAGATTGCTCCACAATCTTGAAAGATTCAGCTTGTGCAAATACATTAGCCAATGTCGGTGGATCTCGTCCTTGGAGATGTTTCCAGAAATCAGTTCCCACCGATAATCCAGCAATTAGAAAACTCTTGAGTGTTTCATCAGTTGCCCCTCTCACCAGAGTTGATTCTGAGTTAAACCTCTTGAAGTAGGATTGTAAACTTTCCCCTTCCCTCTGCTTGATATTGGCCAAAGTTGTGACGGGAGGAGCGTATTTCACTGCTGCCTGGAATTTAGTCAAAAACAAATTCCTCATTACCTGCCAAGACGTAATAACTCCCGGGCCAAGTTTCTGAAACCATTGCTGAGCACTCTCCCTGAAAGTTGCTGCCAACAATCGACACCTAGCCAGCTCTGTCACTTGATAGACATCCATCTCGATATCAAAACGCCCGAGGAACTCGACAGGGTCTGCATTTCCATGAAAACGCAAATCGTTTGTCATAGACCTATACCCAGTAGGAAGCTGGGCCTCTCTTACTTCAGTTGAGAATGGAGAGGAAGTTTGTGCAGTAGCAGAGATTCTTCCTCCATCCAAGTGAGCAAGGAGCTTCTTCAAATCATCCACATTGAAAGTTCCAACCCCGGGAACATTCTGAATATTCGGTTGTGCCACAGTTTGAGCACCCCCTGGAGGTGGGGGTGGAGGTGGAGCCGTTGTCTCCACCCCTCCTTGATTCCCTGCTTGTGGCTGAACAACATCCTCTTGAGTTTGAGTTTGTGTTCGCTGATCTTCTGGATTTCCATGAGGTTGCGGGTTCCCCTGAGAATCTCTCTGATATTGTTCTCCTGAGTGAGGGCGCGTCCTTGATTTAGACTCATCAGAAGTACTTGGAATTTGATGAACACGATATCTTCTACCCGAGGGCGCGCCCTGATGATGAGGGCGCCCATCTCCTTGATACAAATCCCTTCCTTTATCACCGTTATCTCGGTTTCCTCTTGCTCCAGTGTTGTACTGAAAAGTTTGTCTAGATCAAAGGGGTCGCGACCTGTTAAGGGGCGCGCGCTGTGGATTATTATTACGAGCAAGAGATCGTTCATGTCCAAGGGGCCTCGACCTGTTGTCAGGGGGCACACGCTGTGGCTCATGACTCCGTATAAGGGGTCGCTCATGTCCAAGGGGCCTCGACCTGTTGTCAGGGGGCACACGCTGTGAATCATGGGGCTGTGATTCCAAGTATTGGCTTTTCTTCTGCTGCTCAAGGAGTACCATCCTTAAATCGTCGTCATTAAGCCTTACTCCAAGACGCTCTTTCAAGCTTGCAAAATCTCTTCTCTCCTTAGCCATCTGTTCTTCATCCCGCTGAATCTCACTAGGGGTGCGCCCTGATCGATGAGGGTGAGGGCGCGCCCTAGCTTCAGGACTCAACAACCTGCGCTCAGAATTATCTTCACTAGGATGTTCAATAATAGGATCAGAATATTCTAACCTTCGAGGAGTAATTAGCTGAAATCTCTTCTCCTGTACTTCACTATCTCTACGAGAGCTTTCTTCGACTTGGAGGTCTTTTCCTGTTCGGTGATGATTTCGTGGGATACTCCGAGATTTTCTCCTTGACCCCTGATTTTCCTCCACAGAACACAATCTTGCCCCGAAATTATTTAGGGCATCACCCATGCGGTACAGTTGTTCCATCAATGCCGCGTTACTGAAAAGAACGGGCGGCTGGCCACCACCGGTGGTTGGAGTTCCATGGTGGTGTGGGGGAACAGGGATTTCCTCCGGAACGTAAGTTTCGTGATGAGCTTGGTTACCCCCAAGCTATCTTCAGAATCGTAATAATCCTCTTCGTGAGAACCTCCGCGCTGATTGTGAGACATCTTTCCCTCCTAAGATGAAGATCTTGATTGGCTGCCCTCCTTCTAGCGCCAATTTGTTGACGGAGGAATTTGGTAACAACAAAATTCGAGGTACTTCGCCGGAAACAAGATCTACAACGGTGGTTCTTTGCCGAAAAGAGTGGTGGCGTGTGGTGGCTGTTTGTAATTGGTGGCTGAGATTGATAGGGTTAGTGGCGGCTATTCAGAGCTCTCGACTTCCAACCCCTCAATCGGCCTACGTACCCTGGTATTTATAGGGGATCAAGCCATACGTAGTTCTTGGAGAACAAGAAACCCAAATGGGCTTGGATAACGGACCAGCTTCCGGAATGTTCTACTATGAGGCCTAACCACAAAAGGCCCAAGGCTCATCCAAGATCTCAAGACTTCACGGATAAGGAAACTTCCCCCGTCGAGGACTAGTCCTATCCGCTACCAGCTATTTCTTGATTTCAAAGATGCAGGTATAGCCGTGGTTTACCCCAAGTGCAGAACGCATCCCTGTCCCCCGAATGAGAAGCACCCACCAGATAGCAGGACAGGTGATCCAGAGCTTTTGGGTGCAAAGTGCAGAATTACTCCAAAGTTCCCCAATGAGGGCGTGCCCATTGGCTACAGGAACAGAGCTCCCAAAGCACACACCAGAAAGTCCCCATCTTTCCACCTTAGGGCGCACAGATGCTTCCCTTAGCGTCTAAGAAGGGTCCTTATATCCAGGCAAACCCCTGGAGGTCTTCTGCGACGGACATCCCCCTCCTGAGATACGACAGGAGGGAATTTCTTCAAATTCTTGAATTCCAGCTTGAGTAGGATCCTCGTTCGAGTAAAATTCTAAGAAAGATTTCTCAATGTCTTCTCAAAAAACTACGTTAAATCAATTTGTCTCTATGTTCTATATTTAGGGCGCGCCCTCTTTATTGAAAAAGAGAGGGCGCGGCCTGACTTTTCCCATTTCTGATAAAACCCTAATCAATATTATAATTCCCCCAATTTAACATGTATTTGACCCGAATCCATCTTGAAAATACCCGAACCGAATTTTGGTTATAACAGGTTTTTATATGTAGAAGAGCCATTGAAGAGGATAATGATAGCAAAATAGATATTTTCAGAGAGTTTATCAATGTTTCATTTTCGGGAATTTTCTTTGGAATATTATTAATATACTTACATATAAATGTTCATGAGGTTGATCTCAGGCCACTTATCTAAAATTATATTTATTTTTAAAATAAATATAAAATGAAAATTTTGTAATAATAGAATTCATCCTCGTATATTTACAAAAATAACCCTAACTTATAATCTATTTTATTTTAACCTCAGACAACTATTAAGGGTGATCTCGGATCAACTAGCTCATTTATTTATAATATTTGGTCCAAATAATTGTAAAGGGTTTTTCTCATAACTTTACAAGTAATTAACTTCATTGTAAAAAATAATAGAAATAAATATTTTTTTAAAAAAATTATTAAAAAAATAAATTATTTTTTTACTTTGTAAAGAAACGACTTTCTAACTTTGTAATTATAACCATACAAAAACAAATTGCAAGTCTATTGTAATCTTGAAATATATGTAAGTTTTTTTTTGCCACAATAATTCTATTATTTTTTAGTATCTGTTGTGATACATGCGCTAGGGGAGAATTGAACCTTAGTGGTTCGACAAGGCATAGTCCTCATTTACCACATGAGCTACACCATAACTATGAAATTCTCGTATATCTAAAATTTCGGACATGAAAACAAAACAAATTCTGGAGTGAGAACAAATTCAATATACAAATAGTTAAAACTCAAAAATTGGATGAAAAAATTTTCAATAAAGAGAGAGATTAATTGAACAAAAATAAAATCTTCTTTTCTACTTCTATATATAATAGGAGAACAAGGGTATATTTTAGGGGCATTTTGAGCCAATAAACATGTGAAATTACGAGTTTTCTTTTATATATTACAAAATTACATTGATTTGCCACTCTCTTATTTGAAGAGAAAAAATTAGTTATTTTGTCTTTGTGGGGAATTGAACCTACAACCTCCTCCATATATTTCTTCCTCCAAACCATTATGTTACATTATGTTTTTGGTATGGAGTTAAAACCCTTTTTACATAAGTTCGATCTCTCTATTGTATCATTTTTTATTATTATTTTAACTTATGAATAAAAAATAGTAATGACAAATATTAGTTTCAATATTTGAAATTTTACTTTTCAAAATATGGTACGTAATTATATACATTAATTTTAAAATTTTATTCCACTCTCTTATTTTAAATGAGTTAATTTATTTTTGTTGTAAATTGAATCATTAACCTCGTTCAAACAATTCATCCTTCTGATCATTGTACTAAATATATTTTTGGTTTTTAATTAATTTTTTTAAGATAAATTCGACCTCTTATTTATTCTATTTTTACTACTACTTTAATTTTTGAGCAAAAGATAATGGTTATTCACATTACTTTTAAAATATTGTATTTTAGTTTATAGAACAGGGTACGTGATTACATTTAACTAATTTAAAATTTTGATAATAATATCACGCGATGTAAATTGATTTATTTTCAATTAATTAAACATTTCTTACATATAATATTAACTATGATATACTTTATATTTTTACATAACAATATATAATTAAAAGATAAGATCCTTAAAAATGTCAGATAATACTAAAGTTAAAAAAAATGAATCTTGTAGATAAGTTGAGAAAGATAAACTTCCTTGAAAAAAGATCATATAATATATAATAATACTAAATATATATACGAGTCATTTCATATCATATGTACATCGATTAAAAGTCGTATAATACACATAGCGAAATTTTGGTTGGAAAGAATATTAAAAAATTCAAAATAATTTGTAAAAATGATTACAATATACAATCAAGTTAACAAATATCTTAGAAAATAGTATATTGCATAGCATGCACATACACAAAATATTATGATCGATCAATCACATTATATACTATGAGGTAATTAAAATTATGTGCCTAAAAAATAAAATTTTAAATTATGCAATTAGTTTGTTATATACTGATTGGACGACATCTTTATTGTGAAACATTACATGGGTAAATAATAGGTTTCTTGAGTTGTCAAAATTATAACTGGTATATGAATAAATATGTCATTCGTGCACGACTCATTTATTTTATGATTGTATTTCTTAAATATACATTGAAAGAGAAAGACATCAAAAGAACTTTATTTCTCCCTCTTATGTATTGACTAGATTATTTATGAAAGAATGACAAAAAAATGAGAATAAAATATTAAAAAATATAACTCAAAATATTGATTTATAGTGATGAAAAACACTAAGGAGAATTAAACCGAAACCCTCCCCCTTATTATTTAAATTTTATGTTCTCTTACCCAAATTTATTATAATAAAAAATTATTAGATGTTTTCTACTTGTGACATAAATTTGTATAAATTGGTGTAAATGTGTTATGCTATATCCAACACATTTATATGCCACAAAATATCTTATTTTGAGTGCTTATCTGAATAATTAAATCAAGTTTTCTGTAAAAAAAATTGGGACATTGTAACAAACATGTTTTAACGAAAATTATACAATCATGTCCATATATATTCTTTAAATCATAAAAATAAACAAGTTTGCATCAATTTCTAGAAGATGACCCGTGCCTCGCATTGTGCTAGTTAAAATAAATAATGAAAATGGCCGGCGTAAGAGCATCTCCAATGGGCTTCCTTATTTTGGACCCCTAAAATATAATAAAATAATGGTTACCTAAAATATAAGGAACCAAAAAGTTGTTTTACCCTAATGGAAACCCCAATATTGGTTCCCTATATTTTTAAAAAGTAGTATTTTTTTTTTTGACGAAAAGCTGGGATTTTATTACGAATTCAAATCCATAGAAATAAAATTTTGAATCGAGATAGGAACAGACCTCCTATCAAACGTACGACCTGACAAATAATATGATTCTCTTGCCAATAGATGGGCAACCATATTAGCAGACCGTTTAACAAAAAACAATCTAATATTGTTCAACCGTTGCATGATAAAACGACATTCTTCGACTATCAAGCCAAAGTAAGATCTCATGGGAGTTCTACTTCTGACTGCTTGCACCACCTGCAAAAAAAAACTAAAAAGAAGAAGAAACTAAAAAAATAAATGGTGAAAGAATAAAATAAAGGGAGAAATTGAAGTGGAAGGTGAGGTGTAAAAATAGGGGATTGCTTTTTGCTCCCCTTATTTTGGGGTTGAGTTTTCTCTGCCCTAAAAATTATAGGGGATGGGGAGGCCGGTTGGAGTGATGTTTTTCTGTTATAAACTAAACCCCTTTAATTGTCCACATAAACAAAATATAGGTAAGGAAGGAATGCATTGGAGATGCTCTAATGGTTAATGATAATCCCTAAATTAATGGATTGCAGGTAGAGTTTTTTTAGGGAAAAGAGAGAAAGGAGAAGGCTTACAGTTTACAACTTTATATTGCATACAGTTAAACCTCGATAAATGAATACGCTTGGGACTGGAAAATTTTATTCATTAATTGAGATTATTCATTTATCTAGATCAAAAATACGTTGTCTCTATTATGTCGAGACCGGAAAAAGTTATTCATTTGATGATATTATTCATGTTGGTCCCGAAGTATTGCAGAAGGGGGGGGGGTTAAATGCAATACTGATAAAATTCAATCTTTAAAACAACAACGATAATAAAGATTACAAGTTATCAGTAGATGTATGCAAGCAATAAGTGAAACAAGATTTCTCACAAAATAAATGTTTTATTTATCTTGTGTGAAGTGTTGCTATAACCTAGAGAAAAAGTTCTCCAGCTTCGTTGTCTCTTGAGATTACAAGATTGCTTCGTGTGCGTATATGTGCATAGAAAAGAATCTGAGATGTGTATCTAAGTAGACTAAGATACTTTGTTGTCTCTATCGCATGGGGTGTTGAGCTGCTGTCGTTTTCAAGTGGCATCTCATTACAATTTGCACACCCATGTGACTTTCCTAAATTGCTATATAGACAGGATAAACCTTACAAGTAAAGTAACCTAGATTCTTTCTATTTCTAGCTAATACAATTCTAGTAGATGTGGATATTACATACACCTCGAATTGACCAGCCTTGTCTTATGAATCTCTTAAGCTTCTATCGTAGTCTTTGCAGGTTTGCTACAAACGATAGAGTGTTGCAGCAAATCTGTTTCTTGAACATGTAACCTGTCACGGATTTTGACTAAGAAAAATACCCAAATCAAATAATTCAATGTGACAGTAACCTTAACCGCTGAGTCTGCTGTCAAAGGAATATTCAGTAGTTGACGGTACGAGCTCCCGCCAATGTTGCTGTCGGAACTCCAGACTTGCTGTCAAGTGTGAGAATGTTACTGTCCCATGCTTCAGCCAATGTTGCTGTCAGATGTAGCTTTGTCGTGACTTTGCAACATTTATCTTCTTGTAACCTTACTATCAAGAACATGACAGTAACTTTTATTCTTGCTGTCTTCTGGATGTATTCCTTGAGGCTTGAATAAATGTATGAACTTCTCCCAAATCATACAATTATTACATGACAGCAATTATTCGATTACAAAGACATACTCTAGCTGTGACAGTATGTTCAACTTAGTAAAAACTAAGTACAGGGAAATATAGTTAAGTTGTCTCTATGCTATCACCCATAAATCCCAACAATTCATTTATCAAATGTTCATTTATCGAAGTTCTATTGTAATCAACTTTATTTTACTTTATAAATCAGCTAAAACATAACGTAGTTTACTTAACAAAAAAAAACATAACGTAGTTTAACTCTTTTTTTTTGAAATTAGGTGATTTCACTCTTAGAGTAAATGAACCAAACAAAATTAAAATTAATTTTAAAAAATGTAATTGGAGATTAAGATGGCTTAGATAATAGATACTTTCAGAATTACAGAATAAAATGTATAGATAAATTGTGAATTTTTTTAGAAATTTTTGATTTTATTGAAATAAATTGATATAATGTAAAAGTCAAAAAATTGAATGGAATCACATGAAAACTTAATTATATAATGATAGCTTTGATTTTAGTGAGAAAAAAAATGGTATCATGTAAAAGTAAAAAATTATTAGTGAATAATATCATATGAGATAATCAGTTGTACAATGATACCATTAAAAATGATTCATAATTTAATAAAATTATACTAATATTGTTTAATAAAATGATTATAAATGGATGAATCCAAAAATACAACGATACTATTTAAAATTAAAGAAAGGTTGAGTAGTACTCCCTCTGTCCCAGCCGGTTCTTTACAGACGGTTGGGACATAGAGATCAATTTAAATAGTGGGTGTGATAGTGTAGTAATGGGTGTAATAGTGATTTTATTGTTAAAATAAGTAAAGTAGTGGGTGTAATAGTGTAAAGTGTTGAAAAAGTAGATGGAGGGAGTACCAATCTTTTTCTACATATAATAGAGCAACATGGAGATTATTTGAGTCAATAAACCCCCTGTGAAATTACAGTTATACCCTTACAAATTATGGTGAATCGAACCTAGAACCTCCACTACACAAGTTATCCTACCAATCATTGTGCTACACTGACTCTTTTGTTTTAAGTTAAAAAACCTTTTACATAAACCCGACCTCTCCATTATCTTATTTTTACTATAATTTTAATTGGAAAAAAATGAGTTGTTTTAGTGAATCGAACCTAGAACCTCTTCTACAAAAGTTATCCTGCTGACCACGGTGCTACATTGACTTTTTTGTTCTAAGTTAAAAAACTTTTTACATAAACTCGACCTCTCCATTATCTTATTTTTACTATTATTTTAATTTTTGAGTAAAAATAATGGTGATTCGCATTATTTTAAAAATATTATATTTTAGGTTTCACAATATGGTACACATCCATCCATTCTTTCTATGTATAATAAGATAACAATGGGATTTTTAGGGGCATGTTGAGCCAATAAATCATCTATGATATTACAGTTATACCCTTACAAGTTATAAAATTACATGAAATGTCACTCTCTTATTTAAATGGAAAAAATGAGTAAATTTTATTCTTATGGTGAATCGAACTAAGAACCTCCTCTACACAATTTATCCTCCTAACCATTGTGTTGCACGAACTTTATTATTTCGAGTTAATAAGCCTTTTAAACAAACTCGACCTCTCCATTATGTTACTTTTACTATTACTTTATTTTTTGAGTAAAAATAATGGTGACTTGTATTATTTTAAAAATGTCATATTTTAGGTTTCACAATATGGTACATAATCTATCTATCTATTACTATATATTAAACCACAACACAAGTGCAAAAAATGTTATTTTAATGGTTGTGAACTTACGATAATATCCCTCTATGTTTAAACATTACAAAAGTACCATCCTTTTAATATTTATGCAAACAATATATGAAATTATGTTAGTGTTGGGAATCAACCCTCTCGTAATTTCGGAGTATAATTCTATGCGACTTATATCTTGATGAGATATTTAAAGAAATAAATTTTAAGAAGTGTTCTAATTTTACAAATTATAAAATTACATGAAATGCCACTATTTTATTTAAATGAAAAAAAATGAGTTGCTGTGGTGAATCGAACCTAGAACCTCCACTACACAAGTTATCCTACCAACCACTGTGCTACACTGACTCTTTTGTTTTAAGTTAAAAAACCTTTTACATAAACCCGACCTCTCCATTATCTTATTTTTACTATTATTTTAATTGGGAAAAAAAATGAGTTGTTTTGGTGAATCGAACCTAGAACCTCCTCTACAAAAGTTATCCTGCTGACCACTGTGCTACATTGACCTTTTGTTTTAATTTAAAAAACTTTTTACATAAACTCGACCTCTCCATTATCTTATTTTTACTATTATTTTAATTTTTGAGTAAAAATAATGGTGATTCGCATTATTTTAAAAATATTATATTTTAGGTTTCACAATATGGTACACATCCATCCATTCTTTCTATGTATAATAAAATAACAAGGAGATTTTTAGGGGCATGTTGAGCCAATAAATCATCTATGATATTACAGTTATACCCTTACAAGTTATAAAATTACATGAAATGTCACTCTCTTATTTAAATGGAAAAAATGAGTAAATTTTATTCTTATGGTGAATCGAACTAAGAACCTCCTCTACACAATTTATCCTACTAACCATTGTGTTGCACGGACTTTATTATTTTGAGTTAATAAGCCTTTTAAACAAACTCGACATTTCCATTATCTTACTTTTACTATTACTTTAATTTTTGAGTAAAAATAATGGTGACTCATATTATTTTAAAAATGTCATATTTTAGGTTTCACAATATGGTACACAATCTATCTATCTATTACTATATATTGAACCACAACACAAGTGCAAAAAGTGTCATTTTAATGGTTGTGAACTTACGATAATATCCCTCTATGTTTAAACATTACAAAAGTACCATCCTTTTAATATTTATGCAAACAATATATGAAATTATGTTAGTGTTGAAATTATGTTAGTGTTGGGAATCAACACTCTCGTAATTTCAGAGTATAATTCTATGCGACTTATATCTTGATGAGATATTTAAAGAAATAAATATTAAGAAGCGTTCTAATTTTATCTAGAAAGTATTGTATGACGAGTATTATTCACATCGATGATATGTCTTTTTATCATTGTTTTAAAAGAAATTGTGTTATAACCTATATAATATATGTATATGCTACAAAACATCCTCTTTTTAGTGCTCATATGATCTATACATAAATAAAATAATACATAAATTAAAATTCTGATATTATAATATGTATGGACATAAAAGGTGGAATTATATTCAAAAATATCCTTAAATCGTAAAACTATACAGAATTTATAGCAATTGCTGAAGAATGATCCGTGCCTCGCACGGATTATTATGTTAGTTAATACAAGTACAAGAGTATCACTAAAAAAAAAAAAATCCAAATTAAATTTGTCAAAACAAAACTCCTCAATTTTCCACCCTAATCAACAGCTGTTACACAGTGTTTTCTCCAGGTAGGCCCCACTTTGGTTTTTTATTAAGGAAATTTGTCTCCTCATCGTATGTTCACATTTGTTTCCTCATTCTCCCGCCTTCCCCTTTTCTTAAAAAATCTGTCTTAATTTCTAGAGAGAGAAAATTAACAAATCTGTCTTGATTTCTAGAGAGAGAAAATGGGTGATGATGATGACGGAGCAATTCTAGAGAGAGAAAGTGAAGATGTTGCTGTGGATACTCCACAGAGGAAACAGATCAATACTCATCTCTCTAAGTTCGAGGTAAAATATATATATTTTTTATTTTTTTTGAATTATTTAATTATATTAATTTGACTTGTGGGGTGTGAATTAAACCTTTTAATTTTGTTGTTTTTGATGTTTTGAGTAATGGGTATTTGATGATTTCTTGAAAATTTCAGTTCTTGTGATGTGTGTTTACTGTTTGGGGTTTTTACTGTTCAAGTTTGACCTAGATATGTGACTGTGTGAGATATTTGTTTGTTTTTAATTTTGAGTGTGGTGATTGATGAAATTAGGGTTTGTCTATTTGGTAATTGAAGAAATGAAAATTAAGATTACTGTGATGATTGATGTTTGTCCAAATGTTCGTAATGTTATAGCTTTGAGGATATCCCTTTTGTCTTGATAATCAGTGGTTGAGAGTTTGAATTCAGTGGAGGCATGATTGTGTGAGGTCTTTTTCTTCAATTGCCCGTTAAAACATAAATTACAGCAAAGAAATTAATTGTAGAAAAGCTGCTTATCTGTACTCTTGGGGCTGAAATTAGTATTGTTCATGTGTTAAATTGTTACATTCTTTTATCCTGATTTGTGTATGTTATTTTTGTGAAGAGATACATGCCTCAGCATTTTAATTTGTCTTCGATTTTGTTTGGAAATGCAGGAATCTCCTGTCTTCAATTATCTCAACAACCTTTCTCCTATTGTGGGGGTTAGGTCTGTACACATTACTCAGACGATCAACTCAATTAATTTTGCATCTGTTCCTTCAGTTTTCACTTCACCTCATGTTAGTACCATGAAGGACTCCAAATTCCTAAGAAGGTGCTTACCAGATTGCTTATCTTTTGTTTCTGTACTGTTCCTTTGCATATGTTCAGCTTAAGTTTTTTGTTAATAAATGTTGTAATTTCAGGCATCAGTTACCCGATCCATCAAAACTTGAGTTCTCTTCTGAGAATGTGAACAAAGTAGGTAAACGGCAAGAAGTCATAGGCATTGCTGATGATTCCAATGAGCTGCAAAATTTCGGTCCAGTGAGTGCTGCTGCTGAGCCATCTTATCGCTCAAATGAGCTTTCAAGAACCTTAACCTACGAATCTGTCAACCGTGATTCTGACTTAGCTATGTACTCTGTGATGAAAACCAAATGTATACCAGAATTGACTGGGTCGTCTAGCGCACTTGGTCCATCTGTGCATATTGATTCCGGAATTTGTCGAATTGGAAGTGAAATCAACGTGGAGGAAGTTAGCCATTTTGGTGAAGAGAAAGAAGTTTCTGGTTGTGATTGGGAGAATTTACTTTCTGATGAAGGCAACTTATCGATATTCGAATCCCCAATCGATTCAAAGCCTTTGAACGATCCCAATCAGAAATTACTTGAACCTGGGATGAGTTGCTGCACTTCTCTGTTAAATGGCTTGCACAACAGCATAGCTACTCAGGAAGTTGATCCTTGTCAACTATCTGAAACAGATGATCTGTCTTTTCAACATAAAGAGAGTAATATGAATGAAATAGCTGAGAATCGTGACCTCCTTGTTTCCTTGAGTGACTGCGAGGCAGGCGACAGAAATGAGATTGTGGATGCTGAGGTACAATTTGAAGTACACTTCCTTCATAAAATCTCTTTATTACTGTTGATGCTTATGTTACCAAATTTTGCATATGTGCTTATATTTTGACTCCTAAGCATCTTCTTCTTATGACCAATATGTATCCCCTTTACTTTTTTATATAATTCTATCCTTGAATACTTATATTTGACTCGTTGTCAGAGGGTCAGGAATTCTGTCGTTGACAACTAACTATTATCTACCATCGTTAGATCTACTTTATTTTATTGCATTAAGTGCGTGCCACCTTCGCATAACCAGTTCCCACCACCACTCTGTGAACAGAGCTTCGAGCAGCCCCATAAATCTGCACAATTCCTCTAGGGGACATGTACACTCCCCGGGTGATGACTCATTCCAACATCAATTTTCAGTAATAACTAATGAGCATTGAACCGGAAACTTCTTGATAACTATCAAAGGAAGGGAGAGGGAGATATTTGCTGGGCCAAAGCCTATCTGTTACCTTTGTTAAATCTTAAAGGCTGAACCCAAGCTATCCTTGGCAAAGAGTCACATCTGAGAGCAGAGTTTCTTGAAATCATTCTAAAAACTTGTGTGACATTGCTTGTTTCTTGATAGCAAAGTTCGTTGATCTCTTTCATAGATTTGGAACTTCATGTCATTGATAAAAATAAAAATGCATCCATGGCCTATTATTTTTTTTCAATTTGTGAATGCTTATTCCCAACTTTTGTCCACATGTTTTTCACAGGTTTTGACGAACTTTAGCACCAAGCCATTATAAAGAACTGTGTCATCTCATTGATATAAATAAAATGCATCTATGGCCTATTGTTTTTTTCAATTTGTGAATGCTTATTCCCAATTCTTGTCCACATACCTTAAACAGGTTTTGACGACCATAGCACCAAGCCATTGTAAAGAACTGTGTTACGATTTATATGTTGTAGATGGTTAGAGGATGTTCTATATTTTGATCTTGCTAGATATTTGAGATAATTTCTGCCCACAGAAGCATGGTATGCTTGCTGGAGCTTTTCAAGTTCAGGAATAACCAATTACAAATCAACTGTTGGACTAAAATTACAGATGATATATTCTGAAATTACATCATTGGAACATAAACTTCTTTTAGGGATCGTTGCTGGTATGATATATGTGGTTGTACTCTTTGTTTAGATGGTTTTTACGCATCTTGATTTTTTAGCTTTGTCCAGGATTGCAGAAGTTATCTCTAGCAGTATCTGATTTCTTTTTGATGTCAGTGTGTTTATTCTTGTGAATTTTCTATTAAGGACAAAATGTTGTTTGTTCATGTCTGCTTACGAGCTGTAGGCTAATTTGTTTAACTGCAAATCAACCAAACAATTGCCAGTTAATATGTTTTTTTGATGTTTCTGTGTAGCTTGCTTCAAATATGCACCGTGGTTTGAGAAGACGTTGTCTGGTTTTTGAGATGGCGGGATCTCGAAGGAAGCCCTTAACTGATATTTCAAATGTCGGCCCAACCATACCATCTCATCCTTATGATAAACCTATTAAGCCTAAACATGATATTCCAAGATGCAATCTATCTGGTATCGGTCTGCACTTAAATGCTCTTGCATCAACATCAGTAAACCGCGAAGCCTCAAAATTTGAGGCATTGACTACTGATAGACAACCAATAAGGATGTTCTCTTCAGCTGTTTGTCTAAAATCTTCAAATAGGCAAGAACAACCAAAAGAATCCTTAGTTGCAAGTTCATCTGAAATAGATATGCTTCCTGCTGGAGAGGATATGACACTTGTTGAAGATGCTGGTCAAGCGTCAGAAGACGTGGGGAATGAAGCATTAGATCACAATAGTCCAATAAAGAAGAGGCATGTGTGGTTTACTTGGATAATGATTTGTACATGAATTTACCTTTTCCTAGTCTTGTGTATTCCCCTTTTGCATGGGTATTTGACAAACTGACTTGAATTTTCAGGCATAAATTGGAAAGTGGCGGAGAAGGTGAGGCTTGCAAGCGTTGCAGATGTAAAAAATCGAAGTGTTTGAAGCTGTAAGTTTTCAGTTGTGTCAATTCCTTGCATTAAATTTCAAATCATATGAACATCTAGTACTTGCTTTTGAGGTTTTTGTAACAGTTTCTTAGTAACATATCTCTTAGACTTCGCTCTCTCTTGTACGTTTTGTCACCTTAGTTTGCGATATTACTTATTATGAGGTGGGAGGGGAAGGTATCAAGTGGTGTTAAGATACGGCTTGCAGAATACATACTTAAAAATTCAGTTTTGCTATTATGGTGGGCGGGGGCAATGTTTGGGTTGAGGTGGAAAGGAAGGTTTTCCAGTGGCGTTAAGATACACTTACAGACTAAAGTGTTATTATTAACTTTTGCTCTTTCTTTATTGCTCGAAGTGGTTTAATTTTTAGCTTTCGATCTTATTTCCTGGGAGTAGGACTGTAATTCGAGCCGAGCCGAGTAGATAATATACGAGTCTGAGTTCGGGCATTTTTTAAACAAGTCAAGCTGCTCGTTTTACTTAAACAAGCTCAAATCTCGGACTAGTTTAATTAACGAGTCGAGTCGAGTTTACTTGCGAGCTTATCAAGCCGAGTTTAAATGAGTCGAGCCAGGTATGCTTGGGAGCTCATCAATTTAAAAATTAATAAATAATAAAAATACATGATTAATTTTAAGTTATAAATAATGAGAATAAAATTTAATAATAATTTAATGTAATTGTAAACGAGTTCGAGCTCGACTCGTATACTAGCTCAAGCCGAGCCTTGGTAAACGAGTTTGAGCTTGAGCAGCTCAGCTCAAATTACAGCTCTACCTGGAGGTTAAGAGTTGGATTTGCACTTGTTTAAGTGTTTTTCGAATTTTACAATTTCAGTTATCATCTGTGCTTGTGATAGAAAAAATTGAGAAGTTTCACAATAAATGTAGCATCATTACAATAATGCATTCAGAAAAAAATTATCAGTATCTTATGGTACTCCAAAATGCAGTTACTGTGAATGCTTTGCTGCTGGTGTCTACTGCATAGAGCCATGTTCATGTCACGAATGCTTCAACATGCCTATTCATGAAGATGTTGTTCTTGCAGCTCGCACACAAATTGAATCTCGCAATCCCCTTGCGTTTGCTCCTAAAGTGATCAGGAGCTCAGAATCTATGATAGAAATTAGGGTGAGATTTCAAGGCTATCAAGACATAGTATTTACCTCACAATCTTTTTTAAATAGAGTCATGTATGATTCGTATGTTTTAATGCAGGAGGAATCCGGAAAGACTCCAGCTTCAGCTAGACATAAAAGAGGATGTAACTGCAAGAAATCTGGGTGTACAAAGAAATACTGTGAATGCTTTCAGGTATTTCACTTTAATTTCTTCTCGGTGCCTCCATAGTTTAGAAAAAATGGTAAGCTGATGCTTTTGAATGGTGCTTTTCAATAGGGTGGTGTTGGGTGCTCTGTTGACTGTAGATGTGAACAGTGTAAAAATGCATTTGGTAGAAAGAATGGTGAGTATACTATTACTTTTAAGTTATTTGTTGTCAGCTAGTTTGTTCCTCTCCTATCTTGTTCTTTTTCTCATGCTTACCACTAGGTCCACTACATTCCTCTTCTTAGGTACTCAGTTGTATCTTTTGACTAAGAAACAGTTTTTTCTTTTGTAGAATGTTAAATAGTTTCTCTTTGCAAATAACTGTGTTGCCTCTCTTATGTAGGGTTTACTCCAATAGGAATGGTAGTTGAACTAGAAAAAGACATAGAGGGGGAGGCGTGTAAGGGTGTGACCGATAGAAGCCTACACATTGTCACAGTACAGAATAGTGCAGAACAGAATCCGAAATTTGCACTTCCTGAGACACCTTTACTGTCTGACAGGTATGAGATGCAAAGCAGTCATTTGAGATTATGTTTGCATACTCTGTTATCTTTATCATCCAATATTGTTATATTCCTATTATAGGCAATTAATTGAGCTACCACTTTCCTTCACTAGTATGAGACCACCACGTTCGACTTTTGAAGCTGCTGGATCCTCCAGCCAAGAGTTTGGAAAACTGAATCCATCTCAAGCCAAGTTTGGGAAGCATATAACTGCACAGGAAGATGAGATGTCCGAAATTCTTCAACCTTCCATTGGCGATGTCAAGTCGGTTTTTCCTACTCACGGCAACACTGGCTTTACCCCTGGTCTAAGAGGCAGCCGTAAGTTGATACTGCAATCTATTCCTTCCTTTCCTTCTCTCACCCCTAAGCACTGAGCAAGTCAGTTTTTTGTTTAATGTAAAGCGTGTTTCTTCTTTTCAAGATGTTTGTAATTATCAGTTTTTTATTTGTCCCCTCTGTAGATATGTTTTGTGTCTTAGTTTGTAGAGCTTGCCATCTATGTTTGAAGATTTGTATATGATAATGTCTTCATGTATGAGTTTAAGGATCAGTTACTTGACTTGTGTAATTGTTTTATTTGTCACTTGCTTTGTGTTATTTCCACTATCGTAACCACCCTTTATTTCTGAATTCAGAATGACAGGCAATTTAGTTTAAGGATGGGAAAAAATGTTTAAACCGTAGGTAGTAGAATTCCTGCTTCTGGTCTGGCACTTGTATAGACTATAGATAACCAGCTCAATGAAAAGAAAAGAAGTAAGTGTGGCCGAAGAAACGACTATATGCCAGAGCAAGCGAATCTTGACCTTAGAGTAAGAATCAGAAACTGGTATTAGCAGAGATGCATCATATGCCAGGGTTTTTCTGGGTTACGTTACTTGGTATATAAAAATTTTTGGTCTTTATTTGCGTTGAATGTCTTTTAGGATTTTACAGATTATTGTAGGCTATGGGGCTATAGGTGATATCCATTGATCGGATTTGTAACCTGTTGCAAGGTCTGCCCATGTTAATTTGTTCAAAGTAACATCGTGTAAATTCACAATTTTTAGGATTTTACAGATTATTGTAGGCTATGGGGCTATAGGTGATATCCATTGATCGGATTTGTAACCTGTTGCAAGGTCTGCCCATGTTAATTTGTTCAAAGTAACATCGTGTAAATTCACAACTCACAGATTTTTTTCATCTTTTTGTGCAACTGTCCGCAACACCACAATTGAACTTGGGGGAAATTTAATTAAATGTAACCTTCTATAGTGTTCGCGGAATTTTGGTGAGTTCTCGTGTTATTAGGATACTTCAGATATTATTTGAATCTAATTCAATTTTTAAATACTCTCCTACGTTAAAATTATACATTAGAAATGATTTTAAGAAACGTATTTCAAATCATTATCACACCACGGGTCTCTCGAAGAAAAGTGCAGGTTACTGGGGATTGAAAACAAATCATTTTCTTTGAAAAATATGTTCTACATATTCTGTAGGATAGGAAAATGGATTTTTTTCATTCAATTACGACATTGGGTAGTTGTGAATCTCGGATTGTATAGTCCCTAGCAATGTTGCCAAGGCCTCCTTTCAACAATGCTTCCAAATCATTTCTTATATAAAGTCGAAAACAAAGTACAGTACTCAGAATACTAACTCTGTAATCTAGTATGAATTTATTCGGCAGTGTTGTCACTTTTTTTTTTTGTTTATAGGAGCACTATTGCATTATTATAGCTTTTGAAAATTAAAGTTGATGTCTTACCAAGTTACTGTCACTTCTAGAGCTCTATTGTTTCCAGTTTCGACCTTTGGGATGAATTATTGCAAATCTTTTCCTTCACATATGCCTCCATCTTTTTTCTTCTTCTCTACCTCTATGGCTCTATAGTTTGGCTCCCTTTCATACAAAATTTAGCCACCCTACTGTGCAATTTTATTTAGAGCTTGTGTGTTCACTTCTCGTTTTGATTTGCTTAGGACAGCAGGGGTTAGTTTGTGGCGTTTCCCATGACGGAGAGAAATAAGATTTCGCGGAGTTTATTCTTGTAAAACTAAAATTTGTATGATCTTATACATATAGGCTTCATTAATCGTATCTTAGAAAATTTGTGCGGCTTAAGATCTCAAGTCTCTTTCTGAAATGAAAAGGAAGAAGAGTGATGTATCTACCTCAATTCGTGACTCAAGAACAGGAGATAATAATTACTGGGAAATGTTATTTCCAAAGCAGTTTTCTTATCGGATCAAATGATTAATGTTAACGGTAACATCAGATCAAATTGATTAAATTTAAGGTGTTTATCAACACAAATTTTACGACAGATTAATATAAACTTAAGTCGCTTATTTGTCTCGTTAATATCCTTATCGGAATAGCTACTCTCTTGTTAATGATGCATGATTAATTGCTTTACCAGAAGAATTGGGGTTGCAATCATGAATTGAAGCCTAACATAATTGATCATTAGAGCCTAGGCCATTATCCATGTAGTGCTAAATATGCTTCAACTAGCAACATTCTTTTTGTTGGTTAATTAGTAGTAACGATGCACTAAAAGCTTTTATTTGGCCAAATTGGTAAGTGGTCATTCCCATATAAACAGGGTTTGCAATCATAATCATTTGGGTGGGAAATCAAATATGATCATTTCTTTCTTCTTTTCTATTATACAACCAAACAAATGGTATATCTAAGCTCGCACAAAAGCGGAATTTGGGAGTAAGATTTACGCAGATCTTACTCATGCTCGTACTTAAAATACAGAATTTATTCCGATAATACCTCCATTAAACCCTCACTTCTTAGAAAATATCACACAACATGGCTAAAAACTCAAATTGAATAAAGTTCTACATGGGCAATGAAATTTGTGGTGAAAATAGAAAGATAAATTAGTAAATCAATAATAGTAGCAAGTAGACCAGCTTTTGCTTTTGTCCCTTGAAAATCTTAGGTCATTTTGTAATTTTGTTAGTACTTGGCATAGTAATAGTAGCTGTTGGACTGAAAAAAGAGGATGATGCCAAAAGATAGAAATAATGACCTAGCCAAAGCATGCTATACATTTTGTCATCATCCTCACTGCAATCATACAGTTAAATAGCAATGTACAGACACTTTTTTTATTTTTTTAATAATCCGGTTTTCGAGCCAAGTTTCGCGCACCTCGACTAATTCGGAGGATTGCTAGCACACTCGTACCCATCAAGTGTGCCAGTCCACTTACTTCTGTGCCTACCAATGAATTCGAACCTATGACCTTGGGATGGTAAGTCCCTAAATCACGGTTACAACCAACTTGAACACCCGTGGTGGGTGCAATGTACAAACACTTGTATTGTATATATAATTTAATTTAACAGAAACTAAATAGTAAAACAAACTGCTCATGCCAAATCTGCACAATGCCTGCAAAGAAAACAAGTAAAATAACTGTAGTGTTCAGTGTTGTTGGGGACATTGTTGCCTCGCTTGGAAGAACGAAAGTGTCCCAATAAAATTGTCAGGGCCTTTTTTTTTACCTGATATGCCGGGGTCAGGGGTCGGCAAAACCTGGAGTTTGGGTGTGCAGGTCTGGTGAGTACTATTTGTTTGATGAACTTTACTCAAATGACTGTTTCTAGTTTTGTTATTCAAGTTTTGGCTAAATTTTTTTTAGATTCGACTAATATTAGTATTGCCATCGAACTTTTGAGTGCAGCATTGGGAAAACATAATGCAAGTTTGTATCAGATTATTCAAATTACATGAATTTTTTTTGCTAATTCGATTCCAAATAAAAACAATTATCTGCATCAAAGTTACTAACTGCAAGCCATCATGTTTGAAACTCGAAATATATAAGCTTGAGCCCTATATGATCTCGAAAATATTTTAGTTTCTGACATTTTATATCCTGATTCCGCCACTAAATATAAGTAAAAAGACCTATAATCTAAACTACCAAGGATCGGTTTTTTAATTATGTGTTTTTCTTTTAAATTTTTGTAAAGTGCGGAGAATAAATTATTGTACACAACAAAAAATACACGGTCACTTGCCGCCTTTTTCTCTCTCATCGCTCCCTCCCTGTCTATAAAATTCTGGTGTCATCATTAACACAACTCAACTTCCAAAACTAGCCCAACACACACAAAAACTATACTCATGAAGCAAGCTCAGTTGTTCAGACAACCAGAGGCTCCAATGGAGCCAATGGAGTTCTTGTCTCGTTCTTGGAGTGTCTCTGCACTTGAAGTCTCCAAAGCCTTGGTTCCACCACTACCTCCTTTACTCGCTAAAACCATCAGCGGTGGTGGTACTGGTGCTGCTGGTGCAGGCACTATTTTCGAGGACCTTGCCGGCGAGTTAGAGGAAGTCATGACTGTTTCTGGCAACCCTTTCTCGTTTGCTTCTTCTCAAACTTCGCAACTTATCATGGAACGTATCATGTCTCAGTCTGTAAGTAAATGTTATTTTAGTTTAATGTAATACTACATGTTTTGCATGGTAGCAACTTGTACTCATGTGTTTTTGTATTTTGGAAAAAAACACCCTATAAATCTAGGTGCGGTTTATATCATGTTAACCTGGTTAACGAGAATGGAAACGAGATTTTAATACAAGAAACATTTTTTTTTTGTTAATTTAAGCTAAAAAATTTACTTAAATTTAAGTAAGTAATTACCATGAAAATGATTTTGTTTTATTAATTTAAAACAGCAGGAGGTGTCACCACGGACATCTGGAAGACTTTCACACAGCAGTGGTCCTCTTAATGGCTCTCTCAGTGATAGCCCCCCTGTTTCTCCCTCTGAAATGGATGACCTTAAGGTTCTCATTCTCTCTATATATATATTCACACGTATATGTATGTAATTATTTATGTACATTTATGTTTAAGTTTTGCTATAGACTTGAGGTTGGTTGCTGTTTTTAATTTATGAAACCGAATAAATTTAGTTCCGGTGTCATTTTTATCCCGAAACTGAGACGAACCGAACCATGCTCTACCGTACTTATATTATATGGTACAAAAGCATATGAATTGTATAGAAGTAATTAAGAATAGATCTTATATGAGTATATTTCAGCTTTCTCTTTAACCCAAATTTGGACTATCATGGAGTGCATGTATGATCTTATATTACAGACACTAATTTGTTTCTGCAGTTTGGTCGTATGAATAATATCGTAAATAGCCAGTTGAGAGGTGGTGCTCTTAGTGGCGCCCCTCCTGCTGGAGGTGGGAAGACGGTAGGAAGGTGGTTAAAGGACAGAAGAGAGAAAAAGAAAGAGGAAGCAAGATCTCAAAATGCACAGCTCCATGCTTCAGTTTCAGTGGCTGGAGTTGCTGCTGCTATTGCAGCTATTGCTGCTGCAACAGCTGCCTCTTCCGCTACAGGAAAAGATGAACATATGGCTAAAACAGACATGGCTGTGGCTTCTGCTGCCACACTGGTTGCAGCCCAATGTGTTGAGGCGGCAGAGCAATTGGGTGCAGAGCGTGATCATCTAGCATCAGTTGTTAGTTCAGCAGTTAATGTTCGGTCAGCTGGTGATATTATGACGTTAACAGCAGCTGCGGCAACTGGTAAGCACTTTCTTATGTTTTGTGGCAATTATGTACTTGTTATGCTGCTATACCTTGATGTAATTTTATGCAAACGAGCTCTTTTAATATAGTGTACAACGTATAATTGCATTAGCAGTTTTAATGGTTTATTTTTAGTTTTTAGAGTGGCAATAACATCAAATTAATGCAATTGTTTTCAATTTTTTAAAATCACATTAACATATGTTTGATGCGATGCTTTTGTTTCAATTGTGTAGCTCTGCGTGGTGTGGCCACGTTGAAGGCTAGAGCACTGAAAGATGTGTGGAATATAGCTGCAGTGATTCCAGTGGAGAAGGGAATGAACATTAGTGGCAATGAGGGAAGTAATAATAGTTCAAATGGTAGCTTCAGTGGTGAGCTTCTCCCGGAAGAGAATTTTCTTGGTATTTGCAGTCGAGAATTACTTGCCAGAGGTTGTGAGCTCCTCAAGCGCACACGTAAAGGTACATAATTTCTACATCTTGGTTTTGCCAAGCAAACTCTGAAAGTGAAAACCTCTTTGCATAACAGAGCTATTTGGTGTTTATTTTTAAGATATTTTGGTTGCAATATAATTACTTCTGATACAATACTTTTTGATCTTAAAATGCAGGCGATCTTCATTGGAAAATAGTATCTGTTTATATCAACAGGGTGGGCCAGGTTTGTTTCTACTCCGTATGATTTAAGAATCTATTGATTGGAAACTAATTTAAAAGTCTGATAAATATTAAGACTGAACTTTATACATGATCATTTGGGTTTTGATTATGCTTTAACTGATAAAGTGGAAACTTCTGAAAGGAAATTGAAGATTAAAAGTTGAAATTAATTCTGATGGAGCTGAATCAAACAGCTTTACCTGTTATGTTCCTATTGTTTGAATACAATATAAGATCCCGGTAAGGCCTTCCTCCGTATTCTACAATAGATAACGAATTCTTTGCTTTTGCAGGTGATGTTGAAGATGAAGAGTAGACATGTTGCTGGGACCATCACAAAAAAGAAAAAGAGTAAGCTGTTTTTGCTTTTATCTCTTTTTATCTTTCTCATGATGTGAAACAGAATTGGAGGTGGTAGCATTCCGGGATTTGTGAAAGCAGAATGCATTAGTGTTATAAAAAGATCTAAAGTTGTCATCTTTAATCACTCTTTTGAATTTTTGTAGATATGGTTTTGGAGGTGATTAAAGATATGCCAGCATGGCCAGGTCGGCACCTGCTCGACGGAGGCGAATATCGTCGATACTTTGCGTTAAAGACAGTGTTACGTGGAGTAGTCGAATTTGAGTGTCGAAATCAGAGGGAGTATGATATTTGGACTCAAGGTGTTTCAAGACTGCTTGCAATTGCTGCAGAAAAGAAAAGCAGACATAAAATTTGAAATTTATAAATTACAAGAGGGACTAGAATTTCTAATGGGACAACTGGGAATAGTATAAATTGTCTTTGTTTTGCTTTGGGGACTAACCATATGGTTTTAAAATTTGGTGGGGTGTTTTTCTTTGTCTTTTCACATTTCTATTGGTAATGCTATTGTATAAAAGGTGAAATTGAAGTATTGAGTTATCCAAATGGGTCTTTTCTGGGGAATTTATATTGGTTTTATTGTTTGTGGTAAAGTAGAGTGAACACAAAATGAGTAAGAATCAAGAAACAAGGCATGTGAGTGAAGTCTTGTAGTTGTTTCATGTTTGATGTAAAGATAAAGACAATTGTAGACCAGTCAAAAGGAGGAACAAAGAATAAAAAGAAGTGTTAAATAATAAAAAATGATAAACATTCCTTTGATCTATTAGCTTTGTTGAATGATTTAAGCTTGTATTAAGGTTTCAGACTAGGTTTAAAATTGAAATGTAGGAAGAAGTGGAGAAACTAGTGCAGGATACTGTAAAATTTTTAGTTAAAGTCACCAGCACTGTCATGCCTTTGATTTGGCAGTCACCGCCTGTTCTCCAAGTGAAATCCCTAACTAAGTCGATTAATCACTTGATATTTTTTTTATTAAAAAGTCTTACCACTTACTTGCAAACTAGATTCGAGTGCTTGACAACCCTGTTGCACTAATTTGCGCCTGCACTATCGTCTGATTAAGAAGACTGTTAAGAAAATTCCTGGCAAGCTTAAACATTTAGTCCTCAAAATTCAGGCTGAAACTCAAGCTTGTTTATATGTATTAGTGTTTGCTGTAATTGAATATATAAAACTCTTATCACGACTAAAAACCCAGATCGAACCTCTGTGAGGAGATAATGCTGGAAGGTGAATGTTCTGTCAAAGTCGAGTAAGGCCAGGGTCACAGGTTTGCTACTTTCTTTACCTGGATTAATGATCTCGATACTTTTGAGATGTAGCATGGGTCAAAGGTGTCTGGGTAATAAGTATAATACCGTGTAATTTATCAATTACATTTTGGATCATGATATTAAGTATGATATCTGTTCTGGACCTTCTGATGCAGTTAGCTTCATGCTTGTGAAATGAGAATAAAATAAAGTGTAATAACCAGCAACTAATGGAGAACAAGTATCAGACTGCTGATTAAGGTTAGTGGAACCTTAATCACTCATCATAATGCATATAAAACATTACTATGAAAGATGTACAATTGTACATGTCAGTTGATTTGTAGCTTACAAATTTGTGTTGTAAAGATTATGTGTCTTTATATGACACTTCTATTTATGCCAAGAAAATTTTACACCACTTATTATCAGATAAAAAAAAAAATCTAAGAAACAGACAATGGAAGAAGAAACTAGAAGGTGATCTTTTCAAATTCCCCAACACACTTCAGCCACTCCTTCACTAATTCCATTCCTTATATAATCTCTTGCCTAGAATTTTCACACACAATTTTCATCAGAGAAGCTCAGCAGAAAATCAGCTATGGCGATTGAGGTTTAAACAATTATTTTCCTCTTACTTTGGCTTTTCTGTTTACTGTAATATTGGATTATTGATATTTTTCCGCTTTCATGCATGTTTGTTTATTGGTGCAGGCGTGGTTTATGGAAGAAAATGATGAAGATCAAAGGCTTCCCCACCATCGCAACCCTAAAGAGTTTGTTTCTCCTGATCATTTAGCAGGTTTTATTATTTTTCCTTTCTTATGCAAATATAAGTTTTCAAGTTGTACATAAAAGGTAACACATCTTCATACAGATATTGGCGTTCTTTATTGGCATTTGAACCCAGAAAATTACGAAAATGATGAAGAATTGCAGAAAATTAGACAAGAAAGGGGATACAATTACATGGTAGGTAATTGTGTGTGTGTGTGTGTTTGTGTGAGTGATGAATTATAAGCTGCTGGAATGTACTAGAGTACATAATTGTGACTGCATGTTTGTACATAAATATGCACTGGCTCGATAGTATGAAATCTGGCCTAAAACAAAGATGCTGAGATGTTTTTGAGAAGTTGGACATTGATGTATGTACAGGATTTGCTGGATTTGTGCCCTGCAAAAGTGGAAAATTACGAGCAGAAGCTGCGGAATTTTTACACAGAGCATATTCATGCTGATGAGGAGATACGTTATTGTTTGGAAGGGAGTGGTTACTTTGATGTGCGGGACAAGGAAGACCGTTGGATTCGGATTTGGATAAAGCCGGGTGATCTCATTATCCTTCCTGCTGGCATTTACCATCGCTTTACTCTAGACACCACTGACTATGTTAAGGTAACTAGTTACTCTTGGTTGAACTATTTGTTTACTGTTGCAAGAGCAGTTAAGGGTAATTTTCTGTCTTGCAATTGATCAGTACGAGTGCATGATAATATAAAGACATTGGTTCTCTAGGTTTCTCTTGTCTAGTCATTGATTTAATCTGGTAATGCAGCTGATGAGGTTGTTTCTGGGAGAACCCGTATGGACTGCATATAATCGGCCACAAGATAATCATCCTTCTAGGAGAGAGTACATTAAGAATTTCGCGGAGAAGGTTCGAGTTGGAACTCCTGTTCAAGCTCACTGAAGCAAAACATGAACCATTAGCCGATCGGTATCTGTTGTGACCTTTATACCATAGACCATGATACTGTATCTTTTTTACAAAAATACGCGCTCTGCGAGCAAGCACTCTATGTAATTAGTTTAAACCTGGTAGACTGTGACTCAAAGTTACACATCTCAATGGTGTGCTTAAACTTGATACTGTTGGCATATCGTGTGTCAAACTGGCTTTGCAAGTATCAGACATGTCTAGTACCAGTTGCAGACTTGTTTATACCAAACTATAATAACCAAACCAGGCGACTATTGTTTGCAGTTTGGTTCAATGGTTCAACCATACAAATAACCGTTATATCATATTTAAAAGAAGTTCGTGCATGCTAGTATTTGTAAGTTAGAAGAAACCAGAAATGTTTTACAGATGTATTATACAAATCTTAGTCATAAACGATCTATGGTATATTGGTATCAATTAAGATTTTAAATGAGTAGAAACAAGCCTATGTTGCTAATGATTTTGGCTGTTCAATTCAGCCTATTTTGAGCAGAGGCCAGAGTGTATTTGATGCAATGTTTATAATCCGAAAATTATAAATTTGCCTTAGCAGAAATAAACTAATAAAAATATATAAATTTGACTCTTCAAACATAGACAACAAGACCGAACCTGAATGATCAATGACACCATTATTCTTTCACGTTTCTGAGAACAACTTTTAACAAGGAATGAATTAAAGCACTAGTTTTTGTGAATTTTTAGATCAAGTCCATCAGTTTTTGTACACGAATTCTTATCTTAATACTTAAAAAAATTATACAATCTATACTATCTATTCTTCCCCACTATATTATAAGAACCGAAATTCTTACTTTCACTTAAATATCTATATTATGTTAAATAATTACTAATTTTTATTTAATATTATATTACAAAATTATAAAAAAGAACTATGTTATTTGCATAAAAAATTTATGCGATTAACAAACTATAAACTTAGATTGTTTAATAAAAGTGCATGGAAACATGTTTCAGTTGTTTTCATTGAAAAATATTTAGGATAATTGATCGTAATCTTTTTTATTATAAGTTATAATAAAAAAAAAATTGCTAATACAATGTAAGAATTATAATAATAATCAGATTTCAATTTTATTATTTTTTTTAAAAAAATAACATATAATTGCAGGGGAGAAAGTGTATAGAAACATGTTCTAGTTGTTCTCCTTGAAAAATCTTTTGGAGAATTGGTCGTATTATTTTTTTTATTCTAAATTATGATAAAAAAGTGTATTATAATTATAACAGGATTTCAATTTTATTATTTTCTTTTAAAAATAATATAGAATTGTAAGGGAATATGATTCTAGGGATGAAACTATTTTTTTTATTTAAAGTTGTAATAAAAGAATTATAATTACAATAGGATTTCTATTTTATTAAAAAACAACATAAAATTATAGTAAAAATAGGATTATAGGGGTGAAACCAAAATACGGTGCGAACCAAAAGTGGTACCGTTAAAGTGGTGTTCCTTGAAATTTTTTTGGAGAATCGATCGTATTATTTTTTGATTCTAAATTATGATAAAAAATTGTATTATAATTATAATAGAATTTCAATTTTATTATTTTCTTAAAAAATAACATAGAATTATAAGGGAATATGATTTTAGGGATAAAACAATTTTTTTTATTTAAAGTTGTAATAAAAGAATTTATTATAATAGAATTTCTATTTTATTAAAAAACATCATAGAATTATAGTAGAAATATGATTATAGGGGTGAAATCAAAATAGGGGTGAAACCAAAAGTGGTACCGTTAAAAGGGTATTTCTCTTATTAATAAAGGTTATAGATTTAATACTAAAAATTATTATATACAAAGATGTAAGGTTCGAATAATTCCAATAACATATTAAAATTAATAGTTATAATATTATACTACACTATAAGTAAATTATAAAAAATTAAAAATAACCCGTGCTTTGCACGGGTTATAAGCTAGTATTGATAATATCCATCCTATTAACTAATCATTTTTCTTTTTCAGGTTGAATAAATTTCTTTTTCTATTTTTTAATAAATAAATAATTTTTATTTCAAATGCATCGGTATAAATTATATATATTGTTTTTAAGAAGTCTAACATTGCGGCAGTTGGTTCCCATGTTAGCATAATTTGATTCACATAATGGTACCTTTGCTTTGTATTTATGGAGTTAAATTGATGATTCCTAAATGAGTTTAACAATTAAACAATCCAACAAAAAATACATTTTCTTTTGCGTTTTCGTTTTCCTCCATCGCGAACCCCACCTCCACCTGAATCAGCTCCTCTACTAGTTTCTCTCAATTTCTTCTTCTTATACTCGTTAAAACGTTCCAGTATAGTGTCAAGACAATGTCTCAACACTTTCTTTTTCTTTGGCAATGCAAAGGTATAAATACCTATTTGCAAATATCATCAATGCCAAGAAAAAAAATCTTGAGTTCCATAAATTGGATAGCCTGACTGACCATTATAGGAACTCGCCCCAAATCCTGACAATTGAATTAAAAGCAAGTCCACATGCATCATATAGGTTTCAGGTATCCTATCAATGGTTTATTACCTTCACGAGCTTCAGCAACCTGAATAACACAAGCAACAGCATTATCGTTAGCATTTCCACTCAAGTCCGCAACCCACCAACAGTTCTTGCTCGTGTGTTAAGTAGAAAACAATCCCAAAGCACGATCTCCAACGGGATGGTTTTTCTCAGTAGGGTCATAAACAAAGATAGCTTTACCATGAACAGCTGAGTACACTAACCCATACTTACTTTCATGCATCAAACTACTCAATGAATAACCTATTTTGCAAAAAAAAAATGCTCAATGAATAACCTTCACTTATTCTAACACCATCTTCACCAATATTCAAATCAATACAAGGGAATGCCTCATCTTTTGCACTAGCTATTTTAAATACCAAGACTTCCTCCAGTAGATGTGTACTTACTAATGTCATCTCACGACACTAACCCATACTTACCTTCATGCATCAAACTACTCAATGAATAACCTATTTAGCAAAAAAAAAAAATACTCAATGAATAACCTTCACTTATTCTAACACCATCTCCACCAATATTCAAATCAATACAAGGGAATGCCTCATCTTTTGCACTAACTATTTTAAATACCAAGACTCCCTCCAGTGGATGTGTACTTACTAATGTCATCTCACGACACTAACCCATACTTACCTTCATGCATCAAACTACTCAATGAATAACCTATTTAGCAAAAAAAAAAATACTCAATGAATAACCTTCACTTATTCTAACACCATCTCCACCAATATTCAAATCAGTACAAGGGAATGCCTCATCTTTTGCACTAGCTATTTTAAATACCAAGACTCCCTCCAGTGGATGTGTACTTACTAATGTTATCTCACGAAAAATTCTTGAAATCGAGTAGCCGAAGCTGTTGCAGTCACAACAAACATATGAGGATCTTCAACTATGACATTTTGGATGACGGTAGCTGAACAAGCAGCTATATGTAGTCATAAGAAGTCCTTCTGGATGTATACAGATACCCCACCAAAGCCTCCATTAAGAGGTTCGTGCTCGTGTTGGACAATGATATAGGATCGAACCACCCAAACTGTATCTTTAATATCTTGAAAACTCATTGTTTAACCCTAAAAATCGGCACAAGTAAATGTAAAATTCAGCTTAGATCTATTACTGCAAAACTGATAGATTATTTAAATGTTTGTCCGATTTGTTAACTCTGAATGAAATAAAATGGGAGCAAAGTAAAGTATGCACATACACAATGACAACAAAATCTAAATCTAGGCTAAGAAAACTTACCGAACTTAGAAATTATTGTAAACCCCATGAAATTAGCGATCAAGAATTCGTACTAAATAGTAATATGAATTAGTTATGGTATAATGGGAATGAAAAAAATTATTCATATATTTTTTCGGGAAAGATAAATGGAATGTATTTAGATGAATAGAATGATACTGAATCATGGATGGGTTTATTGTGTTTGTGAGAACCAAAACCAAGAACAAATTAATGGAGACGGAATGAGTTAAATTGATTTGTTTGGCAAATCTATTATCTATCTATCTATTAATAAACCAACACACGATAAAATTGTGAGACTTTTTAATGCATTTGAAATGGCTAATTTATCCCATGTTTAATATTTAATAAAATATGTTGTTTGTGAGAATCGAACTTCAGTTTATCAAGTAACTTATGCATTCTCTTACCACTACACAACATTCGTTTCACCATCATACACGTAATATGTGAATATCGTTAAACAATAATACAATTGTCTAACTTCAAAACATATAAAAATAACTATGGAGGTAAATTAAAGTTAGGTTATATCTTTAAATTGTACATGTTCGTAACACTTAAGCACAATAGACATGTGTAATCAATTATACATATGTAGAGTTGCACTCTAGAAAGAACACCTTATATAAAGAAGGATAAAGAACACCATCACTATACTTAATTTTTCATAAAAAATGATTTGTTATGATAAGAATCATAAATTTCAACAACAATTAAGCTTAACATATTGAATCTAACGTAGAATCTTATCTATATTTAAGAATCAAATGTTACATAGAATCCAGTATAGAATCTTATCTATTTTTATTCATAAAAAACCATTTTTTATGTGAAAATTAGAATCTAAAAGTGATTTTATGTAAGATTCTATGGTGTTCTTTATTGTTCTTTGTATAAAGGTGTTCTTCATGGAGCAATGGCCTACATATGTATGTGTTGTGTGAATATTAAATATTTAGTATTTTGATCGTTGAGACTTATTAACAATATTTTAGTCACGATTTTATTTGTACATTTATATATAAACTAGCGTAAAAGCCCGTGCAAGACACGGGCACTAAAACAAATTCTCGTCTGAAAATGTATACATATATTGAGATAATTTTGTAATTAAAAATATGATAAAATCTAAAATTTCGATTTTATCTCATATGTTTATAATTACCTGGTAATATTGCATACCAATTTCTTGAACCATATATTTTAAAATTTCATTAGATTTCTTAGATTTTGGATAAATATCAATACGATAATATTCGCATGAATACTTATAATTGTTAAATTATTAATTTAGTTTTCAATGACGTGAAATGAACTTTTTTAAATTGAACATTTGGTTATAACATAAATAATGATTTTAGTAAAATTGTCCGTGTATAACATAGGCGTCTATTAACTCATTTGATTTTGTTGTAAATAATTGATCGTATATATAAGACTATACCTTAAGACATATTATAAAATTTCTTAATACTGAGTAAAAGTCATCATTGTGGTTCTCTCAATCAATTTTTTGTAACATATATATTTATACATTATAAACTCAAATATTTAGTTTTAGTCTAATGTTTATTATATAATTCCGAAGTTGAATTAAAAATTGGGTGAATTGAAACATGTTTTATATTATAATTTCAAATAATTTTTTTAAACTCAACTTTAAATTTTTCCAAATTTTTTAATCGATGTAAAATATGATTAGACGACTTTAATGACCCGTGCATCTATATGAAATCTAAAATTAATTTCTTGATTTCATTGTATAATAATCTAAGTATATGTTATAATTTAACCATTATATATTATATTGATCAATTTACTATATTATATAAAAATTCATATGTATCATATTTTATACTTTATAGTCGAGTTATCATATTTTTAGAGTTCTCATCTTTTTAACAAAATTTCAATTATTTTTCTTATATGTTTAAATTCTTATGTTTTTAGACCAATCATACATTTAAATCGTTGAAAGCCTAAATAGTTGGCCGACAAAAATCGTCTAATATAACTCAGATGTTTAAAATTTTATGTATCTAAAAGTTATTTGATGCAATTATTCATTATGTACGATTTGAAAACTAAAATTTACATATTTCTTAAAACCAAATCTTTTTTTAAATAATTTAATATCGACATGGAATTGAATGTAAATAAATCCCCTTTTTTTTACTCGGTTATATTTATATATAATCTAAAATTTTATTTGTTTACATCAATCATTTAGAATGACAAAAGAGAATTGTTAAGTATGCTCAATCGATTAGAATATTTTTTTTATAAGTTTATATCATCCAGTTTTCTAGAAATAATATAAACCAACATTTTATTTACTCAAAAATAAAAAATAGAAAAGGATGTGACACGAAGAGAAAATGTGGTTTATCTTATAGGATTTTTAAACAAAACTCAAAACTAAGTGTAGCATAGTTGGTTATGTCATAAGTTTGATGGGAGAAGGTCAGTGCTTCAATTCCCAACACTAACTTAATTTCACTATTTTTACATAATTATTAAAGAATGACATTTTTGTAATTTTTAAAACTATAGGGATAAAATAATAACTTCACAACCATTAAAATGGTAATCTTTGCCCTTGTGTTGAAGTTTAATGCAAGGCACGGGCACTCAACTAATTTCTCTTTTGTAATTAAAAATATGATAAAAGTTAAGATTTCGATCTATCAAATATTTTTATAGTTATTTTGTAATATTGCATACCAATTTTTTGAACCAAATATTTTATAATTTGATTAAATTTCATAAAATTTGGATAAATAATGTAAGAATAGATTTTGAGACATATTACAAATCTCTTAATATTTAATAAAAGTCATCCTTACCTTTTGCTTGTCTCAATCATTTTTTCTAAACATATAAATTTATACATTTTTAAACTTAAATGTTTAGTTTTAGTCTAATATTTATTACACTATATAGAAGTTCAATAAAAAATTGGGTAAATTCAATTATTTTTTATATTATAATTTTGAATTGTTTTTTAGATCAATTTTAATTTTTTTTAAATATTTCAATCGATAAAAAATATGACAACCTTAATGACCCGTGCATATGAAATCTAAAATCTAAATATATGTTATAACTCAACCATTATATATTATATTATATAAAATTCATATGTATGTACCAACTTTATAGTCGAGTTATAATCTAATTGATCATTTTAAATAATTATTGTACTTTTGTAATATTTATGATTCAAAAATTTATATCTTTTTTAATTTAATGTGAATGTTAATTATATTATTTTTTATATATAACATAGATCATCTTTTTAGAGTTTTCACCTTTTTTTTTACAACATAATTTCAATTATTTTTTGTATATATTTAAATATTTATGTATTTAGACCAATCATATATTTAAATCGTTGAAAGAATAGTTGGTCGACCAAAACTCTCTAATATGAGTCACATATTTAAAATTTTATATACGTAAAAGTTATGTGATGCAATTATTAATTATGTATGATGGAACGTATGTAAATAAATCTTTTTTCTTTTTGAACTCGGTTACATTATGTATAATCTAGTTTTTTTCTATATCAATTATTTAAAATGATAAAAGAGAATTATAGAGTATTCTCAGTCGATTAAAATATTTTTTATAATTTTATCTATCCAATATTTTAGAATTAATATGAACAACATTTCATTTACTAAGAAAAGGATGAGATAAAAAGAGAAGAGAGGTGGTTTATGTTATATGATTTTTAAACAAAGCTCAAAATTATTCGTAGCACAATTGGTTAAGGCATGAGTTTGAGATTGAATAGGTTAGTGGTTCGAATCCCAATAAAAGCATAATTTTTTTAGTTTTTACATAATTATTAAAGGATGGCATGTGGTTTATGTTATAGGATTTTTAAACAAAGCTCAAAATCAATCATAGCACAATTGGTTAATGCATGAGTTTGAGAGTGAATAGGTTAGTGGTTCGAATCTCAACCCAAGCATAATTTCATTAGTTTTTACATAATTATTAAAGGATGGCATTTTTGTAATTTTTAAAAAAATAAGGGTAAAATTGTAATTTCACACCCATTAAAATGGCAAATTTTGCCCTTGTGTTGTCCTATTATATATAGTAATAGATTAATAATAGAGAAAAATGTTCCTATAGCTAACTGTAGGAAAATTACCTAAAGTCATTTGTATTTTATATACAAAAGTTAGATGACATTTTTGTAATAATAGAATTCACCTCTGTATTTACAAAAACACCCTTACTTTTATATTGAAATATGACTTAACTTTAGGATATTACCTATAGTTAACTATAGGATCATTTAACCCTTAATAATATATAGTATGTATTCTACTTATACATATTCCTGAATTATTTAAACTAGTTTAAAATCCGTGCGATGCACGAAATTTTGTATTACGATTTTTTAATTTGAATTGAATATTTTGGTTGGTGGAAATTAAATTTGGGCCATACAACAAATTTTGACCCAATCATACCATTCATTTGTGTCATAAATCATACACATAATATGTGAATGGGTGAGAAATAGTTGGAACATATATATTTTTTTTAAACAAAAAAATACATAACTTCTTCGTTAAAACAACATACAAAATAAGATTAATTGATTGTAAAAATAATATCTAAAAGCTATCTATCTATTATCTATTATCTATTATTATTGTAATTATTATTATTATTATTATTATTATTATTATTATTACTATATAATATATAATACACCAACACAAGATAAAATTTGTGAGACTTTTTAACCTATTTGAAATGTCCAACTTACCCCTCATCTCCTTAAATTACTAATTTATCCCTCTATTCTCAATTTTTTAAAAAATTTATGGTAGGTTGGAATTGAACTTGGGTCATCCAACAAATTTGGATATAATCATACCACTAGGCTAACCATTCATTCGTGTCATAAATCATAAATATAATATGTGAATGCGTGTGTGCGACTTGAATGAGAAATAGTTGGGATATATGTACCTTTTTTAAACGAAAAAATACAACTTCTTCGTTAAAACAACATACAAAATAAAAATGTAAGATTAATTGAAATTTACCAACAAGACTTAAAATTGTATTCATGATTTAAAATGACTAATTTACCCTTTTATTGTTGTTTATATATAAAAAATTCATTTTTAGTAAGATTCAAACTTAGACCATCAAGTTAACTTGTGCATCTACATACCACTAGGTCACACTTTCACATGTGTTTTAGATCTTACACACAATCTGTATGTGCATGATATATGAAATAATATTGATTAAATATTATTGGATTTTAAATGAGACTTGGACTTTTTGTTGTTTTTCATTTATTGATTAAAGAACCACATAAAACATATATTAGAATGAAATTATTGAGGTGTTAACGTAATATGAAAATTGTATATTATTACACAAGATACAATAATTTATGAGTCAAAGTCTTCGGGTAGTAAAAATATTTGGCCTTGAAAAGACGAATCATGTTGAGTATTGAATACAGTAAAAGAATACAGAGGGGGGGGGTGAATGGATTCTTGAACTTTTCTTGTTCTTGAGTCTATGTAGCAAGATAGGTGTTTGTGTGTGCAAGGATTATGAATGCGGATAAAACAACACAAGACACGATATCACTTTAATCTAATATTGTATTAGATAAAGGTTGCTACAATCTGTGAATACAAATGATAGTATTCTCAGCTTCGTTTTTCTCAGAGAGATATGACTTACAATGTATGAAAAACTTGACTCCTCAAAAGCTATTAACTAAGGAAGTGAGGCTGTATCCTTATAGAATATGGATACAACCTACTTACTGCAAATAAGGTAGTTGAACAAATTACTTTCTAGTCTGTCTATCCTATTTGAGTAAGTGTCCAAACGGTTACATATTTGACTTTGCAAAGCCTGTTCAGATCCACTTCTTTAGCTCTTTGTCTCTTCTATATCTCTCCAAGCTTCGTTGTAGGCTTTCCAGAGCACGTTACAGATTGTGGTCCATAAAGTGCATTGGCTTGTTGTGAGCTTCTGACTTGTACAATTTCTTCAGTATTTTGTCTCCAAGAATGTATTTGAGAAGTGACTAAGTAAGTGATTCGAGAACTAGGATTGACTTGATCGATAACTCTGAGTTCTCGAATACTGTTATATGACATATCGAATCACTTCTCGAATAGCTCTTTTCTCTGGGAATCCTTGAGTTGTCGAATAGAGCATTTTGACATGTCGAATCCCTGAGATATGGAATAGCTTTCTGAGTCCTTGAGATATCGAATGGAACTTTGACTTGTTGACTCTTTGAGAACTCGAATACCACTTTGACTTGTTGACTTCTTGAGTTCTCGAATAGAGCAGTAGACATATCGAATCTCTGAGATATCGAATGAGATATCGAACAGTGTATTCAGAGATATTGAATAGTGTCTTGAGATATCGAATCCCTGACTTCTCGAATGCTAGACAAAACTACTTCTCCAATTGGTACTTAGGCAAATTCTTCATTTCTTCAAATCCCAACTGTGATTTATTTGACAGTCTTTGTTCGCACTTATTCACGCAAGAGAACGTGGTCAACAAGTAATATAGAGTAAATAGGATTCGTTCCCACAGAGACTCAAATTGTTCGTTATGTTAACTTATGCACCAGCTTATGATTTACACTCACTGCTAAGACAATCACAATTTTGGTTTGATTTAACTATTGTTTAATTACCAACTAAGCCAATTACGAGAAAATAACTTAACTTTAACCTTATAATAAACAAACATGGGATTTCAATTTCATTTACTACTTCATCTAGAATCTTATGCCCTTTAGCCTAGCATGTGACAGAGTTGATTACTGATTAGATGCACTAAACTGATACACACCAACTTTCGTTGTGCATATACCATCCTACTGATCATCCACAATTGATAGAAGTCACGTAGTCACCAAATATGTGTAGTCCCTATATGTCTATAGCAATTGAACACATACCGGTTGAAAATCAAGCACCCATTAAACCACATAGTCGATGCAAGACGGTTAGAATTACACCACAAATTAATACATGTTCTTCACATGCAAAAACCTATGCTAGCATGAATTGTTCTAAACCCTAGATCCACTTTCGCATTCACTAGGATTAACAAACAATTACAAGTGTTCGCGACGCACTTATAACGAATAAGCATAAACATACTAGGCAATCAATACAATCAATCACACACCAAGGCATAAAAACACTCAATTACTAGAATCCATAGCAAAATCCATTAAAACCCCATGATAACAAATTAGCCCATAATTGACCTAATTGCCATCATGGGTTCAATTGATAACATAATTCTAGAACAACAAATAATTAAAAGAAGAGAGAAAATAAAGTTCAGAAATAACTCCCCAAAGTAGAAGAATACAAAAATTCCAAAGATTACTCCTTGCTTGTCACTAGCTTGGAGATGTATCTTCAAATTGTTCTTGGCTACAATGTTGATGATAAAATAAACTAGAGATTGCTACTCCTAATGATGATGATCTTCCTAATAATGATGATATACAATGATAGGTAGTGTTTATATAGGCCCTAGAATACTTTTCCAACAAGAAAAGACCTAAAAATACAATTTAATTCGAAACAGGATAGAATTTCAGAATTTCCAGCGAGTTCGGGCGCACTCTGCGCGGTATCAGCGCAGTCTGCGCAGTCTGTTACTGTTCAGAATTATAGAAAACTTCCCAGGCTTCGCGTGGACAGCTTACGGGCCTCAAACGGACTTGTAGAACTCCAGATATGACCAAAACAGTGAAGACTGCGCAACCATCCGAATTTTACACAATTTGCTCCTTTCTCCTCCGTTTCTTTCGCATTAGCTAACATCTTTAATACCATGACACATGTAACTCCTTGGTAGCATAACACAAGTGTACCATCTTCATTCCAATACTTAATTCCGCTCTAATATCGATTAGAAACACCAACACTAACCGATAGCTACAACCCTGCACAACTACACAAAACACATAAAAAATACAACAAACTTGAGACCAAGTCAATCAATTTAAGTCGATATGGAACGCTCCAAGTGGATAAAAATCCACTTATCAGTCTTCATCTCTTTACTTGAGGCATGAACCTTGGAACTTCTTTCAAGCATTATTCTTGACTCAATAAGTACAGTTACACAGCTAGAATTTGATGCCTACTTCAAGTACAGAACAAGTAGAAACTCTACAACTAGAGGTTCCCTCAGTTAAGAGGTCATGTAAGTAATGCAAAGTATTATTACAAATAATTAGGCTTGTTATTAGAGTTAAACAGGCATGTCTCTGTGACTAACAATCTCCCCCAAATTGTGAGTAAGACCCTTAGTCACAATTTCATGTCTGATAACAAGCCTAACATACATAAAGATAAAACTTGAAAAAGTACAGGTATGTAGATTGATTGAAGAAAATACATAAAAGTTTTCTTATAAGTTATGAGGAACAACTAGCCATATCCTTTTGGATTCATCTCTTGAGCTTTGGCTTGCAGATTCTCATTTTTCATTTTCTTTTCAGCTTCTTTAGCTTTCTTCTTTGCATTTTCTTCCATGGCAAGAATAATATCTTCCATTGCAGTGAGTTCTTCAATTAGAGGGGAGCCTGACAGATCCTTGAGTACTTCATTCAGCTATTTCTCAGAATAGGAACTGATGTAGTCCATTCTAATCTTTACATTTCTACCATATTTCTTGTACTCAATGATGTAAGGATTAAACCTGACTCTACACAGACCCATAGCCCTTAATTCATCAGCCTTAGCTTCCATTGCAGCAAACTCCTCCTCCCTTTTCTTTAGTAGCTCTTCACTGTTCCTTTTCATTTCTACCTGGTGATCTCTCTTCATTTTGACAAAGTCAATTAACTTCAGCTTCCATACCCTTTCCACTCTGTCTTCAGAATCCAACATTGCAATTATTCTTTCTATGTCATATAGCCTGCCCCAGTGCTGACATGTTCCTTGTCTGAATTTTTTTTGTCTTCCATCAGTATATTTAATTTCAAGAAAATCATCAACAATGGCAACATGATAGATTCTTTGAGCCCATAGGAACTGCAGTTGGTCTTCATCATAGTTTTCATCCAGAGGTGGTAGGTTTAGTCCTGGAATTATTGTCAGTGCCTTTGACTTGAATAACTTTACCCTTCTTGCAGCATGCTTGAATTTAATCCTTTTTACATGGTTGCTAGGCAGAAACTTATGACCCTTGCTTTAGACCATTGTAGTATTCCATTAGTAGTTTGCTTTTTGAAACATACACATGGTTTCTTGGCTTGAATCTCCTTCTCTTCTTGAGGTAGTAAAACATTTGCAGAGGCCATGGAATTTGGCTTTTGTAGGTCACTACTAACAGTATTCACCCTAGACTTAGAGTCTTGTGTTGTGGTGAGGTTACTATCAGCAATGCCTATGGCTTGCTGTTTCACACTTGTCCTCTCATAGACTTTCCCTTGGTCATTACCATCTTTCTTCTCTTTGTCATCTGTTAGTAGTATTTTTGTGTGTTCGTTCGCAGGGAAGGACTGAATGTAATATCAAGTTCAAGTTTCTTATCTCTCACAATTTAGAAGTGTAGAAGAATGTTTGGTTTGTTTATAAACTAATTAAGACTAATTATAAATCGAGAATAAAATATATGAGGAAAACAATCTAAGAACTGGGGTTCTTCACTTGGTCTCAATACATGCTCAATATTAATGTGATATTTGTGTTCCTACCTTGCTGAAAACAATTCTTCTAAAGTTATACTGTACCCTCCCAGGCTACAATATAGTGCCTACAGCTACACCCTAATTGTCACTCCCGTGATACAATCAAAGTATATCTATAAACTGTTAAGTGCCAAGAATTATATGTCTCACAATTCTCCTATTAATCTCCCGATCTAATATTCAAATTATGTCTATTAAATCATGTACTAAGATTGCAACTTCTCTCCCAAGCTTATTACAATCCCTAGAATACAATCAAAGGTTCATGACTCCCCTAATTGTTTTAAGATCTCATTAACAGATCAGCAAAGCAGAAAATCACATAATCAAGCATGCATGAATACCAAGTAATACTACCCAATCCTCAGATTAAAGAATTAGTTACACATAATTACTGAAGAAAACAAAACAATAATATTGAATGAAAACATGATATTAAAAATATGGAGTTTAGATATTACACGTTTTGAAAATTGAATACAGCTTGGATAGAACACCTTCAATCCTTGCTCCTTCTCTTCTCTCCAATAGGTTATGAAAAATCTCCTAAAATAATACCCTAGATGTGTTTATATAGGCTCTACAAGTCTTGCCCAGTAAGAAAATACCAAAACAGAATTATAATAGAATTTCTGCAAAATACGTTTCCTAAACTGATTCTGTTTTTAAGGAAAATTCGTAGCTGACTTTTCTTCAGATATTCTGGAACGTTCCAATCGTAATTGGACCTCTGGACCACTTTAGAATGATAGAGAATCTCGTTATCTTCGCGTGGACTGCTTACGGGCCTCAAACGGAGTTGTAGAACTCAAGATATGGCCAAAATAGTAAAAAACTGTAATTTTTCAGCACCGCGCGCGTGCAACCTGCGCCCAACAGTCTGTTCTTCGCGCAGATTGCTCCTACCCAGCGCAATTTGCTCGTGGGAATTCTATCCCAAGTTGTAGAAAATCTCCCAGGCTTCGCGTGGGCAGTAAGATCGCTGAAAACGGACTTCTAGAACTCCAGATATGGCCAAAACAGTATAAGCTGCGCAGCCTTCCCGGAAAATCCGAATTTTAATCAATTAATTCTCCAAAAACGATAGAAGCATCAACTTTAATCAACATTCTCGTAAATCTGCACAACTAAGCAAAACACATCAAAATTACAACAACTTGAGTCCAAAACAATCAATTTAAGCTGAACGGAGGCATTCCAAGTGGATATAAAATCCACTTATCAAACCCCCAAACTTAAACTGATGCTTGTCCTCAAGCATAAACAATTACAACTAACTAACTAACTAGTACCACTTCCGTAGGTGATCACGGTTGCATTTGGCATATGCAACAAGCCCTTTAAACCCCTAGGCAGCCCTAGTGGACGAGTAAGGTCTCGTGAGGGCCTATAGCGAATGTACCCACAAAATCCATTTAACCTAATGCAATGCAATGCATGAATGCAACTAATATGAAAAATGCAATTAATCTAGCCTACCATACCTTCAAATCCTCTCATGCCATATCAACTTAAGAATCAAAGTAAATAGCAATGTCTTGGTGTCGAAAGTGCAAGTATTCACATAGTCTACTCAATGAACATGCATAAGTTCTCACAAGTCCATGTCAAGTGTAAGAATAAGTTAGTAAACATGCTAAGCCTACAAGAGCACATCTTTGAGACAAAACTCGGGATCTCATACGCAAAAACAAGCAAACACTCACAATCCACTCACAAAAGAATATTCACTCAAGATCAAGGGTAAGTGTATCACTCAATTCCAACAAAATCATAAACATGCTTGACATTTGGTATCAATCTAACTCTTAACACAACATACATCAATGACGATAATCAAAAGGTCTTTAATTGGGTTGTAACGTGGGCTAGGGACAAGGTATGTCAAATAAGCCAAAACAGGTGAAGTGTCAAAAGCTAGTAAGCACCATAATAAATCATACACAACACTCTATTTTCCCCCCACATAAATTTTACTAAGAACACTCGACTAGTCGACTAAAGTAGGATCACAACAAACACAAACTTGCTCTCATAATATTTTTTTTTCTTTTTTTTTTCTTTTTTTTTTCTTTTTTTTTTCTTTTTTTTTTCTTTTTTTTTTCGAGAGCTAAGTAAAACAATAATATAAACAATAACAATGATCCCACAATTTATTATATATGCCGACTATCAAGTAAACAACCAAACCCAATCTCAATATTTTTCCCCAAAATTATGACCAACAATAAACCCCTCCATGCACACCTTATTACTCCCTTAAGCACTATACTAGCCTTTGACAATTGGGTTCAAGTTAATGTAAGGCCAATACAAGAAAAAGGATATATGGCAAGTAACGTGGTGTGTCACCGAAAAAATAGGATTAAGCTCAACGGGTTAACTAATTGATCATGTAAACATGGTGTGGTAATATGGGAAAATATGCGGTTATTCCTAAATGCCTTTATCATTTTAATCGTCAAATAATGTCATGCGTTTCAAGAAAGACCTCAAACAACTGCTAGCAATGCAAACAATCCGTGGACACTCAAGCAAACGAATAAATTGCAAAAAATATGCAATATGGCTCAAAATCTCACTTGGTGGAAAAACATACTCAATCCCAAGCAAAAATCTCTCTAATGCACCAACTTGTATTCAAAGCATGCAAACTAAATCAACTTGCACATATTCATGTCCTTCTAATTACTTACAACATTCAAAAAGTCTACTAGCTTCAACCTACTAGTGTATGTGTGTGCACAAGAACAATGCATATCACTTCTCAATCAAAAGCGTCAACAACACAAAATTCCTATCAAGCATGGGTGCAAATGCAAACTATTATGAACTCACATGATATACGAAAAAAATAAAAAAAACAGAATGTCCTATATGAAACAAACGTAGATAACACAAACATAAATGCATAATTTACTACTACTAATATGCAAAGCATGAAATCCTACATGAACAATTAATACAACAACAACTACATATCCCTCAAACCACCCCCAAACTTAAAATATTCAATGTCCGCATTGAATGGAAGTAAATACAAGGGATAGCAGAAAACATACCTACTCGTCCTCCTCCTCGGATGAATCTGGCGGAGGATACTGCGTACGAGCTCCATAGACTGGCCACCTCTCATGAACACTACAAAATCCAATTGACAAGAACACAAATTCGTAATAAAAATAAGATTAGAGAAAAAGATTTACCCAATACGAATCAAAGAGGTGAACTTGCAATAAATTCCTCTTTAGAATTGAATTTTTAGAGATAAAAAATATAAGAGGAATTGGATTTGTATGTAAAAGGTGGGTATATAAATAATAATAATAATAATAATAATAATAATAAAAATAATAATAATAATAAATAAATAAATAAATAAAAAATAATAATAATAATAATAATAATAATAAGAATAAAATTAGAATTAGAAAAGAAATTGGTTTAGAATTTTGGAGAAAAGATGGGAGGTTTTGGAATTGAAAAAGGATTAGAATAGGTTTAGAATGGGGTATAAAAAGAATGGGAGGGGAAAAGAATTTTGTTTTTATATACAGGACATCAACTCACGGACAGAACATAAAATAAAACTGTGAAATTTATTTTTTTTTTTTTTTTTTTCACGCGCCAACTGCATGCAGGAGATGCAGACTGCCCCACATGCAGACACGCAGGCGCAGCCTGCGCAACAGACTGCCCCTAGTCCAGTAACGCAGGTGCAGCCTGCGTTACACACCCAAAATTCGATTTTTTTTTTTTTTTTTTTTTTTTTTGAAAACACTCAAAATTTTTTTTTTTTTTTTCTTCCTACACTAATGCATGGGTTGCCTCCCACGAAGCGCTTCTTTAACGTCAATAGCTTGACGTTACTTCTACCTGCAAACTTCAATGAGGATCAAAAGCAAACAGATGCACATATCTACGAATTTCTAATATAAGCATATTGTGCAAATAAACCTTAGATTCATTGAAAGGTACGAAAACTTCCAAGAACCTATCATGCTCAAGAGACTTGGAAACATCAAAATAGCTAGAAAAGTCATCAGAATAATCATTATAAGTACGACTCATATACTCTTCCCAAATCGGATCCCTATACTCTATAGCAAGATTTTCAACTTCCTCAATCTTAACTTCCTTCTCTTCTATAATTGGACACTCATCAATTTTAATCTCGTCTACCAATGTATTAAGCTCAAAATTTTCTAGATTTGGTAGAATTTCAATTGCATCCAAATTATCATTAATGCGCATGGGACAATTATCAACTACACAAGTAGACTCATCAGACACAACATTATCATCAATTGCTAAACAAGAATCATGGCATAGAGGAAAATTGACACAAGGGGGAGTTCTATAACAACCTTCATACCACACTGCTCGAACTTCCCAAATAAAATTATTTAGTTTAGCATTCTCCTCGTACCAAGCTATTGAATCACATGGAATATCATTGTCACTAGCAATCTCTAAAGTTGGTTCATCAATAACTCCCAATGAAAGTAAGGGAGGATTAGACTGCGTTCCTTGAATAATTTTATTGAGCGCAATCTCCCAATCAGCAAGTAAAGAAGGATTAGACTGAGTTAAACTCATATCAACATCATTACACATATATGGATAAACATCATCATGATATTGATTTTCAAACGAATATGAATAATCATTGCTAGGGGCATATGGAGCATAAAATGAGTTCTCAGAATAGAACGAATTCACCTGATATGCATTACAATCCTCATAAGCATTGAATTGTGGGTAAGGATTGAAGTCTTGATATTGTTCCTGACTGTTGTAGAAATTCTGAGCATTGTTCCAACCAAAGTTGTACTCCATCTTGTCTCTCTCCTCAAAACCTGTTTAAGTTGTCTACCTCAAAGAACCTGTAGACACTCCAAAGAAAGAAATACAAAAAGAAAGAAAAGAAAAATATATACAAAGATAAAATCTAAACAATAAGAAACAATTAACCTAAACTCAACTATACTGCCTTCCCCGGCAGCGGCGCCAATTTGTTAGTAGTATTTTTGTGTGTTCGTTCGCAGGGAAGGACTGAATGTAATATCAAGTTCAAGTTTCTTATCTCTCACAATTTAGAAGTGTAGAAGAATGTTTGGTTTGTTTATAAACTAATTAAGACTAATTATAAATCGAGAATAAAATATATGAGGAAAACAATCTAAGAACTGGGGTTCTTCACTTGGTCTCAATACATGCTCAATATTAATGTGATATTTGTGTTCCTACCTTGCTGAAAACAATTCTTCTAAAGTTATACTGTACCCTCCCAGGCTACAATATAGTGCCTACAGCTACACCCTAATTGTCACTCCCGTGATACAATCAAAGTATATCTATAAACTGTTAAGTGCCAAGAATTATATGTCTCACAATTCTCCTATTAATCTCCCGATCTAATATTCAAATTATGTCTATTAAATCATGTACTAAGATTGCAACTTCTCTCCCAAGCTTATTACAATCCCTAGAATACAATCAAAGGTTCATGACTCCCCTAATTGTTTTAAGATCTCATTAACAGATCAGCAAAGCAGAAAATCACATAATCAAGCATGCATGAATACCAAGTAATACTACCCAATCCTCAGATTAAAGAATTAGTTACACATAATTACTGAAGAAAACAAAACAATAATATTGAATGAAAACATGATATTAAAAATATGGAGTTTAGATATTACACGTTTTGAAAATTGAATACAGCTTGGATAGAACACCTTCAATCCTTGCTCCTTCTCTTCTCTCCAATAGGTTATGAAAAATCTCCTAAAATAATACCCTAGATGTGTTTATATAGGCTCTACAAGTCTTGCCCAGTAAGAAAATACCAAAACAGAATTATAATAGAATTTCTGCAAAATACGTTTCCTAAACTGATTCTGTTTTTAAGGAAAATTCGTAGCTGACTTTTCTTCAGATATTCTGGAACGTTCCAATCGTAATTGGACCTCTGGACCACTTTAGAATGATAGAGAATCTCGTTATCTTCGCGTGGACTGCTTACGGGCCTCAAACGGAGTTGTAGAACTCAAGATATGGCCAAAATAGTAAAAAACTGTAATTTTTCAGCACCGCGCGCGTGCAATCTGCGCCCAACAGTCTGTTCTTCGCGCAGATTGCTCCTACCCAGCGCAATTTGCTCGTGGGAATCCTATCCCAAGTTGTAGAAAATCTCCCAGGCTTCGCGTGGGCAGTAAGATCGCTGAAAACGGACTTCTAGAACTCCAGATATGGCCAAAACAGTATAAGCTGCGCAGCCTTCCCGGAAAATCCGAATTTTAATCAATTAATTCTCCAAAAACGATAGAAGCATCAACTTTAATCAACATTCTCGTAAATCTGCACAACTAAGCAAAACACATCAAAATTACAACAACTTGAGTCCAAAACAATCAATTTAAGCTGAACGGAGGCATTCCAAGTGGATATAAAATCCACTTATCATCATCCATCTTCTTTTTCTTGTCTTCATCTTCCTTATCACTCATGTGATGTCTTCTCCTCCCATCACTTTTATCCTCATCTTTGTCATCCTTATTTCTCCTAGGCTTGGCAATTTCTGGAATTACACCAGTTGCAATAAAGGATCTGAGAATTTGCAGTGCCTATAGTTCTTCAGCATTTCTGGTTCCACCCTTCTTCTGTAGTTGCTCAATGATTGCAATAATAAGTCTTTGATTTTGAGGTGTGAGATCATGAGGAATGACCAATTGCTTGATGTCTTCAATTTTGGTGCCAGATTGGTAGATGATTGGTCATGGCTTTTTGATTACTTCTGGCAGCCTTGAAGGTTGATCATTCCTTAAGTCATCATACAGACTTTTATTGTTTTCATTTGCATCCTTCTTCTCAATAAGCCTGATCAGTACATCTATCTCTGAATGTTTCAATGATTGTAGAGTGTTGTAGGTTAGATGCCAGATACTAGATTTTGCCACCATCATCACCTCCTTGAGCCATAAGCCATTGACTCTCCTAGGTATCACAGTGAAGTAATTGATCTGATCCCTCAGCCTCCTTAGGTATATTTGAGTGTCATCAGCCCGTTCCCTTGAGACTTTCAGAAACTTCAAGAATGCATCATCATGGTAGACATTAGAGTTTGAAACTTCTTGTAGCTTGGCCTTAGTAACCACCTTTACTTCTACAGGTTTGACACTTTCAACTTTGGTAGATGGAGAGTTATCAGATGGCTTCTGGCCACTTGGAGTGATGACATGCACAGTTGGTAGAGTGACAACTGGCAGAGTGGTTGGGGGCTCATCAACTTTTGATTTCCCTTTTCCTGGCACATGAGTTAGGGATTTAGATGAACTTTGGTGGCCACCCTCCTTTAGCTTTATACATTTCTCCTTAGGTTTCTCCCCCTTTGTATTTGAATTCTTTGATGTCCTCTTCTCCCCCTTAGGCTTGTTGTCAGGCACAGAGGCTGTAGGAGTGACCTTAGGGTTCGAAGATTCTTCAGGTAGAGGGAGACCAATGTGCTTCATCATGGCAGCCAACATAGATTGTTGATGCAGAAGAACATCAGCTGTGGTGGTGGCTTGAGTGTTCAACTGCTCAGTAAGAGTTTCAACTTTCTCTGTCAGATGAGCATTGGATTGTGAGAGAGTAGCTACCTCCTTTTCAAGTACATCTACCTTGCTGAACAATTCAGTAGATTTGAAGCTAGACATGGATTGTTCTTTAAGTCTCTGCACTTCAAACCTAGTCAAATTATGCACTGGGACTTCAATAACCAGCTTGTCTCCATATAGATTTTTGAACATGATCCTCAGCATGGCATTGACATCTGTGGTCTGATCAGATAAAGCCTGAAATTTATTCCCCAGACCTGTGATAGTGTCATGGAGTAGAGCTAATCCATTATCCATCTTGGTACAAGTAGACTTGCATGCCAGAATGTCCTTGAGTACAGTCTCCAATGAAGGGAATTTGGCATCAAAAGCTCTCTTAATCTCATGCACCTCTTTGGTTGTGGCTGTACACACTTCATGAATTTTTATTTTGAGACCCTTTCCAAGGTAGTGTGCAACCTTGAGAATGCCCTTGTAGCTGTCATTCACTGCTTCATACACATCACTAGGGGTGAGAGATTTGGCATTGGACCCTAGTGAAGTGATGTACTCTTCTCTGAGGTACTGGAGACTGTTTGAGAGAGAAATATCAAATTGTCCTTGTAGCCAGGCATCTACATTGCCATCTCTCTCAGAATCATCTATTATCATTGCCTTCTGTAGCTCCACATCATCTCTGTGGCATAGGAGAATAGCTTCAAAGTCAGGAATGGGCAGATTTGCAGTGAGAAGGTTTTGAGCAATCTTTGTGAACTCGGGGATCTGATCCACAATTAAGCTTTGAAGTGCTTCAACCGTCAATTTTTGTGGAACATACCCTGATCCTGAAGCACTGTCATGTTGCACAGGCTTCAGCCATTGTGACATGAAGTCAGAGCTAGAGCTAGGCAAGCTAGACTCCTCAGTTACAGATGCAACTTCTGCAACCAGATGGATTGACTCTACTACTGGTGTCTCCACAGAAGTGGGATAAGTTACACCAGCAGTTGACACAGGCACAGAGTCTCTAGTAAAAACTAGTGAATCCTCTGTGTTTGTGATGGTGTCATTTGGACATGCCCCAGCATGCATTCCCTCACCATCTAAATGTGGGTCCTGGGTGGTGAGCACAATGTCAAGCACCATGTCACTTGAATTCATTGGCTCACCAAGAGAAGAGAATTCTTGGTGATCAATGCCTTGTCCTTCAATTTCTTAAAGTACAGGCTCCAAAGAAATATGAGTGGTAGATTCTGGAAGAGAAGTGTCTTGTAGATTAGATTTTGGCAACTCCTCCTGAAAGATAGAGGGAGTTTCAATTGTGATGTGCTCTCTACTCAGTGTTGTGCCAGCCTTATCACTCCCATGTGCTGACTCTATACAATTAGGTGCATTGGGGAGGATGCTTGATTCTATAGATGCACCCTGTTGAGAGGATACATCTAGTGAACTGTGTGCCCCTAATTTTACAACTTCAGCCATTTGTGTGACTGAAGAGGTGGTTTTAGATTTCTTCCTCTTTGGCCTCTGTAAGGGTGACTCAGGTTCCTCACTACCTATACCTAATTCCACAGCCAATGATGCTTCAGATAATATGTTCAAGGGTACAGGCATTACCTCATTTCTCTTCTTTTTACTAACATCACCCTTTTGAGAGGATGATGCAGTTGGCTCACTGTGTGGTAGAGTGTTTGGTTGAGGGGGTTGGTTAGCAAGCCTTGGGTTAGCATCTTGTACTACTTGCTTAGGCTGTGCTAACTGTGACTTTGAGTCAAATATTGGCATGTTGTGGGGGTAAGTCTTAAATAGACTCTCCATATGGGGAGTTATTTTGAGTCTTACATCCACATCATTCCTAGTTTCCAAATTACCAAAAATAAGTTTGGTCATGGACCTAGGGTAGCCTATTCTACTGTTATCTACTCCAGGCAATTCAATCAATTTAGCATTTTTAAAGTTAAGTACAGATTGAATAAAGCGAGGAAAGAAAATTTCAGTACCTCTCTTGGTTGTGTTCTTGCCAAGTCTCCCATATAGCTCATGTAGAATAATTTGACCAACATCTATCTTTCTCCCATAAGCCAAGGCATATCCTATTTGCTGTGCAGGTGCACTAATCTGATCGAAGCTTGACTTCCTGGCTGTGAAGACTTGAAGAATGGTGGCAAACACATAACTCCACTCTTTCCGCAGATGCTTCCTGTTCAACTTCCCAAGATTGATCACATCGGAGTAGTTGATGAATTCAAAGAATTCTTCCAACTGTGTATTCGTGGCCAGTGTGTCATATGACTCTTGTTGTAAGTCCAGTGCTTGATTCATGTCTGCTGTAGTGATAGTAATATCCTGGCCTTGAATCTTGCAATAGACTACATAGGAGGTTATAGCATTCTCGAGGGCAATGACTTCCACGGTGGCAGTTCTCCAAAACTGTTCTAGGAGGTCCAGATACAGAGTTGGGTTGGCTGATAGTGCACTCGTGATGTATGATTCTGACATCCAGCGTACAAAGCACTTGAAGTTTGCATTAGGTGCTTCCACATCGTTGGTTACTGCGATGAAATTGGTCTGAGTGGGTATGGTGAGTTGGGTGTTTGCCATTTGTATATAGGGGAAAAGAGAATGAAGGTTGAAGAAGAAATTAAGCTTTTGCAGTTAGGGTTTTTAGAGGTTTTGGGAGTTTAGATGCTTGAGAAATCGAATGAAGTGAATCGAATAGATGTAGAATTGTATAGGTTTGAAGTATTAGACTTTTCGATTAGACATATATTTTGTATCGACAAGTCAAGTATTCGAGAAGTAGAAAACAACTATTCGATAAGTCAAGAAAGATTTAATCGATAACTCAAGCATGTTGTAACTCACAGCTGACAGTTATCAAACTTAGAGTAAATTCTAAATTAGGTAAGATATGTTTTTATGAGTAATTCTGAATTTTGAATAAAAATCCAAAATCGGTTAAAATTCAGCGAGAAATCAGCCTTTTCAAATGATTCGAGAACTCAAACATGCTATTCGAGAACTCTGTCAATAGAGAACTTAAATACCTTATTCGAGAACTCACTCATGTCTCTGTTCGAGTTCTCTAAAAGACACTATTCGAGAACTCAAGAGTGTCCTGAATAGGCTTGTAAGAGAAGTCGACCACTAACAATGAAATGAACCATTCGAGAAGTCTGACTTATCGAACTATTCTTTTTACTCATAGAAACTCAATTTTCACTATCTTTTAAAATTTACCAGTCATATTCAATGAAGAATATTCTAGCAAATTAAACAATGATTTTCTCAAAATTTCATAGAAATTTCAAGTTGACAAAATATGATTTTTCAACATATGCAGCAGATTTGAAATATTTATAAATCATATTATAGGCAACACTTACTTCAAAAATATTGAGCATTTAAATAAAGTAAGTGTTTACTGCTGCAACAACTTAGTTGATATATTCACTTAGCCAAAATCTGAAGAATTCAGCATTCCAATCTCACTAACCAACCTTGTGAAGGTGGCTTCATCTAATGGCTTAGTGAATATGTCAGCTAGTTATTTATCTGTAGAGACATAATGCAACTCAATGGTTCCATTAGTTGCATGTTCTCTAATGAAATGATATCTGATGTCAATGTTCTTTGTTCTAGAATGATTGACAGGATTGGCAACTATAGAGATTGCACTTGTGTTGTCACACATAATTGGAATTCTTTCCAACACAAGTCCATAATCTCTAAGTTGATTTCTAATCCAAAGCACTTGAGCACAGCAACTTCCAACAGCTATGTATTCAGCCTCAGCTGTAGAAGTTGACACGGATTGTTGTTTCTTGCTATACCAAGAGACTAACCTTTGTCCAAGAAACTGGCAGCTACCTGAGGTGCTTTTCCTATCCACTCTGCATCCAGCATAATTAGCATCAGAATAACCAACCAGATTGAACCCTGTATCCTTAGGATACCATAAACCCAAGTTTGGAGTGCCCTTCAGATATCTAAAGATCCTTTTTATAGCAATCAAATGTGATTCTTTTGGATTTGATTGAAACCTTGCACACAAGCATGTAGCAAACATGATGTCCGGCCTACTTGCAGTGAGATAGAGTAGAGAACCAACCATGCCTCTGTAGACTGAAATATCTACTTTCTTGCCTTTATCATCTTCATCTAATTTAGTGGCAGTGGCCATGGGTGTCTTTGCAGGTGAGCAGTCTTCCAAGTCAAACTTCTTCAATAAATCCTTGATGTACTTGCTTTGACTGATAAAGATACCATCCTTCCTTTGACTAACTTGCAACCCAAGAAAGAATGTCAACTCTCCCATCATACTCATCTCATATCTGCTCTGCATGAGCTTAGAGAACTTTTCACACAGCTTCTCATTAGTAGAACCAAATATGATATCATCCACATAGATCTGAACTAAGATAATATCATCACCATGTTTCTTGTAAAACAGTGTTTTGTCCAATGTGCTTCTAGTGAATTGATTTTCAAGAAGAAATTGTGATAGAGTATCATACCATGCCATTGGAGCCTGCTTAAGTCCATACAGTGCCTTAAGCAATCTGTAGACAAATTCTGGGAAGTGTGGATCCTCAAAGCCAGGTGGTTGTTGCACATAAACTTCTTCTTCCAACTCTCCATTCAGAAATGCACTCTTGACATCCATTTGATAAACTTTATAGTTTGAATGAGCAGCAAATGCCAAGAATATTCTGATGGCTTCCAATCTAGCAACATGGGCAAATGTCTCATCATAATCAATGCCTTCCTATTGAGAGTATCCTTTTTCAACCAACCTTGCTTTGTTTCTCACTATTACACCATCTTCATCCTTCTTATTCTTCAGAACCCATTTTGTTCCAACAATGGTTCTATTCTTAGGTGCAGGCACAAGTTCCCATACTTTGTTTCTTTCAAATTGATTTAGCTCTTCTTGCATGGCAATAATCCAATCTGGATCCAACAGTGCATCATCAAGTTTCTTAGACTCAACTTGAGATTAGAAAACAACCATAGAGGCACTCATTCTGAGTTGCTCTCCTAGTCCTTACTCCTGCATTAGGATCTCCAATAATTTGCTCAGCAGTGTGTGATCTATCCCATTTCCTTGAATGCTCAGTTTGATGTCTCATTCTTGATGTTGCTTCATCATCCAAGTCTTGATCATTCTCATTTCCTCCCCCTGTGAAGTTGCCACTATTCATAGGTGTGTCTTGGATGCTTGTTTCTCCACTATTGATTGGCACAAATTCTTCTCTTGTATCATCATTCACTTGAGTTTGTTGAACTTGAGTTTCAACTTCAGTTTCATTCTCTTCATCAGAATCATCTAGATTATCAAACTTTAATGGATCTTTATCTTCATCATTGGCTTCTTCTAATCCAGGTAGTTTGCTATCATCAAATGTCACATCTGTGCTTTCCATAATTTTCTTTTGACTGATGACATAAACTTTGTATGCAATTCTTTCCATAGAGTAGCCAAGAAAAATTCCTTCAAATGCCTTTGCATCGAATTTTCCAACATATTCTGAATTATCCTTCAATACATAGCATTTGCTTCTAAAAGTATGAACATACTTTAGAGTAGGCTTCTTTCCAGTCATCAAATTGTAAGGTGTCTTTCCAGTGTTTTTGTTGATGAGGGTTATGTTCTGGATATAGCATGCAGTACTCACAACCTCAGCCCAAAAACATGTAGGCATCTTTGCATCAAGTAACATTGTTCTAGCAGCCTCAATCAGAGTTCTATTCTTTCTCTCAACAACTCCATTTTGTTGTGGAGTCCTTGGAGCTAAGAATTGCTGAGAAATTCCATTCTCTTTGCAGAATTCTTCGAGTATGGCATTTCTGAACTCTGTTCCATTATCACTTTTTAATGCAATCACACTTGCATTGTTGGCCTTTGCTTCCTTGTCAACTCTCTTTATGTGCTCAATGATTACTTGTGGAGCCTCATCTTTTGATGCCAGAAATTCCACCCATGTATACCTTGTAAAGTCATCAACCATCACTAAGGCATACTTTTTTCTTCCTAGTGACATAATATTGACAGGCCCAAACAAGTCCATATGAATGAGCTGTAGGGGCTTGGTTATTGATGTCACTGTCTTTGACTTGTGGCTCGATCTTTTCATTTTTCCTCTTTGACAGGCCTCACACACTCCTTCCTGACAGAATTCAAGTGTGGGCATGCCTCTCACTAAATCTTTTTTGACTAGAGAATTAATGGCTTTGAAGTTCAGGTGTGATAATTTCTTGTGCCACAGCCAACAATCTTCATTTAATGTTTTTGAGTAGAAGCAACAAATTTTGTCCTTGTTTGCAGAGTCCATATTGGCTACAAACATGCTTCCTTTCCTTACTCCAGATAAAGCAAAATCACCAGTCTTCTTGTGGGTGATCAAACATTCATCTTTGTCAAAATCCACCTTGAATCCTCTATCAGTAAACTGACCAACACTTAGCAGATTATGCTTGAGTCCCTTGACTAGTGCTATATCTTCAATGATGACATTACCAACTTTCAACTTGCCATATCCCAATGTGTTACCCATGCTATCATCTCCAAAAGCAACCATTGGGTCAGCCTTCTCCTCATACTGTGATAGCAGGGCCATATCACCAGTCATATGATTTGAGCATCCATTGTCCAAAATCCACATGACCTTCTGTTCACTTTCTTTGCCCTGCAAACACAAAGGTATTACTTCTCCTTTGGTACCCAAACAAGTTTGGGTCCATGTGACTTAGAAACAGTTTTATCATAAACAACATGCTTATCAACTTTCTTGGTGTTAGTCTTCTTGTCACTGTTAGAAGTCTTAGAGCCTGAGGTCTCAGACTTAGGTGACAAAGGTACCTTCCTAGCTTTAGGAGGACTTGAAGACTTTGACCTTGTGTAGTGTGTGTGAGAATTGTGACTGATACAACCATCAATGAATTGCCTTCTCAAATTAAAACAACTAGTCATAACTTTCATGTTGCATGGCATACAATCAAATTTATCACAGAATGGAGCATCTCTATGTCTTAGAGGCACAGAACAATCATAGAAAGGTTTGGGCACACTACCAACATATTTCTTGCATTGAGTTAGATGATTGGTACTGAAACAGTTCTGACAAGTTTTCCTAGGGGCATTAGGCATATAAGCATAGTTATTATCTTTGTTAATCCCTAACTTGCCATTTCTGTTCTGTTTCTTCTTAGTCACTTTCTTCTCAGATTCACTCTTCCCAGATGAAACAAACTTAACAAACTTCTTAGGTCTTGACCTATCACCTACTGGCTCCTTGGCTTTTGGCTTGACACTCTCACTCTTAGAGGATGCTTGTTGTTCACTGGATTGTGCCTCATCTTCATCATTCAACATTTGCTTGATGAGTAAGGCATCCTCATCAATTTCAAATATTGATTCTTTAAAAATTGGATTTTCAGCCTTTTTCAAAATGTGAGGCACTTCCTCATGAACAATCGTGTCATCTTCAATGATAGCATAGCATTTCCTCTGTTTAAGAGTGTCATAGTCAAGTCCAATAGCAGCCTTGGGTTTTGCTTGAATTTTCTCACAGTAGGATTGCACTAGACCAGATGATTTCTTAAACGTTTTCAGTTTGAATTCATTTTCAGCTAATTCATCCCTAAGGGCCTTTTCAACTTGACTAGCACATAGAACCTTATTCTGCAGATATTCAACTTCTTTCTTAAGGTTTTCTACTTGCATAGCAGTTAACTCAAGTTCCTCATTCTTTTTGGTTAATATTTAATTTCTAGTAGACAGTTTAGCAATTTCTTCATTAGCAGTAGTCATACTAGTATGAATATTAAACATCTCAACAGATAGTTATCAAATCATGCATTTATACTCAGAAACAGACATGTCTATGGTAGTGAGAGATGGTACCTGAGAGTCTGATGAAGATGTGTCATCCTTGGAATTGGCCATAGTTACAAAATTCCTGCTCTTCTCCATCACTGTCAGAATCATCCCAACACTTCTCTTCAGCTATGTAGGCCTTACCTTGTGTCTGCTTTTTCAGAAGGGCCTCATACTTAGCTTCGAGCTCAAGATACTCTCTATCCTTCTTTTTAGGCTTCTTTCATTCACTGGCAAAATGCCCTAAGTCATTGCATCTATAACACCTTATAGATGACCTATCCACATGGCTGGTTTTGAATTTGTTCTTATTTGCTTTCACAGGTGCCTTGCTCTTGTTGAATGAATGGTTTTGGGTTTTAGGTTTGAAGGGTTGGTTCCTCTTAAATCTGATGTTGGGAAATTTTCTGGCCATGAAAGCATATGAAGTATTTTCCATTCCATCTAGTTTTTCAAGAGTATAGAACTCTTCTTCATCCTTCTCCTCAACAGGTTCACTTACCTCAGCTTCAGTTTCTTCATCTTCTACTACCTCCTCTATCCTTAGTTGGCTTGTAGATGCTTCTAGGTCTTGAATAGATTTGTTGACAATCAAGGCACATGATGTGTTTATCATTCTGCCTTGGTTGGCTTGGATAGCCCTTTTCTGAAGCAACTCAAGCTCAAGAGTTTTTAAAACCCCAGAGCACAGCATATGTAACTTTGTTCAAATCCCTTTCCCTTAGAGAAATGACCCTTTGCTCTAGATGATTTGGTGAAGATAGCAGAAACTTCATATTCAACTCTTTGGTGCTGTAAACCTTGCAATTTATTAGCAACTCAGTAACTAGCTTGTAAAATCTCTCAAACATCTCAGTGATGCTTTCCTTGGGATGTGCCATGAAAGCTTCATACTGTATGACCAGTATCTGTTTCTTGTTTTCTCTGACCTCATCAGTTCCTTCACATAACACCTCAATGTGATCCCACATTTCTTTGGTAGTGGCACATGATGCAATGTTTGCAAACATTGACATGTCCATGGAATCTATAATCAGCAACATGAGATGACTGTCAAGGGCAACCTTCTCCTTTTATGAGTCGGTCCATTTGGATGGTTCCTTGGCCACATAAGATCTTGGAATTGTTGTGGTTCCAACAGTCTTTTTAGGAATCTCCTGTTGGGGAACAAAGGGACCATTCTTGAGAATCTCAGGATATAAAGGATGAGAGGCTTTGATGAACAACATCATTTTTATCTTCTAGAGGTTGTAATTCTCTTTGTCAAACTTAGGGACTTTCACCGTTCCTGTAGTCTTTGTTGTATTCGAGCTCATGATCATTTTTCTATTTTTGAATAAACAGCCCGCTCTGATACCACTTGTTGAGTATTGAATACAGTAAAAGAATACAGAGGGGGGGTGAATGGATTCTTGAACTTTTCTTGTTCTTGAGTCTATGTAGCAAGATATGTGTTTGTGTGTGCAAGGATTATGAATGCGGATAAAAACAACACAAGACACGATATCACTTTAATCTAATATTGTATTAGATAAAGGTTGCTACAATCTGTGAATACAAATGATAGTATTCTCAGCTTCGTTTTTCTCAGAGAGATATGACTTACAATGTATGAAAAACTTGACTCCTCAAAAGTTATTAACTAAGGAAGTGAGGCTGTATCCTTATAGAACATGGTACAACCTACTTACTACAAATAAGGTAGCTGAACAAATTACTTTCTAGTCTGTCTATCCTATTTGAGTAAGTGTCCAAACGGTTACAGATTTGACTTTGCACAGCATGTTCAGATCCACTTCTTTAGCTCTTTGTCTCTTCTATATCTCTCCAAGCTTCGTTGTAGGCTTTCCAGAGCACGTTACAGATTGTGGTCCATAAAGTGCATTGGCTTGTTGTGAGCTTCTGACTTGTACAATTTCTTCATTATTTTGTCTCCAAGAATGTATTTGAGAAGTAACTAAGTAAGTGATTCGAGAACTAGGATTGACTTGATCGATAACTCTGAGTTCTCGAATACTGTTATATGACATATCGAATCACTTCTCGAATAGCTCTTTTCTCTGGGAATCCTTGAGTTGTCGAATAGAGCATTTTGACATGTCGAATCCCTGAGATATCGAATAGCTTTCTGAGTCCTTGAGATATCGAATGGAACTTTGACTTGTTGACTCTTTGAGAACTCGAATACCACTTTGACTTGTTGACTTCTTGAGTTCTCGAATAGAGCAGTAGACATATCGAATCTCTGAGATATCGAACAGTGTATTCAGAGATATCGAATAGTGTCTTGAGATATCGAATCCCTGACTTCTCGAATGCTAGACTTCTCGAATAGACAAAACTACTTCTCGAATTGGTACTTAGGCAAATTCTTCATTTCTTCAAATCCCAACTGTGATTTATTTGACAGTCTTCATCTCTTTGCTTGAGGCATGAACCTTGGAACTTCTTTCAAGCATTATTCTTGACTCAATAAGTACAGTTACATAGCTACAATTTGATGCCTACTTCAAGTACAGAACAAGTAGAAACTCTACAACTAGAAGTTCCCTCAGTTAAGAGGTCATGTAAGTAATGCAAAGCATTACAAACAATTATGCTTGTTATTAGAGTTAAACAGGCATGTCTCTGTGACTAACAAAACCTAAAAATGACACATTATATTTACATATAAATTAACTAATTTTTGATTTAAAATATGACATTTGAAGGAAAAATGACTCATAAATATTATATGTTGTAATATATAGGAAATTTAAATATTTAATAATAATAATAATAATAATAACAATAATTACAATAATAAAAATGAATTATAATTTGATGAGAAGTAGAATATAGGCTAGATTAGAATAATAATAGATGTTGGACTTAAATAAAAAACTTTAATATGATTATGATTAGGGTTTTAAATATATTTATTCACAATTCTTTTAGAGCCGTCAAGATCAAGTTCATTCGATGGCATGAGCCTCTCTTCATCTTATTCCTCGTATTTATCATTCAAATTCGTAATATTTGTGTTACATGATTCTGTCATCTTCTAAAATTCGTATTTAATTCATTATGAGTTGGAATTTAAAGATTCTAGACATTCTGGAAAGATCTTATTGTTTTCTACAACTTATATTTCACGTACTTTTATCAAATTAAGAGGCAAACTATGTCGAAAATTGAGTTTTCTATAAGCAGTTTTTACAATGACGGGATTTGACAACAGCAACTTCAAAAATTTCTAAAAAATTCGATTTATGTTCGCTTTGGATGATCTTTAATGATCCGGAAATCTCTTTCAATTGTCTAGAACTTTTATCATTTGTGATTTCTGAGATTATGTCTCAAACTATTATCAAAAGTCTAAAACATAATCAGATCTCGTTTTCAGAATTGAAATATGAATCAGCATATGTTTTATTTAATTTCCAATTCATTATAAATTCATTTTTGATGAATCTTACCTTTCTGGAACGGGTTTTTCATAATCTACAACTCTCATGTTTTGGGTTTTTCCAGAAAATATCATTTGATTGGTCAAAAAAGTAAATTACAGAACTGATTAAGATTAGTATTTTAAATCATTTCACGTAATGAGAAATATGTTGTATCGGGATCTAGGATTTGAGAACTAATAATTATTATTTTGTAATTAAATTGGGAGCTGAAAGTTTAGTGATTTTATTGTGAATATTGTTAGTGTTCTTGATCGTTATTTTTTGAGGTACGAATTCTTTCTCCATTTTATTCAGCGCTACTCATCTTAGGATTAGTTATATTGAATATGTTTTGTCCTCAAATATTTTCGCTTGGTTTTGATTGTTTAGACTATTCTGATTTTGAAAAATGTTTTGACTCGTTGATTTTGGAAAGTGATTTTTATATCTATTTTGAAAATATTTAAATATTTGTTTTGCAACTTCTGAAATTTTGCAAATTATATATTTGTTGGAAATGTTCAAATATTTGTTTATTGTGATTTCAAAGATTTTACGAGGTATTTTATTTGAACCCTTAGCGATGTAGGGTATACCGAGTTAACCAGCTGTAGGGGTACTACAACCATGTCATTGTGGTACCAGTGATATGACACTTCTGTGGCAGTGTATTGGTCACGACGTATCCTTATGATAGCTCAGGTGGCGAGCTTTTGCACATTTTGATACGGAGTATTTGTTTTAGGATACGTGGGTGCACCCAAATTTTGATTTGATTTGGCGGTAACGTTGTATATGTCGTACACGTTATCCAATTTGTTACACACATTAGGTACCCTATGATGTGTGTATTTGTATCTGTTCTATTTTGATCTCGGTATGAAATATCCTAACCCCTCGTTGCTTCAGCCATTGTAGCGACCCGAAAAATTACGTGTAATTTATTATATTAAAATATAATTTTAGTTGATTTTAATGTGTATTAGTTTATTTTTAATGCATTTAAACGCGTTATGATTTTTATTAAATAGGAAAATTATCTCATACGTGTTATGTGACTTCTGTGTAGCCTAGATTATTTTATTCTATTTTTCTGTAATTTTTATATTTTTAGAATACAGTTATTTCACATTTTAATTTCCGGACCCAACCCCTGTATTGAATTCGACGCCCTGTTTTTCATAAAATTATTTTTATATAATAATGGGATGTTCAAAAATGTATTATTTTGTAATTTTTGTAATATTCGTAATTTTTGGGAAATTTTGACATTTATATTACATTTGTTTTAAAATAAAATTTTTACATTTTTATCCCATAAAAATTATTTTTAAGACTTAATTATTTTAATTAGGGGCTAAAAATATTTTTTGGGTATTAATTTTTGAGTTATATAAATAGAAATCAGATTTATTTATTTTATTAATAAATCATAAAAATCAAACTTATATATATATATAAATAAATATGTGAATATATTTTCTCTCTCCTGTTCTTGAGGATCAAAGCTGAATTTGAAGGTGTTGTAGACATCTGATTTTGGCGATCTTGTAGTCGAATCGAAGCTCTCAATATACTCTTTCATAATCCATCTTCAGTTTTCGTGTTGGGTAACTTTCCGATTTTATATGAATTTTCTTTTGAATCTGCAAAATTAGGGTTCTTCATGAAATTTGGGGTTTTTTGATTCTTTGATTTTACGGTTGAATTGATTGTTTGTATAGCTTCATATTGAATCCAGGAGTTCAATTCCATGCTAAATTTCATCGTTATATTGTTAGTTTGTTCAATTCGAAAATTAGGGTTCTTGAGCCTAATTTGGGGCTTTTTGATTGAGTGATTTTCCGGTTGTTTTGATGATTCCAATAGCTTTATATGATCATTTGGAGTCGATTTATGTGGTCAATTGCATCATTATATTGCCGGATTGTGATATTCGAGTTTTAAAGTTTTAACCGAAACTTTGAATCAATAGTCCGTTGTGTGTGTTAATTGTTTGCGTTAGTGGTTATGGGGGAAAGATTGTATGAGTATTAAGCTTCGTTTTGCCATAAGAATATTGAAGTTTGGTTGAGTTTTAGCCTATTTCGAGTTTTTGGCCGGAGGTAGTTTGATTTGGCCGGATTTTAACTTATTGTGATTATTGGTGAAAGTTGTGGTGTTAATTGGATTTTGGAGTGAATTTGGTACTTGAACCCGTAAAAACCCATGTGTTTTGGTCAGTTTTTGAGCTCCGAATGGCCTCGCCGGAAAATATTCCGGTCGCCGGAATCTGGTAAACCTCCATTGTTGGAGGTGGTGTTCTTGAAGCATTCTTGGTGATGAATATATGGAGATGGTGATGAATAGTGCAGTTTGATTCAAGAATTTTCTAAACTTTTCAGAAAAATGTTTTTGGGTCAAATTTTTTATAAATTTTTCTAAAATTCAGATTTCTTTTATGTATTATTATTTTAACTTCTAAAAATTTAATTTAATTAGTTAATTATTTTTAAATAATAATTTAATTGATTTAATTAATTGATTAATTCATTTTAATTGATTAATTATATTAATTAATTATTAATTAAATATATAATTGACTTCATTGAATTTAAATCTTTTTATTATAAAAGATTTATTATATTTATGAGTTGATTAATAAATAATTAATTTGAATAATCAATTAATTGAATTATTAATTGAATTATTCTTATTAATTGCGTATTAATTAAACCGTTTATCCGTTTTCAACGAGAAAAGTATTTCTGGAATTAGAAAAATGACCCGGTTCTTATAAAAATAGTTTTAAGTTAAAGTTCAACTTTTAAATTTTGGTCGACTTTTTACCAAACCTTTTTATTGAGTCGGTTATATCTGATAATTAGGGTTTTGACCCGTTTTCTGTTTTAAAAATATTGGATAAAATCTTTTTATGATCTGATCAACGTGCTATGTGATTATGTGATCTACTTATTGAGTCTCTTTACGTGCAATGTGAATTATTAAGGTATTAAGTAGCGAGGGTTATGATGTAAATCGAGTTTTGATCGATATATATAGTTAATGTGTGTTAATTGTTTATATGATTTATGCGATAAGATGTCGTTAAGAGTAGACGACGTTTTCTTTGATTTACTGGCAACGATGACGATATCGTGTATTTTCAAGGATTAATTGGTAAGTATTGATTTAGGTTGTCAGCGGAGATAAGAAGATTTAATGAAGAGGGATTGGAGATGGATGTAATATTCTTTGTGGGTTATGAAGAAGGTTGGAGATGGAGGCAGTATTGTTTGTGGATTGTAATAAAGAAGGTTGGAGATGAAAGTATTGTTTGTGGAATTGATGGTTTACTTGTGAGGTGTTTTAACACCGGGAAAACGTCTATGTTCAAAGGGGACATTTCCAATTATTTTCTTCGGACAGAGATATTGGTAAGCAGGGTTAATATGTTCGAATGGAGTTTGTAAGTGTTTAGAAAAGTAGAACTTGATGTCTGAAGACTGATGTACCAGCTTATGCTTGATTATAGAAGTAGACGCGCGGGCTCGATGTCGACGGATCAGACTCGTGGCAATCGCAAGAGCGTCAAACCAACGAATGATTGAAATAGAAGATTGTGATGCCGTAAGATAGAAGAAGAAGGTAGATGTGTTACCTCGACTTTGCGCAATAGCTAAGGACCAGAGGCAAGTATTTTCTTGATCATCTTATACACTGTTTATTTTATGTTCATTGATTCATATCATGACGAATAGCTATTGTTCAGAGCTATTTGTGATTCTTAAATATTTTCGTACGAACAGTTGCTTGATATTGTTACCCTTGATGTGGGGAATTGTTGAAGATAAACTTTTCATATCCTTATTATCGTAGTAAATAATAGGGATGTGAACTGTATGTGAAACTAAGCATTTCCTGTTGAATTTGGAAATTGCTCTATTGGATTGGAAATTAGTAAAGCGTAGGAGGCCACATCGAGTAGTTGGTCCAGCTATATTTAAGGAGGATATGGTAACCATACCATCTTCCTATAGGCTAACATTACTTGCCTATTTTGGGTACCCCAGAAATCCTCGTTATACCCACGCGGATAGAAAGGTATTCGGTGGTTGTATAAAGTGGTCCCATTGCTTTTGAACCTGATCAGGGGGCAATGGTGTTTCAGTAAAGTGTATCCAATCCATATCGCCCGAATGGCTATTATATATTTTGAGTTGGCAGATGATTCATTTTTATGACATGCCAAATGATTTAAGTTATGATTTGAATTATATCACAGTTGTTGATTCAGTTTCTCTATAAACTGTTTTAGATTTCAGTTGATTTTATGCCCCACTTATCCTGGTTTTATATCAAAAAATTTATACGCTTGCTGAGCATTTCTTTCGCTCATACTTGCTGTTTTGGATCCTAACATTTCAGTAAGGTAGTTTGGCGAGACGTATCCGCACAGTTCAGAAAGAGAAGAAGCGGGATGCTATTCCGAAGATGACTTGGCTCAGGATGTCTGGATTTAGAGTAAGATCTATTTTATATAATTGAGTTCTAATATTTATTATTATTATTATGTACTGGTCTGGTTAGCCTGGCGTACTTCTTATCGAAGTTATATCAGTGGTTATAAGATTTGATCCAAGAGAATGTTGGGAATGAATGCTTTTTTATCTAATGGAATTTGGATTCTTGTTTCTAGCCCTATAACCTTAAAAGATCTTGGTATGTTTGGGGTCACAGATGTTATATTTCCATTGTTGGACAATCACAAGTGAATGATTATTATTAAACAGATGTTTTATTTTGAGGATTTTCGCGTGACAACCAAATCTTCTGACCCCGGATTTGGGGGGTGTCACAGCCATGCTTATTTTTGAAATAAATGTTTTACTACAAACTGTCAAATATACATAAATGATTTTCTATTTTATAAACTTTACTCCAAATCTGTACTGGACGATTGGCTCATGTCGTATTCTTTTTCTGGCAGGTGCTTAGGATGATTTGGGATTGTGTGATGGAGAGCTACACTTATTCCATTGATTAGGACTTATAGACTTCTAGCACTATTTAGACTTAAATGGAGTACTTATTTAGAAATTTTTGTCTTTCATATTTATTGGTTTGAACTGTAATTTGGAGGTTTAATATTATTTGGAGGTTATAAGATTGTTTAATCATTTATTTAGAGATTATTTTAGTATTCTGTTGCAGATTTATGGATTTTAAGTAACATCTCCTCCGATTTTAGTAAGGCGGTGTTACATATGTTGTGTTATTTATAAAGGTTACTCAAAAAAATATATATACATGATCATGTATAATATATGATTTCCGAAACTTATATATCATAGAAGATGAAGCTTTTTTTTTTTGAAAATTAGAAGATGAACATTATATAAAATTTGTATGTACAAAGGTTCGTGTAACAAAATATGAGACTTTACGTTATGATAGTCAATAATATTTTATAAACATTAATATCATCATCGGTTAGTCAAATCCACGTCATTTAAAAATAATTGTGTTTCATAATTTAGTAGCAAAAACAATAAAATTTTATATTGTATGTCAAAATTATTTAAATATGTGTACAAAATTAGTATTGGTGATAGAATGAAATATTCAAAACAAAATCATATAAAATGCAGATTAAATTATTAAATTATAATATATAGTTTAATTGATAATTTAGAATGCTACATTTTAAAGGGTATTTAGTTTTTACCTTGAATATTGTTGAAGATCTAGCTAAATGGATGCTTCATTTTGGAAGAATTGGGAAAAAAGTTTAGGATTGTAAATGTTCTAAAAAATCATTTTAATTAGACAACACCTATTGAACACTCGAATTATATTCAATGATCCACAATAAAATTAAGAACTGACATGACTGCTTTCAGTACCACTTATATTAGTTTCCAAATTACAAACTTAAACATATTTAAGTAAGTATGCAATAGCCACATATCTACACTATATACTATATTATAATAAGCGAAAGAAATAATGACCCAAATACACCACTTTGGTGTGGAAGGTGCCCAAAATGCCTATATTCAGTTTGCTCGGTCCTTTTTGCCCACGGGGTACGCAGGCTGAGCATGCGTTCACTGGAATACACATTATGGAGATGCGCATCTGGGGTCACGCATGACCCAGATGCGCAATGACGTCATTTTTTGCAAACAGACTCTGGCGTCTCTCTCCCCCCTCGTTCGCCTGTCAGCATTCTCCATTCCCCGGTAGCCTCCACCAAAACTGAGGACATAGAAACGATGCCCGAACCTCCCTCTCTCTTTTCCCTTCTTTATTTCTTGATTTTTGGCCCCGCAGGGGCGTGTATGTGTATATCAGAAAGTAAATCGGGATAAAACGATCGGTTTTGGGGCTTTTAAATTCGTTAAACAAAATGGAAAATGAATGGTACCATGTTGTAGAGGGTGAAAAATCGAGCAATTTGATGTATAGTATTGTAGCGAACGATGACTGGAAATGGGTGAACGAACTCGTCGAAGTTTCGACCAAAATTCGTCGCCGGCTGCGCTTGGGACAAAAATGAACAGTACTATGCATACGCATGTTGGACATGCGTATCTCCATACACGCATGCTCAACATGCGTATCTCCGGTTACTGTTCACGTAAACAGATGTGCAATTAACAAAGTACACGCAGTGATGTGATGCGTGGTCGAAGGCCACGCATTTTGTGAATGCGTATACCCTATATGCATTTTAAAAATGCGTGGCCCGTGGGTAAAAAAGGCGGAAAAACTGAATATAGGCATTTTGGGCTGTTGGAATGAATTGGTGGGCATTTTGGTTTTTCACCCTAAGCGAAATGGGGTATAATATGTAGTTTGGTTAACTCTTTTTATGGTTATCCTCAATTTTTGGTTTTCCCACATTCAATATCTTCAACTCAAATAAATCATCACAATTAGATACAACAATACTAAAATTTGTTATATACAGAGGTCTAACGTTCGATTCCCGCAACAACATATTAATCTTATATTTAATACTAAAATTGTTATATACAAATATTTAAGATTCGAATTCTTTCAATAACATGTTAAAATTAATATTTCATATTTATAATATTATACTAGAATATAAACAATTTATAAAAAATTAAAAATAACTCGTGCTTTACACGAGTTATAAGTTAGTACCATTAACAAACAAAACTCTATAAAAATCAATTTTATATTTCAAATGAAATTAATTATACATGGTTTAATTTAAAAACACAATTTAAATTAGCGGCCCGTGCCTTGCACGGATTTTTATGCTAGTAATATTATTAATAGCTGAAAATAATTAAGCGTTTGAATTTATGAAAACCCCAATTTATCCCTCTTCTCGTTAACTCCGTTGGTGTTGATTTAACGGTAGTCTTTTATTCGAATTGTATAAGAAAATTTAGGCCAGTTTTTTATTAAATTTAAAAATTCGACCAATATTACCAATTAGTATGATTTATAGAAGTGGTGGTGATTTCGATCAGATAGTCCAAGTGGTAAAAGGTGTATGCTCTGTCGTCCTAAGTTATGGGTTCGACTCGCTCACCTCGAGAATTATAGAACAGATACTAAGTTGTAACGCATATAAAGCTAAATAGTTAAAAAAAAAAAAAAGGGACCGTGCATGCTAGTATTTGTAAGTTAGAAGAAATTAGAAATGTTTTCCAGATGTATAATACAAATCTTAGTCATAAACGATCTATGGTATCAATTCCATGTTAAGATTTTAAATGAGTAGAAACAAGCCTATATTGCTAATGATTTTGGCTGTTCAATTCAGCCTATTTTGAGGAGAGGCCAGTGTATTTGATGCAATGTTTATAATCCGAAAATTATAAATCTGCCTTAGCAGAAATAAACTAATAAAAATATGAGAGTAGTTTTACGGAGACCAACATTTGAGTGGAGATCGCGGAGACCATTAACATTATGCATTCAAAACATTGCAAAATATATACATTTGCAAATAATGTTTAATGAACATTATTATTTCAATCAAAATCTTAAAAATCATATATAATTTGTAAGTAGAATTTGTTTTCGAAAATAATACGACCTGCAATTAATTTTTTGCAGAACATCCATGATTTTTAGGATTTTTAATGAAACTTGCACGCAAAACATATATGATTTTCAATGAAATAAATGAAATAGTGATTTTCATAGAACATGACTTTCAATGAATAAATTTTTGCAATGTTTTGATTAATATATGGTCTCCAGACTCCACTAAAATATTGGTGCCATGGAACTTAACTCATAAAAATATATAAATCCGACTACACAAACATAGGGCTCGTTTGGGAAATCTTATTTTTCAGAAATAAGTTACTTATTCTGGAAAAAGTTAGGAAATATGTACTTTTTTTTGAAATAAGTAACTTATTTTTGCAAGATAATGAATATTAAACTTTCAATACACATTTTTCTTTAAAAACAATATATAAATACGATTTTTTTTTCCAAAATTGACTGTGAGATTAATTTGCCAAACACCCTTGTAGAGTTATAGAGTTATAGACATTAGACAACAAGACCGAACCTGAATGATCAAAGTCACCATTATTCTTTCACGTTTAACAAGGAATAAATTAAAGCACTAGTTTTTGTGAATTTTGAGATCAAGTCCATCAGTTTTTGTCAGTGTTCCAGAAATTGCTAGGCGGTCCAGGTTGGTTGGGTACTGCCTAACGCCTAATCGGATAGGCGGGGATTAATCGGACGGATTAATCGGAACATTATTCGGATATTATAATAATATTTAATTTATTAGTCTAATTTACAGTTAAACATATCATTTTAAATAAATTAACAGGATTAATCGGATTTCAAAAATCGAATCGATTGGCTACCTTCCAAAAGATTAATCGAGCATTAATCGTTTGAATCGGGAATTTTTAGAACAGTGGTTTTTGTACACGGATTCTTATCTTAATACTTAAAAAAATTATACAATCTATACTATCTATTCTTCCCCACTATATTATAAGAACCGAAATTCTTACTTTTACTTAAATATCTATACCTATACTCTATATTATAATGGGCGAAATAGGAATAATTTATAATTTAGTTATCCCTATTATCCCTCATTCACAACCATTACACATGATACTAAAAATTATTATATACCATTACTCTATATTACACGGTTGCTTGTAAATTTTTTAATTATATTTTATTATTAAAATTTTAAGTTGTATATATATTTTTATTAATAAAATAATTTATAACTTTATAATCCCATGTATATAAATATTATTAAAATTATTTATTTTGAATTATTATAGTTGTATTTTGAATTATTATATTTGTGTATGTGGTGCATATTAATATTAATACATATTATTTAGACTATATGTGTTTTTTTTTAATTTTATTAATAATAGATATTTAACCAAACCAAAGAGTGACAAAAAAAAGAGTACAAAAAAAGAGTGACCAAAAAAAGAGTATCAAACCAAATATACACTGTTTTGCTTATATTTTGAATTATTATAATTGTATTTTGAATTATTATATTTGTGTATGTGGTGCATATTAATATTAATACATATTATTTAGGCTATGTGTGTTTTTTTTTTAATTTTATTAATAATAGAGATTTAACCAAACCAAAGAGTGACCAAAAAAAGAGTACAAAAAAAGAGTGACCCGAAAAATAGTACCATATCAAATATACCCTATTTTGCTTATATTTTGAATTATTATAGTTGTATTTTGAATTATTATATTTGTTTATGTGGTGCACATTAATATTAATACATATTATTTAGGCTATGTGTTTTCTTTTTGAATTTTATTAATAATAGAGATTTAACCAAACCAAAGAATGACCAAAAAAAGAGTAGCAAAAAAGAGTGAAAAAAAAAAGAGTATCAAACCAAATATACCCTATTTTGCTTATAATAGTACTAGCTTTATACCCGTGCGATGTACGGGTAACTTTATTAATATTTTGTAGTGTAATTTTTTATTTAATTTTTTTCATGAAAAATAAGTTTTATATTTGAATAATTTGTTTTTACTTTTAATGATAATAATACATATGTTATATGGTTTGTAAGTAAACATTTGTTGTAAATGGTTTTTCAATAATTTAAATTTCAAATTTTAGTCTAACATATTTTTCAGTATTTCATAATTAGTTCTGATTTTTTGATTTTAGTAGATTACATATGATATACTTGAAACATATAGGCACTATATTCGTGTAATAATTTATTTTTTATTTTTCTTAAAATTTTTAAATCTTTTGTTATAGTAGTTTTATAGTTTTTAAAGGTATTTTTTAACTTTTCTTGAAATATGTGTGGTATTAAATTTTTTTATTTGTTTGGATATTGATTATTTTTTCATGTTCATTTTATATTCTTGCGTGTTTATTATGTGTTTTTGTTTAAAGTAATTTTAGGGGTTTTTATGTTGTATTACATTTAGATATTAATATAAATTTATTTTCTTGGTTTTTAGATTGCTTTCTAATTTAAAATATGTTCATTTATTTATTTGTGTTCAGTTTTCTTAATTTAAATTTTTTAATTGCAAAGTAAGAATTTTTTTATTTGTTGATTTGTGCTCACATATTTTAAATTTAAATTTTGGAAAATATTTTTATTCTCAAACCTAAAAATAGAATCTTTAATGAAATTTATTAAAATAACTTTTTCTTAAAACAATTTTATTTGGTAACGATTTTTTTTTGTAAATAATATTTTAATGTTTGGCCTAACATATATTTTAATATTTCATATTTTTTGGGGCGTTTTCTTCAATTTTATTAGAATATATATACCAGAAACATGTGGGAACTTGTTGGTTTAACTATTGTTTATATATGTATATTTCATTAAATAATTGTGAACACACATACATTTGTACTTTTTTTAAAAAAATTGTACTATTTTTTATGTTTTTGTATTCGTATATATTTGTTTTAACTGCATTATATTAAAGTTTATTGTTGATTTTAGTTTTCTACATTTGGATTTGAGTTGACTTTTGCTTTGTAGAATATATTTTGTTGAATTTTTGTGTCATTTCCAATTATGACATGTTTCTTGATTACATTTTTATTATATTATTTATAATATATTTTCTTAAAAACTTCTTTTTTGTTTTGTAATTAAATGGACATTCTTGTTTTTTTAAAAATTATTTTTGAATTGAAATTATGATATTCTTTATTTACTTGTTTATTATATACAAAGAATGAATTTGCAACTTATTTTTAATTATTCTTTTTTTCTATTTTATCCTTGTTTGGTAATATTAGAAATATTTTTGTTGTCAACCCTAAAAATAGAATCTTTAATGATTTTTATTATAATAATACTTTTCTTAAAATACTTTTATTTGGTAAACGATTTTTTTGAAAATTATATTTTAAGATTTAATCTAACATATATTTTATATTTTTGGTGTGCTTTCTTCTATTTATTAGAATATATATAATATACGTTAGACATGTTGGAACTTATTTCAATTTTTCTATTATAATAATAATTAATTCGGTTGATGATGAATATTTTATTAGTTTTATTCTTTACTAATTTACTTTAGATTTTATTGCTGATTAAATTTGATATTTTTCTAACTTTTAAATTATTAAATTATTATAGGATTTTTTGTACTTATTATATTTAGATTTTCTATTAATTATTTTATTTTGAATTTTCGGATTATTTTTTAATTTATTTACAACTATAATAAAATGTTAATTTATTGATTTGTATTGACTTTTATTAGTATAAATTTTAAAAATATGTTTGTTGTAAAATCTAAAAGTTGAATGTTTTATGATTTTTTTTTTAAAATTAGGTTTTCTTAAAACTCGTATTTTTGGTAAGATTTTTTTTCGAATTATATTTTAAACTTTAGTCTAAATTATTGTCTCAATTTTAATTTTTTATGTTTCATCATGTGTTATTTATTTTAGTGTATTGTTGTTTATTAAATTAAAAATATCTTTAGTTAGTTGTTAGTTTTTTTTTTGAAAACTTTAGTTAGTTGTTAGTTGTTTGTTAAATTAGTTTTAGCATAGTTTTATCATGTGCTATTTATTTTACTGTGACCCAACTTGTTCTATAGCCCATTTTTACTTTCATGAAGTTCCATTTTACCCTGACGACCAGACGACCACCCAAACCTCCTTACGCCAATTATATATAGGAAATAATAGTATAGATAAGTATAGATAGATTATATACAAAGGTCTAAGGTTTGATTCCCGACAACCATATTAATTTATATTTAATACTAAAAATTATTAAATACAAAGATGTAAGGTTCGAATTATTCCAATAACATATTAAAATTAATAGTTATAATATTATACTACATTATATGTAAATTATAAAAAATTAAAAATAACTCGTGCTTTGCACGGGCTATAATCCATCCTATTAACTAATCATTTTTCTTTTTCAGGTTGAATAAATTAATTTTTCTATTTTTTAATAAATAAATAATTTTTATTTCAAATAAAACACAATATCTTTGATACTTTATCTAACTACAATTTCTTCTTTTTTAAAAATATAACTAGTAATTTTATTTAATTAAATAACATAAATATATTATTATATATTATTAACTAATAAATTACCATTTTCAATTAAAACACGTCATCTTTTTTATTTTTTTTAATTAAAATCTCTACTTTTTCAATTATAGCACGAGCAATTATATTTATATGATAGTATAAAATAGTGTTAGTCATGGATTTGATTCTCTGTTTGCTCAAGATTTCTTGAAAATAAAACCTCACACGTAAGATATACAAGACTACTTATTCAAAAAATAATATCTTAATAATTTACTAAAACATTATGAATCCGAATCATTCTTTATTTTTGAAAACCACTAATCATCCATAACTTAATTTTCATCGTTACCAAAATTATTTCATTTCATTTTCCACTACTTCTCTCTATCTTATTCACTAAATAGCTTTAAATTTATTGTTATTATTATATTATAATAAAAATGATATAAAAATTATTATTAAAACCAATGGACAAATAATGTTTATATAACATTAAAATAAATTTGTTTTGCAACATCCATAAAAAACCAACTAAAACAATGCTGGAATTATTCTGACCAGAACATAAAATCAAATATGTCCCCCGTTTTCATTTACTAGCCAAACTACTTACACTGTTCATAACATGAGACAAATTACTAAAAAAAAAAAACGCAAACGCAACGTACTCAGTATATCCCGTGTAACACAGGGTCTGAGGGAGGTAAGATAGTACGCAGCCTTGCCCCTACGCGTAGAGAGGCTGTTTCCGGTATTTGACCCCCGGCAGGAGTCGAACCCATGACCTCTCAGTCATGGATTGGGCACCTTAACCACTGTGCCAACTCAACCCCTTTTATGAGATAAATTACTAATTTGTGTCTAATTTATAAGACCAAATATAGTCACGAGTGATCTTGTTGGATTCGTATTTATGAGTACTTTAATACAGTGAAGTTTTTATATTTAATATTAATACGAAATTTAAGATATTAACAATAAAAAATGTGCATTGGTAAACGTGTCCAATCAAAAAAGGAAAAACAAAGTGATGGAGTATATGCCATCTCATCTCTATGGAAGGGGAAAAAGGAAAATTCAAGTTCTTAATGATTTCCGTTCTCTTATGTCAAATACATCATGATTCATACTTCAAATCTAATTTATCATTATTAAAATTTTAAAATACAATTGACCTATTCATATTATAGTAATGAATAAGTCTACATGTTTCTAGAAGTAGTATATTTCATAAATTTAATAATTTATTTCATCGGTAAAAATTAAATAAAATTTGTTATTGTGTGCTACTTTATTGTTAAAAGTTAGGTTGTTTAAATATTATAATTATACTTTATTTAGTATGGTTCATAATTTAATTATTATAATTTATTTATTAATATATAAAAACTGATAATTTAAATTCAAGAATTTATATTTTTCATGATTGGATGCACTCAATCTGAAATTTGGGTTTTTAAATAAATATTCTTATTTATATTGACCACAATTTCTTATAAGAATTGATATATACATTTATAGGCATACACTTTTTTTTGATTTGGATCAAAATATCCTTGGATAACCTGGAATTGAATATGCATATGAGGACATTTTGGTCCAAATTCAAATAAAATTGGACACCTATAAATCGAGGGTATGCACGTATCTACTTCCTTCTTTATTTATTTATTCCAAAATTATTGTTAACATTCATTAAATATGATAAATTGAGTATTATTTTTATTAGATTTTGAAAAGTATAATACACTTTTTTGATAATTATAAATTTACTAATAATGATTGAATAAAACTTGATATTTTATCCATGGACAGAATAAACGGAATGGAGTATCTCTTTTAGCATTAAATATTTTCATTTGGTCAACATTAACTTTAGTTATTTAACAGATTTTTGATTTTTCAATGCTCTTTCACAACATCAATTTAATTTTCCAAGTAATAATAGTGAACCCCCTACATTTACATTAATTTTTATTAATAAAAACATCCCAAATTGCTAAATAATTATATAGAAATTCGTACAAACTTGATGTATTAAGTGCAAAATTAACATTTTAAGTACATTTATCCGCTTACAACCATAGCCCTAAGGCTATGTTTATGTTTGGCATTACCCTAAAAAAATATCATTACAAAATGTATCTCAAAGTCCCATATTTGCTAGTTATAAAACAAGGCTGGAGATCCTGACAAATGATTGTTAGGGACGGCTTATCTAACAATCGGTTTCTAAACCGTTGGATCGTTGATCCAACGGCCTCTCTGGTTTACAAAAAAATTTTACTGTCCGCTATAATTTTCCGCGGATAGGCAGATTGCCTGTCCGCGAAAATTGCCTATCCGCGGAAAATTATAGCGGACAGTAATTTTTTTTTTTTTAATCTCAGCCGTTGGATCAACGATCCAACGACTGTGGAACCGATTGTTAAATAACCGGTCTCTAACAAACGATTGTCACCTACCTGAACCCATAAAACAATTAACAATTAACCTGGACGTGAATCAAGTGAAATACAAAGCAAATTCCAAATATAAAATATAGGGGTATTATCGTCACTAAAAATTATAAAAATTGCGACTTTATTTATCAAAAGCAATAATAATCATGGTTCTAAAAATCCCCGATTTAACCGATTAATCCCCGATTAATCCTCTATAAGGTAACCAACCGATTCGATTTTTGAAATCCGATTAATCCTATGAATTTATTTAAAATGATATGTTTTAACTATAAATTAGACTAATATATTAAATATTATTATAATATCCGATTAATACTCCGATTAATCCTTCCGATTAATCCCCGATTACCCGATTAATCTTAAATCGGTACCTCAACCGATTTATGCCGATTACCGATTTTTACAACCATGATAATAATATTCAAAGGTACTATAATAAAGATATAGAATAAGGGTGTGTTTGTTTGTGGCGTAGCTTCAAAGCTCAAAATAATAATATTATCAAGACAACTAAAATCTTGATAAAACTCTTTTGATACAACGCGCAAATGGGTTCTTTAAGCAAGGTAATCTATACATATATGCATGATGTTTATGTTTATTAGATTATGAATTTGATTTGGATTCGGATTTATTTATCTTGGTTCTTGCTGTTTTAAAGTTTTTTTTTTTTAATTTTATCAAGTGATTCATAGTTTTCTTGATTTTTTAAGGGTTGAAATCTTGTTAAAAATCATAACTTGGTTCATATTTTTCTTGATTTTTTAAGGGTTGAAATCTTGTTAAAAATCATAACTTGATTCATAATTTTCTTGATTTTTTGAGGTTAAAATCTTGTTAAAAATCACAACTTGATTCATAATTTTCTTGATTTGCTAATTTTCTTGAATGTTTGTTTTAGGGTTTTGATGCACTTAATTTATGATGTGGGTTGTGTTTGTAATATGTTTAAATTTATGTATGTATGATTTTATTTGTTGAATTTATTAGGCTGAGTAGTATATGAGATTTTGTGTTATGAAAAAAAATGATCAGAGTTTTGATGTTTAGGCTATCATGTTGTGTCAGTTGGTAGGAAATGAATTGATTGTTATGATGAAAATAAGGTGTGGGAGTGAAAGTGAAATATACGAGAGGGTTGCAAATTTTGTGTAATGAGAATTGTGAAGAGGATGTGGAACCATGAAATGTCTATTTATCGGAAATTGGAATGAATGAAGCATAGTTTAAACTTGCGGAATGGATGCATAATTGTTTGTAGGAATGAAGCATAGTTTAAACTTGCAGGAATGGAATGCATAATTGTTTGTACTTCTTTAAAGATTAGTTTGAATTGTATTACATTCCGGTGGCATTTAGTTTAGGACAAGGTAATGAAACTTGAGTGACAAAGAATGATCTACCACTACGTTATTTATGGCTGCTTTTCACGAAATCTGACTGAATGCGTGCAGAGCTATATTGCCATTCTGGTTCCGTACATGTCTTTAATACTTCCATATTTTATACCTACAAATCAAGAATCCTATGATTTTCTAACTCACTGCATTTAATGGATCAGAACTTGATATGGTTAAAATTTTGGGAAGCAGAGTAGAGTATACATGTGTTGTTCCGAATGAAAGAGGAGGATGAAAATAGAAAAAGATATGGTATTGATCCTGAGCATTTTGTTATTTTGCAGGATGACAGGGAGGAAGTTATACAGGCATGGTACATGGATGATAGTGATGAAGACCAACGATTACCCCATCACCGCAATCCAAAGGAATTTGTTTCACTGGAGAAACTTGCTGGTATGTACTTTGGATGAGCATTATCAGGTTATTAAACTTTTTGATAATATCTGCGGGCAACCATGAACCTCTGTTTGATTTTGCAGAACTGGGAGTTCTCAGCTGGCGATTAGACGCAGATAATTATGAAACAGATGAGAAGCTAAAACAAATTCGTGAATCACGTGGATACTCTTACATTGTCAGTATCAGTTTTTATGTCTTTGTCAACATATCTTTCTCTACTTCAATTTGTTGAGGTTTATTCAGTTAAAATTGTATGCAAGTATAAGTGTATAACAAAGTCGAAGCCCTTTCTGCAGGACTTCTGTGAGGTGTGCCCAGAAAAGTTACCAAATTATGAGGAGAAGATAAAGAACTTTTTTGAAGAGCATCTTCACACTGATGAGGAAATCCGCTACTGTGTTGCTGGAAGTGGTAAAGCTTAGATGTTTTTAAATTTATGTTTCCAAGACTCTTTATTCACATCAGAGTACTTTTGTTTTGGCCAGAAACATTCATTTATCTAAAAATATTGCGGAGTCCAACCCTTACAGCTGTGTTAGACACCTAGACACACATCTGTGTTGGACAGTTACAGCTGAGTCCAGCTAACTTCGATAGTTCTGGGTTCTCCTGCTAGTATAAGCTTCTCTAACTGTTCCCGACACACATCTATGTTGAACACTAAGAGCAACTGCAGCGCATAGAAAATTGATGGCCACTTCCCACCTTGGGAAGACAAAGTTGGACTTGGCCAAAGAAAAGGTGGCCACATGCATTGGAGTGTAACCGAAAAATTGGTCACTGGACTCTACGCTGGCCAATGCCCAACTGACCTGCACATCTTTCAAAGCAAAACATACCCACAATTTTATCCTGCTTATTACGAAAAAGTAATGTTAAAATACAAAAACAGGGCATTCACCGTTGGAGGAGTTGCCCAACTTTCTTTCGTGCCTTACTTTTGCTTAGGTGTAACTTGTGTGGGGTCAAGAACTTGGAAATTGGCCAAGTAGCACTGCAGTTGCTCTAACAGGACAGCTAATTCCAGCTAATATAGTCTTTGACTTGCCTTGAATTTTCCTGCCAGTTTAAGCTTCTCTAATTTTTTCCACTGCTCTTTCTTGAAGGTTATTTTGATGTGAGGGATCATAATGATGGTTGGATCCGTGTATGGGTAAAGAAAGGTGGAATGATTGTACTGCCTGCTGGAATTTACCATCGGTTTACACTTGATTCAGACAACTATATCAAGGTACTTGCAGTGTGACCTGCATTCATTTCTGGGTTATTGCTTCAATACACACAGTGGCGTTTGTTTTTCTCTTTTCAATTTTTGCATTTTAATTTTCTTTTTTCAAATGGAAGATCTATTTGATTTAGGTAGTGTTGCTAATTAGATCCTTTTACTCGTAACTTGCCTGCTATGTGACCTTTTAAGACATAATAGTGATCAGCTATTCAGCTGAAACTTGACAAGTAAAAGGTTTTGCACTTTATAGTGATCAGCTATTCAGCTCAAACTAGACAAGTTTAAGATTTAGCATGTCTGATCTCTTGCATGAAATAACAGTTATACTGTTATGGATATGAGATAGTCATGGTCTGAGTTCTCTTTTTCTAGCATGGACTCTAGTACGGGGAATATATAGTCAGAGAAGGAAGATATAAAGTACAAATGTGGTACATATTCAATCTGTCTCAGTAGTTTACTTAAGTGGAGGCGAATACTTGTTGGGTGACGGTCAAGTGGTGAACATGACTGGTGTTAACTTCGGAATGCATTTTCTGGCAGTCACTAGTCAGTAGTCACTAATACTCTATCCCATATAATTCAGTCAAATGTAGGATTTTATTTGTGTCTTTGCTTTGCTTAGTCAATGGCTCAATGAAGGTGGTTATATTAAATTGAGCTAAAAAGGTGCATCTACATACACCATTTTACTAGTCATTAATATGATGTGTTTGTCAGGCTATGCGGCTTTTTGTTGGCGATCCTGTATGGACTCCTTTTAATCGCCCGCATGATCATCTTCCTGCAAGGTTCGATTTTGTTAGACTGTTGACAGTCGCTTTGGAACATGTTTAGAAACTAATCATCCGATGTACTTCAAACTGTAACAGGAAGGAGTATCTTGAATCCTTTGTGCAGAAGGCAGCTACAAATAACACCGTGGATACCACAGCTTGATTGCAGAAATTTATACAGCTACAGCAAATGAATGTATCAGTGTCTGGACACTAATTCAAGTCTTTCTATATCTACTACCATGTATGTTGTACTATTTTCAGTTTGGTTTTCTGAATAAATGCAGAACTGATATAAATTGTTGGGTTTGATATATGAATATATGTCCTGTGTGTACCTTGTATGACTGAGAATGGTGCCAGATAAATTATATTAACTGATGTGTTGGAATTATGAAAATGTCCTGTTTGTACCTTGTATGACTTGTGTATGAGAATGGTCCGACTTATGTTCTCTCGGGCATATACCAAAAGTGCCCTTTATCTTATACTGTCTAGTCTGTTTTCTTACTGGGTGTTCAACCAATCTCCCTGTTTATGAAGTTTAAGATCCTAAAATAACATGTTACATGTGTAGTACTTATACTTAGAATGATGCCTAGGGCAGGTCCCAGAAATTGAGTATTTTTATTTTACACTTCTGTATAGAGAGAGTTAATTATACGTGGATTAGATAAATGTTTTATTTCCGATATGGGACTTGGTAATATGTCAAGTACTAGGATTAATGTTTCTTTGACAAGATATGTTTTAATTTTTTTTGTAAAAAATTGTTGTAATCTGAACTGGTTTTTGTAACACAGCACATCATACTGCAGTTTTTTATCGCGGAGGGGGAGGGGGAGGGGGGGTCTGGAGGGAAGATGTGCGTTTTGGGGGTTGGTGGGTGACTGAGAGTAGCGTTAGATTTTTTTTTTTGTCTTATTTAACAAAACGCTATTTAAAGTAGAGTTTTGGATTTGAAATTCTATTTTTAGTAATCCACAAAATTCTACTTTAAGTGGTGTTTTAAGTGGTACTCGTATTACTTTTTTTCTTTTGTTAAATAAAGTATTTGCAAATATTATTAAAAAAATTATAATCAAGACGTCAATTTAAATTTTGTTTTCGTATCGAATCTGGTGGCCTGATTTTTAAAAAATCGGGGTCAGTCCCAATTTTTTAAATATCATGATAAGTTAGGGGGTTTAGGCTTAATTATTGAACCACAAAGGTTAACTGTTAAACCCCCAAGGTAATATAAATAAAATTTAAAAATTTTAATTAAAAAATTGAATATATCTAAACCCCAAATGAAATCCGTTGAATCCCAAATAAAAACTATTTAACCCCAAAGAAAACATCTATAAAATTTTAAAATATTAAGTTAAAAAAATAATATAAAAAATTAATATTTGAATAATATTTGTTAACCAGAATACAAAACTAGAATAGATTTATTTAAAAAAAAAACTAGAATAGATTTTATTTTTGGTAAACACAAGATGATATACTGTTAGACGAAGAAGACGACGATCAGTCTTTAGCTCGCTCTGATACCATGCTATTTTCTGAAAAAGAACTTCATTGATTTGTGTAATCAGAATGTACAGAGTGAAGTATGAAAATGTTGTATCTAGAATCTATATACAAGCTAACTCTAACTCTAACAAACTAGAGCGGGAAAAGTTGTTACAAAAGAATCAACTAACTAATCTAGCTGGCAACTGACTGTGCAGAGTCCAACACCCAAGTGCTTCAGCGTCAAGTGCACCACTACTTTTATAGTTCCATGTCAGCCATCAGACGTTATTGTATGGTTTCGAGTGTTGGGCTTTGAAGAAGACGCACGAAAGCAAGCTGGATGCGGCGGAAATGAGGATGTTGCGTTGGTCGTGTGATCGTACAATGTTGGATAGAATCCCGAATGAAGTCTTTAGGAGTGAGCTTGAAGTCGCGCCCATTTCAACGAAGGTAAGGGAAGGGAGATTGAGATGGTTTTGGCCACGTTCGTAAGAAGCTGCCTTCTGCTCCGGTTAGGAGGCACTCCCCCATATAACATAAGCTAAATAAGTTGGTCCTAACTTTCAACCCGTTTGACATGTTATGCACAAGAAACCAAGTTCTAGGCTTTAATTAAGCTAAACACCTTATTTAGGCCTCGTTTACTTTTTCTCACTCCCTCTCTCCTTCTGTTCTTTCTTCTTTCTTTGTTTTATTATCGGCGGTCGGGGCTTCCATCAGATTTCCACCGGTGGAAAGCCCCAAAATCTTCCATTTTCTTTGTTTTTTCTTCCTTCTTTCAATAAATCTTTGTATTTTCGGATCTAAGGTTTCAAAACCTTTTCCGATTTGACCTTCAATTTATTAGATCTCAATTCCACGGAGCTCCGAATTTCTCGTTACTCCAGGTGATCATCTTCTCGTAAGTGATCCGAGTTATCTTATTATGGTGGGTTTGTTCCCATATCTAAGTATTGTTAAGGTTCTAGTTTTGTTTTAGTTAGTAGTTTTATTTTGTATCTCATTTTAATATTGTAAGATCGGTTTGTTTTTTGTTGTCTCACCGTTTGTATGAGTTTTTGTCTCACCGTTTGATTGTGTGAGTTTGATATTGTCTCACCGATTGTGTGAGTTTGATATTGTCTCACCAATTGTGTGAGTTTGGTGCTTTGATATGTTCTTGGAGGATTGGACGGATATGGATAAACACTTTGATGAAGTGTTAGTGTGTTACACACATAGGTCTGCGAATATTGTAGCTCATAGCTTAGCGAAGGCGATATATTCTACGTCAGGTCTTACAGAGTGGAATGTTTCTGCTCCGAGAATTTTATCATTTGTATGCTTGATTTTGAGAAATATTAATGCAAGTATGAATTTTGTAAAAAAAAAAAAAAGATAAGCTAAATACCCACTTTTTGGTGACTTCTTTCTATCTCTTCGTTTATCCCTCTCTCGTGATTATTCAATCACAATCTACATACCAATCGAATCGCCTTCCTCTCCTCTACAATCCTATACCAATTTTATTATATATCGAATGCTAGAAATCGAGATCTCGCTACTTACAATCAAAATTGCGATTCCGACAATCTCTTTTTCTCTCACTCTGTTCACCCTCCTCCCGTGCTTGTTCAATCATGTTATACACATCATTGGAATCGCCTCTTCACCTCTACACATCCATACCAGTTTCATACCATTTAATTCGCTAGATTTTAAACCCCTAAATCGAGTTTGTCGCCGGTAGAGAAGCGCGAGAGTTGTGTTCTGCGTTGCTACAGTGCCGTAGGATACGCCTCTCCCAACTGCGTATCCCATGGGTATTTTGGGCGGTAGTTTTAAAAACTGGTATTTTGGGCAGTGGGTAATAAAAAAGTGGGTATTTTGGGCAATTTTTCGATAAGATACTAGTTTAAAAGAAAATGCCCTACGTATTTTTTGTCTTCGATTTTCCCCCCGAATAATTAGGTTTATATGTATTACAAATGAATATCGTTCTAACAAATTTTGGAGGTCGAACCCAGAACCTGGGACGATAAGAAATAAGCCCTTAACCATTTGAGCAATATAATCGTGCTCAAAACTTTCGATTTTTTTGAAATCAAAACTTTCATTAATTGAAAAGCATATGATAATAATAATAATAATAATTAAATTTCACCTAAATAAGATCAAATTTACATTTCCTTGTATAAATTTTAAGATTACATATCTTTGGTCAAAAGTATCGTAGACAGATATAAAAGAATTCTTTCAAATTTTTTGCGAACGGTTAGTGTGAGTTCGTGTCCTCGAGATTGTATAGTCTTTTGATTTCACTCATTATAATCATATGATCATATCTAAATCAATACAATAATAACAAATCACAAGTTCGGGATAAATATCTTTTATTAAAAATATAAATTTCTGCGAATGTTGTTACAAAATCTAATCCGTAGATTAGTTGTGTCCAAATTGTCACTACACTTTATCAATTTACATCGGAGTAAGAACATCTTCGAGGCTGTTCCAATTGTATTAAGTATAATGGTTAGCTACAATTTAAAAACAATATTTTTATTATTATTTTCAAATTCTAAGTTTAATTGGGAGAATTATTTTGGACGTTAAAGTATTTTAAAATGATTTTAAGAGTATGTTGCATTGATCAAAACTCATAAAATTTATATTTAATTCATTTTTTATCATAATTTTTTTTTTAAAATACGTGGATGTTCGTAATTTCATAATCTTTATTTTAAAAATTTTAAGTTTAATGTTTCACCCATTTTTCATTTAATTTTGATTTTTAGAAGTTATTTTGAAATTACCTATCTTGAATAAACACTGAAAAGTGAAAACAGGTGAACCATCTATGTTTTAAAGGAAATTTGACACAAACTTATTTCTGTGATCAGGCTGACTTTGACCCTGTGCAGCATAAGCAATGGCGTGGGGTGCCCAGACTTAAAATAATACAGTATTCATACATGAATGCAATGTATATGAATCAATCCATGACTGCTAACATGTTTTTTACCTGAATCCATGATTGCCAACATGAAATACTTCTTAATTGTTTACGATCTACCATTCTTGTTTACACAAACTGGTTCAGAAGATACTAAGAATCACATCATAGCATAAGTAGAAAAAAGCACAACTCCAGGTCAACATTGTCAATTGGCTGTTCACGTCCTTCATTCTGAAGTTGGAGGCCACCTGAAAAGCAATTCACGAATTAGAATAACAAGCAAGATTTATTCCTGTGCCCATGTCCTTGTACCTTGCGGCAAATGGGACAAAGGCAGCATAGGTAGTACCCTGCCACACTAGATTATCTAAAGGACTACTCCCTCTGTCCCATCCATTTCTTTACAATTTCCTTTTTGGGCCGTCCCACCATTTCTTTACATTACCCAAAATAGTAAGTTTTAACACTATTACACCCACTACTTCACTTATTTTAACAATACTTTACACTATTTCACCCACTACTTCACTTATTTTAACAATAAAATCACTATTACACCCACTACCTCATTTATTTTAACAATATTACACCCACTTTACATCCACTATCCTTGACCTCCGTGCCCAGCCGCCTTGTAAAGAACTGGCTGGGACGGAGGGAGTATATACTAAAACTCAACTTGGGTTCTTAAAAGGAGGGATGGGCCACCTAATTATGTTTGGATCACTTATAGTCTACGCTGATTAAAACATGTTCAGCCATCTGTGGACACTAAAAAAAACCTAAAGATTCATCAAACTTCAAGGCCTAAATCCAAAAAACGTACTTGTACAAATTATCCAGGGTAGTCTTCCCAACAGTCAGGCTTAGGTTGAGCTTTTGACCATCAGCACTTGCTCTTAAAACAGTCACATCAACATTTTCTCCAACCTTATCCCAGATAATATCAAAGAGCTGAAAATTAAAACAAACATTTAATAATTGTAAAGGGAATGAAAATATTAAGCTAATCAAATATAATCTTTTACAAATAGCTCATGACTGAATCTTGCTTAATTTAAAAAATAGATCATGACTAAACAATGTGACTACTGACCTGTACCATTAATACAGCATACAATACCAATTACACATCCAAGAAGTGTAAAATTGTTAAACACACCATTAGGTAACACAAAAAACGTCATTCGTTGACAATGCTAGCTTCCTAACTTGACATAAAACGGCAGAAATGAAACAAAAACGATCCATAATATCAAGCCACCATATTCTACCAAAAGATGTTAATGTATTTGTATTGACAATGAAAACTACGAGAGATATGATAGCTCCTTTACTCATGTTATTGACCTAGAAAACCACTAGACTTCACCACCTAACAGCATGAATAACATTACCCGGAAGGATTAAGACCAATAAACATTTATGAGCACTACATTTCATAAAAAAAAAAAGTGTAATACAAAAGAACATTTTCAAGTTACAACACAAAATAAGTCAATATACCTCTAACTTGCTGCAGACTACTTTACCATTGCATTCTATAATAACATCTCCAGGGCGTATCCCAGAACAATAAGCTGGGGAGTCCTCTGCAGCCTGTTTCAAAGAGGGCAAGAAACACAAAACATAAAGTACTTGGCCTGTTTCAACGAGGACAAGAAACGCAGCACATAAAGTACTTCTAAGTAGTTGGCCTTGTAAAGAAACACTACTTACTATTCAAGTATTGCTTTTAATAAATAAATCTGACAACTTACACCGGAGTGCAGAAAGTGCTAAAACAAAGAAACCTCTGATTATGTCAATGAAAGATATACTAGGAAAACGAATCAAAGTCATTTCAAATCCCACCCAGCATTCCCATAGCAGATATACTAACTTCAAACCAATCTTAGAACCAAGCACTTCCTTACCTTAATGAAGATTACCAAAATCGATAAAGAGAAGTAACTTTTTAAGTTATCTCAAGGGCATTAACAAACTAAACATTTCGTTATATTAAGTTGAAAATTAGGATACTCAAAAAGCTTGTCCAAAAATCATAAGTTGGAAATTACATATAAGTTATAATCATAAAACATTCATGTAATCTCTTGTAAAATTTCCCACCTACGGAACAAAGAAGGGAAAATAATGCAACTCCAAACCTACTTAGATGTCCGGGCACTGGATGAAAATATCGTACCCTTTTTTAATACCACAAGATACGTATACATATGGTGACCTCCGGATGTAGCACACTGAACCCCCATATTATCCCAAACAAATTCTGAAGCTACCACAAAATAAACCATCAGGTGATGTAGCAACATGGTTAAGAATATACCTTTGCCACAATGACACCAGTGTTGATATCGGGGAACTTCACCATGAAATTCTCCAAAAACTTCAAGCTAGATGAGTAAAGATTGGCAACTTTAATGCCAAGCCTAGGTCGGCAATATTGCCTACACGAACATATTAACTGTTATACACATGACGATGGCGGAAGAAGCTATAACATGAAACAATTTATTGATTAAAAGGTAAAAATACATCTTCATGCATTAGTCCACTTCTAATCGAAGCTTAAATACATAATTCATTAGCTATGGAATAATAGACTAAATCAAAATTACTCATTAATATCCGTTTACCCTCTTCTTGCATCAAGTGGCAGATGGCTCCTGTTTTCCACCAAAAGTCATACGACATGGTCATGGGAAACAAAAGAGCATATTTTCCACACAAAAAAACCAGGAAGCCTGTTTTTCATCTTGAACAGTATGAATGAAATACTTTGAGGATGCACAAAATTGGAGAAAGCACTCACCCGCTCCTTTTAAGATGTTTCCACCACTTTAAAACTATGTTGGAAGGTAAGAAAGCATAAGCATCAAACACAATCCCAATCACTTCACCGTCATAGTTGATAACAGGTCCCCCACGCTTAACGATAACAGGTCCCCCGCGCTTAACGATAACAGGTCCCCCGCGCTTAACGATAACAGGTCCCCCGCGCTTAACGATAACAGGTCCCCCGCGCTTAACGACCTATCAAGATAGAAACTTTTATGTCAACAAGTTGCTTTCTACGCGCTGCCTAGTGATGCTAGTAATTAAAACTATGTCACATTCAAAACTTATAACACACAGAAAGGTTATGACCCCCTTAAGAGAGTCATAGCAAGAGACAGCTTGCACAATAGCTATACCGCATTTACAAATTGTATGAGAGACAGAGGAAGAGGGGAGATAGAGAGATTAATACTGCTTTTTCTGTGTGGTTGGTTAACTGATAAAGCTCATTACATTCCTGTCCCAGATACAAATTATCCCTGATCAAACAGAAAAAGGAACAATCTTAAATTAATTAAAATATGGTATTATAAAAGTTACTTATTATGAATGTATATATCTACTAATTAGGTGCAGGTAAGGAATCAGAAATCATACTCGAAAACAGCAGGGATAGTACAAAGAGAATTATGATGATCAGAAGAGCGCAAAAGGGTAATGATGTTGGTCCCAGGACAAATCTTAAATAAATTAGAACAAGGAAGCAGCTGTTGAGTGGGATGAATGGGATAAACATCATATAAGGCCTTAAGAGTTGCAGTTTGTAGCTGGAATTTGGTTCTTATCTGTATGGCAGCAAGATTGTTGAGGAAATCACAAGACAACATTTGAGCATGGTATACCACATGATTATCTTTGGACACGTATACATCAACCTGCACTCATATTGGAAAGTTGGACCCCTGTGAGTATCAGCTTGACAGAAACAGAAATGAAACACATGAAAGATAACTAGGGGTACCTGAATTTGACTAGGATCAACATTATTACTACGTTTAAATAAAGAGGCAACAGTAATAATGGTAGTTAAAAATGTACGAGTGAGGACATCCTCCTGGCACTCTATAATAATCCCAGAACCCCAAAATACAACATCCTGTTGACTGCCCAGCGGAGAACTCAAGTGAACCATGTCGACTGAGGCAACACTGACAACACAAGGGGCAGCAATAGCGGCTGCCAGCTTACTGCTAAAATTTTTATTTGACCTGTCCAAGCAGTCCGAAATTAACACGAAAGGTTTCTCCTCCTCCTCCGACTCCTCATCCTCATCCTCATCCTCATCCTCATCCTCATCCCCCTCCTCCTCCTCCTCCTCCTCATCATCATCATCATCATCACATTTCCTCTTTACTGAATATAATTCAAGGAAAAACTCAAAATAATAATAATAATAATAAAATATAAAGGGGATTTAGAACATGTCAATAAAAGCATAAAAAAGAAGAAACAAACAAGAGGAGGAAGAGCATAGGGTCCTTACAACTAGAACTAGATGTATTTGATTGGTTGGTATCTTGTTTGATTTCTCTTTCTCCTCTTGAAATAGATATATCTGATTCGTTCATATCAGACCCAGAATAGATTTCAAGAGGAGAAAGAGAAATCAAAGCCTCCTCCTCGTTTACAATTTGCATGGCCTCCATCAATAAGCAAAAGCTGAGCTCTGTGGCTTCCACCTTTCTACCCTCGATCAATAAAAATAATAGGGTTTTATACAAGGGTCCCGGTCCCTGACAATCATTTGTCGGGGGCCGGTGCTGGTTATTTAACAATTGGTTTCACTGCCGTTGGATAAGGATCAAACGGCTGAGATAAAAAAAAAAAATTACGTTCCACGGTATTTTATAATTCAGGGGGCCGTTGGATCATTGATCCAACGGTTTAAAAACTAATTGTTAGTTAACCGATCCCTGACAATCGATTGTCAGGGACCAATTGCCTTTATTGAATGATCCAACGGTTTAAAAACTAATTGTTAGTTAACCGGTCCCTGATAATCGATCGTCAGGGACCAGCGGCCTTTATTATACAATAAACACTCACAAATCACAAATAACGTAGCGGGTCATAATCGAATTTGCTCCTTCAGTTAGTACCAGCCCGCCCCCACTTTTATCATATTTTTTTTTTTTTTTTTTTTTGCTTGCAGGACTGAACAAAATTTACCCAACCCGTCCTAATTCGTTCCTTATTTCGCCTGACCAACTCGAATCGTCCAAACCCGTGGATTGAACGAGTTAATTTTTAAAAAACCCGTACTAATTGGGTTGGGTTAACCTATCCCAACCCGTTTACATAATAATGTATATTGATTAAATATTTTTTGCAATTTTTTGCATTTATTTTCTGCATTTTTTGCATTTTCTACATTGTGCAACACTTTTTACACTCTGCAACACACTATGCAACATTCTGCAACACATTTTCTACATTATGCAACACTTTCTACATTCTGCAACACATTCTGCAGCATTCTGCAACAGATTTCTGCATTTTCTGGGGAGAATTTCTGCATTTTCTAGACATAATTTTTTGCATTTTTTGTAAAATTCTTCCGATTTTCAACCCGACCAACCCGCCCCTAACCCAACCCGGACCGTTCAAAACCCGACCAACCCGCCCCGTCCAAAACCGTGGGTTGAACGGGTTAATTTTTAAAAAAACCCGTATAAATTGGGTTGGGTTGTTTTTTCCCCTAACCCGCCCCGTATTCACCCCTACTTACTTACTTAACATTTATACTACTTTTATACCTGCAGATAACCAAAAATGATAATAACTCTTTCTCTCTCTTTTCCCTCGATAAGAGTCGGTCGGACTCTTTAACTCCGATCCTCCCCCTTCCTCCTTCTCCCTCCCTCTTCTCCAACCAAGCATTCATCCACCTTCACAATCCCTTTCATTCCATCCATAAATCGGAATTTTTTCACAAAAATTTCGAAAAACCCATTCGAGTTCTTCTCAGATCTGTTTTGATTTAGAACTCGAAATATCAAATAAACACATTTCTTAAACTCAAAATCTCCTGCTTAACATCATATCAAAATTTGGTGGCAATTCGAGATTTTTGAATTTTCGAAGTGATTTTCTCTACCCATTTTTTGGGTGGTTGTTCCCAATTGTTTGGGGTTTTATGTTTGTCCCCAATTTTTTGGGGTTTATGTTTTGGTTGTGTTTTCTAGTTTTTGTCATGATAGGTGTGTTGGCAGCAGCTCGGAATTTGCTCCAGGTTTGGAAGGAAGCTCGGATTGGAGCTCGATGCTGTCATATAGAAGGTAATTGACAACCACGAGAAGTTGAAGCCATTAACCTTCGAGAAGCCATTTCTTGGACAAAATCACTAAAGCACGTTGATCAAGTGCTAGTAGTTTGATTATCGGTCTGCGAATCGTGTGGTCCTTTTACTTGCAAATGCTGCACAAATTCTATGTCAGGTTATGGAGAGTGGTTTGTCACTCCTCCTGCAATCATGTACTCGAAAGTGATCATTTCTAAGTAATGCAAGTACGATTTATTTTAAAAAAAAACCAAAAATGATAATAAAAAATAGGGGATTAATTAAATTACAAATTATATCCCTTTTCGTTTGTTATAGTATAGTATAATAAGTATAGAAAGATAGATTTATGGGCCTATTTGGCTACACTTAAAATAATTTCATATTTTGATAATTTTTTTTATACAAGTATTTAATGTATGTTTGAGATTTTATAAGCTGCAAAAAAAAAAAGTTAACTTTTTTCAGAAAAAATTTAGGAATCTCTAATTTTATCTTAAAATAAGTTGACTTATTCTTGGAAAAAAGTTCCCCTAAACACCCCATATGACTATAGTTAAGTTATCTATCTATTTATCTATATAATAGTTGCTTTTGCGTGTTTTAAATAGAGAATAGCTTTTTTTTAAGGAAAAGTTAAGAAATTGTTGGAGCATTATTTTAGACCAATTTTTTTATAATTTAAGTTAAGAGCTCATATAAGGGATCCATTGTACTTGCACTAAGCGATTACAAATTTATGTACTCCCTCAGGCAAAAGATTACGGCAATAATAAACATGTTTAGGAGAAATTTTAAAAAGAATGCTGCCCAGGAGTCTCCTTTTTCCAATTCGTCTTCAGCATGTATTTTGGAATTACGATTTTTACTACATAATAATTACTCTTCACTTTGAGATAAAAAGTGGCCTATTCAGCGACTGACTAATATTAAGAGAGAGAGGGGAGACTACTCTGACCATGTGGGCATATTGACTTTTTGGGGAGTACTCAAATAGAACTAGTCGTCGACGCTTCTGATCGGAGTTAATTTAATCTCACCGGGAAATGTGTCGACGGCGTTCAGTGGAGATGAAACCGCTCCGTTTCTTCGGATTTCTCGGCGCCGCCGCTGCTCTCGTCTTTTCATGTATATTCATACCCTATGTCTTATTTTAGATCTCTAGTATTTGTTTTTAAGTATATTGATTTGGATAATTATTTTATATATTGCTTGATTATTTGTTAAACTTTGATTTTTAATATGATCACGTATTTGAATAATTGAATCTGTTAGTTTGTTGCAGTTGTATGTATGATTTGTGCAAGACTGATTGTTATACTATTTTGTTACATTTGGTCGATAATCGAATGTTAGATGTGGTTTATTTGGATGTTTGTTTTTTCGATTAGTTGTATTAGTGTTCAGTAAAAACGTAAGTTGGCCGGAGTTCATGTCGAGCTCGCCGGAAAGCTTCGGTGGTAGCCGTTTTGATAGGTTTATGATCTCAGTATGCTGTGTGATTCATGTCCAGAAGGGGTGTGAGTGTTTTTGTGTCGAGTTGGTGTTCAAAACGGGTTCGTCGAAGCACTTTTTGATTCGCCGGAAACTGCTTCACCGGCCGGAATCTGGAAATTGGGGAGGCTGTTCTTCAGCTTCTTCTTTTTATTTTTTTATTTTGTGTTTTGTTTTGATTTTATCCAGCTGATTTGATTCTTTTGAGTAATGGGTGGTAAAAACCTCATGTTTCTTACCTTTAGCTATATTAATGATTGTTTTAATGATAATATTTATTTTCTTTTATTAGTCATTAATGGATACGTTTTTATTTTTAATAATCTAATCAGGGTTGAATTATCATTATAGAAATTTATTTACGTTTCAAATTTGTTGTAACTTCTTTGCTTGATTTAATAACCGTTTTCTTAATATTCATAAATGTTCTTTAATGTTTATAAATGTTGGATTGAATTTTGTTATGTCTTGATTTTTCTGTAATATTTATTAAATTGAGCAGTTTTAGTTATTTTTACAAAAGAATATTTTATAGTTGACTTCACTTTATCTTGAGTAAATGGGGGCATGACTTATGGCTTCATTTGTACTTTTGATAGTCAATCTAGTACCATTATTGGTGGCCATATTTGTTGGCATATTTGTACCAGTTTGGGGGCCATAAATGGTGGCATTTGTGTGCTTGTAAGAGGCAATATAATATTTATATATGTATATATATTATATATATATATATAAAGTTTAATAAAAACAATTTTAATATTTTAATAAATTATCGATTATTGTTTTAGTAGTCTAACCAAATGGACCCCTTTGGTTAGAAGTGAGCATCTTTTTGTCAAAATTCAAAAAAGATTAATAATTATGAATTGTGTTAAAAATGCATTTTAAATTAGTATCTAACCAAAGGAACCCCCTTTGGTTTAGATTTTCTTACATTTGGTGTGAATTATATGCCTATTCTGATATCATGTTGATAACATATATAAAATATTTGAAAATTATATTTTATATACTAATGTTCTTTTTGGATGGCTTTTTGGACCATATTTTGGAGTCTGTTTTCTGATATTTGTCGTCAGTTGACGAATTATGTCATTTTATATGAATATATTAATTCAATTTTTTGAAAACTCGGAGTTGTATGTGCCTAACCAAAGGGATCCCCTTTTGTTAGACATTTATAAAGTATTTTATTAAGTATAGTGTATATAATAGATATTAAATTATATTCGGTTTATGTTTCCTTGACTTAGTTATTCATTGGGTTTGTTTTGGTGATTTTTCAGATTTATTTGGATAGGAAGAAGTGTGAAGAGAAGATGATTAAGACGGGAAATTGGATTATTTTAGTGGAAGCAAAAAGAAGTTTTATAAGTTGATGGTTGGAAAAAGAAGATATAAGAAGGAAGGAGGACATTAGTGTATGAACCAGTTTAACAATTTATTGATGGCAGCAAGGACTTTCTATAGTTACAAGGAATCACCAATTTGATGTATTTTTTTGTAGGGCACTCTTTTTCCTCCCTGAGTTTTTGTCCCATAGGGTTTTACTCTTGTGAGGTTTTAACGAGGCCTTATTTGGTGGGTTGTCTTTTCAGACATTAAAGTTCTATTGTCTAAGCGTCCGGAAGCAACTTGCGTGCTTTTCGGTTAGATGATAAACTTTCTTGAATGAAAGAAACTCTTTCTCCGGCTATACGGATATTGTATTTGATACAATTCATTAATTAAAAAGTTATTCCTGACAAAAAAAAAATAGAGAATAGCTTTTTGCTCCATCCAGATTTTTACCCTCTAAGTTAAGTTTTATTACAAAAATGCCATTGCCACCTATATTGCTGTCTCTCTACTTTCCCTTGTGATGTATTTATGTACTGCATTATAATAACTAGGATTTTTTGCCCGATTCACATATAATTCATCATTTTGTTTATTATCTTTTACAATAATTTTGCTAAAAATTTCTCTAAAAAAAATGATCTTCTGAATAAATATTTTACTATTGGTTTAATTTAACCTTTTTCCTAGTTAGATTAACAACTAATGTGATAACATGATTTTAAAACTCATTTTATCATATTTTTTTTTTGTTAAAATATCATTCTCTATTAGCAAATATTATTTTTTTTCAGTGACATTGTAAATTAAGAAGAATTAAATTTTTTCCTTTTTTTTTACCAAAAGAAAATTAGTATTTTCCCTTACATTGTAAATTAAGGAAAAAATAAATTTAAATTGATCAATAAAACATTTATCCATGTTTTTAGATGGACAAAAATACATCAATTCCTCTGTTAAAAGTACGAAAAAGAAATTGTCATTGTATCATTCTAACTTTTGTATCACTGTGACTTATAATAACAATATCGTTACTTACATTGTAAATTAAGGAAAAAATAAATTTAAATTGATCAATAAAACATTTATCCATGTTTTTAGATGGACAAAAATACATCAATTCCTGTGTGTTAAAAGTACGAAAAAGAAATTGTCATTGTATCATTCTAACTTTTGTATCACTGTGACTTATAATAACAATAATTTTTATTAATAACATATAAAACATTATAAGGTAAACCTTAAAATATTTTTTTTGAAAAATATTTTTGGCTAAAAAACATGTCATGCCTTTTAAAAAAAGCTATCTTTCATTTTTTGTCGGGCATGTTGACAAGGATGGAGCTTGGGTACCAATAATTTCTAATTCCTTTTTTTTTTTTTTTTTTTTTTTTTTTTTTTTTTTCTGACAAACAAGAAATTATATTAACTTGCATCAAACCAATCACAGCCAGGACAAAACCCTGAACTGACAATACAATCTGACAGGAAACAAATAAACGAACTAACCAAGTAGCCGCTTATGTTTACAGACTGTTTTACATCATGAATAATAATATTCTTTGAATTAAAAAAGATTAAAGTAGCTTTCCGATCAATCCAATTTGCACCATTCCTGAAGCCCGTAATATCGCAAATGACCTTCACATACGCACCACCTGTAGCCCATTGTTCAGAAACACCCCAGCTATCTACATGCCGAAGACCAGCTATAGACATGCCGAAAGTGAAACCCCAGCTATCTACATGCCGAAACCCAGCTATAGACATGCCGCGAATGAAATATCTCATTATATGAACAAATTCTAGTTGTGAAAAGTAAGCTCTTGCAATATCCAACAGCAGCCCAAAATCAATGCAAACATTACAGATCTCCCACCAAGCCACAAAAATCCTTTCCAAATTAGCCCGGAACCAAACCCATAACAACATACAAACAAACAAACAAAACTCGCCAACAGACGAGACGAAAAACACGTCAAAAGACGAGACGAAGATTCAAAATCAAAGTCCTCGGAATAACACCAAATTTTGGTATGATGTTGAGGAGGAGAAATGGAATCTCAAGATATTTTTTATTTTCAGAACTAGCTCAAGATCGGAAACAGATCTGAGAAAATTCTAATGAATTTTCGGAGCTTTATTAAATTAAAAGCTGAGATAATTGGAAGGTGAGAAAAGAGAGGGGGAAGGGGGACGAAGATGGAAGAAGGCGGAGCGGAAGCGGAGGCGGAGGGGGAGGGGGAGGGGGAGGGGGAGGCGGAGGGGGAGGGGGGCGGGGGCTGGGGGATGGGGGTTTAACTTTAAACGACTAATAAGCTTAGATTGCGTAAATTTTCAAGTCCGTGTCAATCTTTGTTATAAGTTTCTCCGTTTTCTCATATGATATGGATATATGTTTATAGTTTGATCACTGATGATACTTAAAGTTATAGCAACTGACCATCTGAACTAGCTGGACCTAATTTCTCTTATGTGTTTTCTGGACCTAATTTCTCTTATGTGTTTTCAGTTGCCTGAGAAGATATACAAAAACTAGGACTCCTATACCAAATTATTGAGATTCACAATTCCTTTTCCCCTTCTTGCTCATCCTTTGTCTCTGGTTAGTAGCCTTATGTATCTCGTGAGGAGCTGACAACCAAGATAAGGGAAAATCTTGCTAAGGAAGTGGAAGCAAAGATTAGTAAGTTGCAAGCTGGATGAAAGGGTCAAAAATGAGGTAGATGTCAAGGTAAATAAGAAGCTCCAGGAGAACTTGACATTGATTTAGGGAATCTTTGTGCGACCATTTCTAGTGAAAATGAAGATGGTATGCCAATCACCAGACGCACTAGCTCTTAGTTAGATATCTAAGTTATGATCTTAATTAGTATTTGATGTTTATGATATTTTGGTACTAGCTAGTTATGGTATTTTGTGGTATGGTTGATTGAATTATGTCGGGGTTGAATTGGAAAACAGGTTTTTAAGTACTAATGTATTAAATGCACATTTTATTTTGCATTAAAAAGGTGTTGCAATAGCTCTAATATAGTGTTGCAATATGATAAATGTTGTAATAGACTAATAAGGTGTTGCAAAAGAATGTTACAATAGAAATGAAAGTGTTAGCATAGGGGTGGGTGGGGTCCACAAAATGGGACCACGTGATAGTGGAACCTACATGGCAATGGGGCGGGCCCACACAAGTGGCCCCACCTGCCAATGGATCCCACTTGTGGACCCCACCTGCCAGTGGATCCCATTTTACAATAAATGTGTAATCTATTGTAACACAATTTATCACGTTGGCATACGTTAAATATACGTTGCCACTGGAGCTACGACAATGGCTAGAAAAAACTAACACCCAAAAAGTATTGTCGTCGATATTTTTTAGGCTATGCCAACATTTTTGGACTTCCTGCAACATTTTTGAAGGGTTGCAGAAGGTCATCTATCTATGTCATAGTGAAAATACATTCTACAAAAGTTAAAAGTGCTGAATTAAAAGAACCTGCATCAGGTATAATACAACATACTCCCTCTATCCCGTCGAATTGTTAACATTTCAAAATAGGGTGTCTGACACGCATTTTAAGGTGAATTTTAATGATGATTCCATAACTTATTTATGAAATTTTATTTTTTGTATAAAAATAGAACAATCCTATTTTTATACAAAAAAAGAAAATTTTAAAAATAAGTTATAGAACCATCCTTAAAATCCACCTTAAAATATGTGCAAGAAAGTAACAAAAAAAAGTGTTAAGAATTTGATAATTTGGATGGGACGGAGGGAGTATGAATAAGGCAAACTGATTAGCGTAATCGTGATCTAGACCTTCATTAAAGTAGGGAAACCACTTACACCCTGTTTGGTTGGGCTGAAAGGAATGAGTTTTGGAAGGAATGGAATGACCCATTCCATTCTAAAATAAAAAATCTTGTTTGGTTGGGCCAAGGAATGGAATAGTCCATTCTTAAAATCATTCCATTCTGTTCGGTCTTTAAACATTTCAATCAGTCCAAAAACGACAGGATTAACCCATTCTATTCTATCCACGCACTCTTCACTCTCACTCACTCTACACGCTCTCCCTCTCTCTCTTCACTCTCTCTCTCTCTCTCCCTGCTCTCCCCCCTCTCTCTCTCTCTCTTTCTCTCTCCCCGCTCTCGCTCTCTCTCCCCTCTCTATGTTCTCTCTCCCTTGACGAACCAATTTATACTTTGGAATTTATACTTTGGAGACGAATTTCAAATCTCAATCAACACTTTGGAGACGAATTTCAAATCGATCTATATACACAGGTTTGAAATCGATCGATTCAAATAATTATTCATCAAATTTAATTACTCATCAGATTTATAGTGGCTTTTGGTTGTGTTTATAGCTTTTATGCGCGTATATATACATTCTGTTTGCTTGGTTGTGTTTAATTATTCATCAGATTTATTTTGTTGTTGGTTGTGATTTAATTTTTTTGTATTTGGGAAGTTTTATGTAAAAAATGCATCTTTGTTTGGTTCGTTCAAATAAGATAATTGTGTTTTAGGTGTTAAAATATGTATTCAGTGTTTGATTAAATGCCTCTGAGAACTTTGTGGTTATATGCAGTAATGGCACGGCTTCCATTAAGTAGAAGAAATTATATTCGAAGGAAGAAAGTTATGTTATATATGGTGTGGCCTTTGTGAGAACATGCACGTTCTTCTTGAGTTTGTCACTGTAAACGATGAAGTACTAGGTACCGACAGACATAGAAGTCGTGCCCAGTGCACATTGCTCCCGTATTAGGAACGAAGTCGAAAAAGAAAAGAATGATCAAAGATGGTAAGGAGTTTGATCATTAGATTAGCATGAAATTATTAGAATTGCACACCATTAGAATAGCTTTGCATACGCTTGATCCTTGCCCATATCAGATTCCTAATCAGGATTAGACAGCAAATTTGTACTAACTAGTTGTGGATTTATTTAAATGCAATTTTAGTTAATATTTCCTGGTTGATATTTTAGTCTAGTTATTGCTACAAGCTTCACATGCTTAACTTCCGGGAAGAATCACAGGAACTAAAAAAACATGTCATACTTGTTTGTCATTTTTGTGTTTGTCCTTTTTATGTTTGTCAGATGAAACTGATGGGTGTCTATTCTATCTGGTATCGTGATTATGCTGATGCTGTGTCTAAATTCCAAATTAAGCCTACATACATTAGACATTAGAGCCATCAAAAAAAATTATGGAATGCCCATCAAAAAATCAAAACTGTCCATCTGAACTGTTACTCATTGCAGCAGAAGAAGATATGATGTCAAAAAAAAGCAGTTGAATGAAGAAATCTCAAAGATTCCAGGACTCAATGTATTGCAGAAACTTCAAGTTGCGAAGAAAATAGCCAAGGATGAAGATCTGATGATACTATTTTTTGCAGCACCCGCCGAGGAAAAAAGTGTGTTTGTTAATGGTGTGTTAAATGGTGAAATTTGAGATTAAATTCTGTTTTTCATGCTCTAATTTTTAGTGACATTTGGTGCCAAAGTTATGTTGTAATAAATGACGAAGATCTAATAACATTGTTCGTTTTTTTTTAATTTGCAAAAGGAGTCTGTTATGCACACCATTTGAACATCATTTGTGTGGAAAATTTTCAACTGTCTAGTTGATTATTGTGAATCTTTTTTTGTTATTTTAAAGTTATATAGTATTTGTCTTATTTATATTTTAATTTATCATGATACAAAAAACTATCTATTATTGAAATTAAGGAAAGTTAAAAAAATTTGGAATCCATTCCATTCCTTTGGGTAACCAAACAAACTATTGAATGGAATGATCCATTCCATTCCGGCAAAAAAAAAATATGAACCAAACAAGAGCAAGGAATGGCCATTCCATTCAATCCCCTTTCCATTCTTCCACCATTCCATTCATACCTTGATTCCATTCCTAGCTAAATTCATTCCTTCCAACCAAACAGGGTGTTAGAAGTCATATCCTGCACTATTTCTATACAGATTGGATCATCGTATATTGAAAGTATATTGAAAGATAAGCCAGGAAATGTCAGTCATGTACAGCACCTCATTGCTGCAATTTACACATTAAATTAATTATGTATGCATATGACAGGAAAATTGTTTAATAAACCACTTACCTAAAAATAATTCTGGAAACTGGCAGTAATAAAGGGGAAACAATGAATAATAATAATAGATAGATGGATGGATAGATTGAGTTTGATACACTAACCAATGTAATGACTCGCTAAGAGGCACATTGTTCATATTATTTTTAAGAGTGAACTGAAAGCACGAGCTGCGAGAAAGATTTTCGATCTTGTACTCATCGCCAATCTCGATTCAACTACAAGCCTGCTATTCACTCGGAGTCTTTTGGATATGCTCTTACATCAACGAGTGGCAAGCCCAAATCTGTTTGACTAGCTAAATTAATCACCCAACAGAACCTCTAAAACACAAACATCAATATATGCCGAGGCTTGAGCAACAAAGCCATCTAACGTAGAAACGATCCAGAGCAAGTAAGAGAATTAAAGCCCGAGTGTACAAGTAATATAACCCGTTTATGCCATAAGGGATCAAACAAATAATTAAATGAACTTTTCATACCAAACTGAAACCTAGTGAAACACGAGTCTCTGTGTGTTGTTTCAGAGTTTCATAGACATTAGACAATTGTCTTATGTATTTGAAGTTCGTTTCTTCAAATGCATAGAATTTAGTCTCTTTCTTCTCAATCATAGGATACGCCATACAAGAAGCCATTAAAACCAAATGACTTTTTCACATTAAAACAAATGTCCTGCACCTAAATAATAAATTACCCATTAAACTGAATCATCCTTAAAACTATTTTTTTGGTCCAACACGCCACCAAAATATTCAAAGACCATAGCAACAGACCACCACCGAGGACCTATAAAATGCAAGATTTCCGAGAGGGTACCAAACAAGCGGTTTTCTGTGACGGTTGCTGCCAAGATTATATCTTTGTCCATGTTCTTGCACCTTGCAAGCAAATGGGCCAAAAGTAGCTGAGGTTGTACCTTGCCAGTGGCATAGCATTACGCGGTGCCAATGCGTTGGCTAAGGCCCTGTACCTTGCACCATAAAAAAAAGTCTCAAGGGCTGTATAAAAACTTAACTTGGGTTTTTAAGAGGAGGGGCCATCTATTTATGTTTAGATCAATTATGGTCAGCGGTGACTAAAGACATCTTTCCAGCAATCTGTGGACAAAATAAAACAGAGCCCGAGGTTCATCAAACTTTATGGCTTAAATCCAAGAAACTTACTGGCAGAAAGTCTCTCCAACAATCATGCTTAGCTTGAGCTTTTGACCATCAGTGCTTGCTGTCAGAACAGACACCTCTACAGATTCTCCAATCTTATCCCAGATAATACTGAAGAACTGGTATATTATAAGCAAACGTTTAATACTGTAAAGGAAATGCAAATATTAAAAAGTCAAATATTAGCTTTTACAAATAGCTACAATGGATGGACAAAGGCTACATGCTTAATTTAAAAACTAGATCATGACTGAACAATGTGACTATGACTTGTGCAATCAACAGAGACCACATTACTAGATCACATACCAAGAAGCAAAAAAATGTTCCATGCACCATTAGGTAACACAAAAAATGTAATACGTTTCCGATGCGGGCTCCCTGACTCGACAATACGCTGCAGAAAATGAAACAAAAACGATCGATGATATTAAGCCACAATATGCTACGAACAAGATGCTTATGTAATTGTATCCAAAGTGACAACTACGAGTGATTTCGACCTAAAAAACCTCTGGAATTGATCGCCAACAGCATATATAATGCTACCTGAAAGGATAAGACAAATAAACCATTATTGGCACCACTTCATTTTCATATCAAAAAAGAGGGTTGTACAAGAGAACACTTTTCAGTTACAACCCAATAAAGTCAATATACATCTAACTTACTGCAGACTAATTTACCATTGCATCACTTACACCTTTGGCGCGTATCCCATAACAATAAGCCTGGGATTCTTTGCAGCCTGTTTCAACGAGGACAATAAACATACCTTTGAGTATTTGGCCTTGTAAAGAAACACTTACTATTCAAGTATCCATTTTTAATAATATATCTAATGACTTATATAGGACAAAAAGTGCTAAAAATGAATATAATTATAATAATGTCACTGTAGAGTAAATACTTGGAGAACAAATCAAAACTCATTTCAAATCCTGCCCAGCATTTCCATAACAGACATACCAACTTCAGACCAATCTTAGAAACAAACACTACCTTAATGAAGATTACCAAAATTAATAAAGAAAATTAGCTTTTCAAGGTATCTCAAGGGGCATTAACAAACTGTACATTTTGTAGTGATTAACTGAGAATGAGGATGTAACTGATGACTAGCAAAAATATAATATAATGCTACGTCGCATAAAAGTTCACCAGAGAATAGAGTACGGATCCCTTTCCATTTCAGTAACCGGGGAATGCATAAAAAGGGGGTACCCAACAGACTTCATGCATGATGCAGTTAGGGGCGGTGACACTATTTAAACGTAATTCTACAAGTTAATGCCTATACTAAAACTAACCACAACATGTTGAAGATGGGAAACACAAGAAGCATGGTATCCAGTAGGAAACCAGACAAACCAGGAAGCTTATTCTTATGCTTGAACAATGTGAACTGAAATACTTTGCGGATGCAGGAATTGGAGAAATGACTCGCTTGCCACATATTAAATCTTCACCACCTTGAAATTATGTTGGACAGAGAGAAAAAAGAATAATAGGACGCAATTCCATTCACTTCACCATAATGGTAGATAACAGGACCCCCACACATTTCCTATCAAGACGGAAGCTTTCAGGTGGATAAGTTGCTTTCCATGTGCTGCCTAGTAATGAAATAAATCACGTCCAAAGTTAGAACATGCATAAAGGTTATGACCCCTTCAAGAGAAAGCCATAGCGAAGCAGCTTTATCTTTCTAGACGACAGCTTGCAGAGCAGCTATACTGCATTACAGATTGTATGAGAGACTGAAGAAGAGAGGAGGAGATCGAGAGATTGCTTACTCCTTGCTCATGGGGACATTATATTCCACTCCAAAATTCAGAGTAACATGATAAAAGTGAAAAGGCAAACAGTGGGTTATGAAGCTCAAAATTAATCAAATTTCTGAACTCTAAATGTTTCTTCCTTCTTTTTTTCGCTAACTCACTCTAAATGTTTCTGTTTATGCATGTATATAGCTAGCAAAGAATCAGAAATCATACTTGAAAAAACCAGGGCTAAAAGTAAGACAATTATGAGGATAAATTAGAACAAAGAAGCAGTTGCAACGATCTTTCCGGCAGCGGCAGCAGCTGCTGTTCAGTGGGATAAATGCATAGGACATCATCCAAGGCCCTAAGAGTTGTAGTTTGTAACGCAAGTCAGTTTGAATCCGCATGGCAGCAAGGCGTACAGGAAACCGCAAGCCAACAGTTTACCATCACATAGCTAATTATTTTCTTCTGTTATTTAACACATATGCCTGCATTGATATTAGACAATTAGAACCCTGTGAATTGATCCAGACACAAGAACAAATGAAGTGCTTGACAATGGTACCTTGCTTTGAAAAGGTTTGACATTACCAGTACGTTCAGATAGAGAGGAAGCAGCGACAATGGTAGTGAAAAATGTACGAGTGACGACATCCTCCTTGCACTCCATGATAGTCCTGAACCCAAAAGTACAACAGAAAAAGCAACTAGATCATCTCGACTGAGTCAACAAATGTGCTAGTGTAAAATCAGAAGCAGGGTCTTTGACATATAATATATACAAATAAAAAGAAGCAGTCAACAGTCTACACTAAAAGCTTGAACATGAAAAGTAATGACACTGACAACACCACTAGGGTAAGCAATAGCGATGGTAAGCTTAGTGGTAATGCCATAATCAAAGTTCACAACTAACACTAATAATGATATAAAGGTACATCCAAATAATTAACAAGTAGATAACACTAATAAGTAGACACTACTCCGTAATAAACAGAAAGTATATAAATAAAGATGTTACAAACCCAAACAGCTGGGTAAAACCCATATATAATACTACCTGAAAGTATAAGACCAATAAACCATTATCGGCACCACTTCATTTTTATATTAAAAAGGGGGGTTGTACAAGAGAACATTTTTCAGTTGCAATACAATAAAAGTCAATATACCTCTAACTTAGAACCCGTTTAAAGCCCGGGCTTAAAGTGATTTTTAACTTTTAAGTTAAAAATTTTTGTTTGTGTAATAGGTCAAAAAATGACTTAAAGTTAAAAAAACAGCTTAAAGCCAAAAGTTGGTATGAGGTACTTTTTTGAATGACTTATTTTATTTTGTTGATTTTATTTGATAAAAATTAATAACATCATTCAAATTAATAATTTATCAAATTTAATTTTATTTTTACATTTTAATAATTCATAAGTTACTCATTATACAAAATTACCTAAGCAGATATTGACTTAAAAATTTTCTTTTCCACTTATTACTTTAAGCAACTTTAAGTCATGAGTAATAATTTTAAGCTTACCCAAACGGCCTCTTAATGCAACCTCTAACTTACTGCAGATTAATTTACCATTACATTCACCACTTACATCTTTGGCACATATCCCAAAACAAAGTCCTTTGCAGCCTGTTTCAATGAAGACAAGAAACATATTTTTGAGTATTTGACCTTGTAAAGAAACACTTACTATTCAAGTATCCATTTTTAGTAATATACTGTATCTAATGACTTATATACGAGTACAGAAAGTGCTAAAAATGTAAAAATGTATAATAATGTCACTGTAAAAAAAATACTTGCAGAACGAATCAAAACACATTTCAAATCCCACCCAGCATTTCCATAGCAGACATACCAACTTCAGACCAATCTTAGAAAGAAACACTACCTTAATGAAGATTACCAAAAATCAATAAAGAAAATTAACTTTTCAAGGTATTTCAAGGACATTAACAAACTGTACATTTTGTAGTGAATAACTGAGAATGAGGATTCTCAAAAAGGTTGTGCAAAAATCAAGAGTTGGCAATCGCACACAACTACAATTATAAAACACATGTAATTTACTTGTAAGATATAAAGGTAATGACATGCTGCATGTAACTGAACAATTATAAAACACATGTAATTACTTGTAAGATATAAAGGTAATGACATGTTGCAGGTAACTGATGAATAGCAAAAAAAAAATGAATAATGCTACGTCGCATATAAGTTTACCAGAGAATAGAGCACGAATCCCTTTCCATTTCAGTAACCAGGGAATGCATAAAAAGGGGGTACCTGACAGACTTCATGTATGCTGCAGTCAGGGGCATTCACTTCACCATGATGGATGATAACAGGTCCCCACCACATTTCCTATCAAGACGGAAGCTTTTAGGTGCATAAGTTGCTTTCCTTGTGCTGCCTGGAGATGAAGTAAATCACGTTCCAAGTAAGAACATACATAAAGGTTCTGACACCCCTTCAAGAGAGAGCCATAGCAAAGCAGCTTTATCTATCTAGAATACAGCTTCAGAGCAGCTACACTGCATTTACAAATTGTGTGAGAGACTGAAGAAGAGGGAGGAAATAGAGAGATTGCTTACTCCTTGCCCGTGGGGCCGTCACATTCCACTCCAAATTTCAGAGTATCCTGATAAAACTGAAAAAGCCAACAAAAGATTATGAAGCAAAAATTTATCAAATTTCCGAACTCTAAATGTTTCTGTTTATGCATGTATGTATATAGCAAGTAAAGAATCAGAAATCATTCTTGGAAGCCCAGGGCTAAAAGTAAGACAATTATGAGGATAAACTCGAACAAGGAATCAGCTGAAACGATCTTTCCAGCAGCGCCAGCAGCTGCTGCTGTTCAGTGGGATGAATGGAAAATTGGAAAGGACATCGTCCAAGGCCCTAAAAGTTGAAGTTTGTAACATACTTTTGAGTATTTGACCTTGTAAATAAACACTTACTATTCAAGTATCCATTTTTAATAATATATCTAATGACTTGTATAGGGGTACAGAAAGTGCTAAAAATGTAAAAATTATAAAAATGTCACTGCAAAGAAAATACTTGCAGAACGAATCAAAACTCATTTCAAATCCCACCCAGCATTTCCATATCAGACAAACCAACTTCAGATCAATCTTAGAAAGAAACACTCCCTTAATGAAGATTACCAAAATCAATAAAGAAAATTAACTTTTCAACATTAACAAACTGTACATTTTGTAGTGATTAACCGAGAATGAGGATTCTCAGTAGGTTGTGCAAAAATCAAGAGTTGGCAATCGCACATAACTACAATTTATAAAACACATGCAATTACTTGTAAGATATAAATGTAATGACACGTCTGCATGTAACTGATGAATAGCAAAAAAATAAAATAATGCTACGTCGCATCTAAGTTTACCAGAGAATAGAGTACGGATCCCTTTCCATTTCAGTAACCGGGGAAAGCATAAAAAGGGGGTACCTAACAGACTTCATGTATGCAGCAGTCAGGGGCAGCACCACTATTTAAACGTAATTGTACAAGTTAATGCATATACTAAAACTAACCACAATAACATGTTGAAGATGGGAAACAGCAAAAACGATCTTTCCAGCAGCGGCAGTAGCTTCTGCTGTTCAGTGGGATGAATGCAAAGGACATCATCCAAGGCCGTAAGAGTTGTAGTTTGGAACGCAAAGTCAATTTGAATCTGTATGGCAGCAAGGCGTAAAGGAAACCGTAAGCCAACAGTTTACCATCACATAGCTCATTATTTTCTTCTGATATTAACACATTAACCTGCATTGATATTAGACAATTAGACCCCTGTGAATTAATCCAGACACAAAAAGAAATGCAATGCTTTACAGAACTTGGGGGGGGAGTGGGGGGACCTTTGAAAAGGTTTGACATTACTAGTACGTTCAGATAGAGAGGAAGCAGTGACGATGTAGGAGTGACGACATCCTCCTTTGCACTCAATGATAGTCCTGAACCCAAAAGTACAAGAGAAGAAGCAACTCGATCATTCTGACTGACTGACTGAGTCAACAAATGTGGTAGTATGAAGTCAGAAGCAGGGTCTTTCACATATAATATATACATATAAAAAAGGAGCAGTCTACACTAATAATCAAAGTTCACAACTAACACTAATAATGATAGAAAGGTACACCATCCAAATAATTAACTATATAACACTAATAAACAGAAAGCATTAAGATAAAGCTGTTACAAACCCAAACAGCTGGGTAAAATCCATAGTTCAAGCTAAAACATCCAACTACTAACAACTAGATAGAAGACAAAGCCAAAATACATAAACAATGCATGACAAGGATCCAAGCTGCTCAATCATCTTCTTCTCCATCCAACTCTTCCTCCAACTCTTTTTGATAAATCGCATCCCATTCTTCAGTTCCATCACTTCGAACAGCATTAATCACATGGGTCAGAAAGTTAACAGGAATGAGATACTGAAAAGGAGCCTTTGAGATGGAGAATATTCCAACGAGTTCCCCCGTGGCATGCCTGTACACGGGGCAACCAGAAATACCACCTGGGCCATCGAATCCCGTCACCTGTAACAATGGAAGGTCTGGATGCAAGTCAAGGAAAGTGGACCTTTCATCATCTGTAACCGAAGCCAAAGTCCTATAGGACTTAATATCAAGTGATGTTGGAGGAGAACCTGGTACAGCAGTTGTTGCTGTGGTTTCTAATAGAATATCAGGAGGAACAACATAATCAGAAGGGAAACCAAAACAAGTGTACCCTCTCTTGAAAGAAAAAAGCAAAGTCTCCTGGTGTACCCAAGAAAATAGTGGTTCACTGTGGGACACCACGACAGCGGGAGGAATATTCACGTAAGCTAAGTTATGCGATTCTTCATCTTCCTTCATTGAAACCCTAACCACCGCAAGATCCAAGTTGGGATACCTTTTCACAATTTTAACATCTCTTTCGAACAAGCTTTCCTCATTATATGGTCGAGCATGAAACTCACAATCATCTGCACCAACATCAGAAACAGAAACATGCAGGACATGATCTACTGTCAAAATATATCCTCGAGGATCGAAACAAATGCCACCACCATGCACAATTCCAGGTATGGTTTCATCCTTAGGAATCGTCTCAATAAACCATATCGCATTCTTATCCACCAGGTCCATGTCTGAATAATAAATGAGAAATAGAAAATATGTATATTAAAATAAAACAATCCGAGAGAAACCTAGCATGTATTACAGTACCAATTGGATACTAAAATAGCAATTAACACTCATATCCAAGTATTCAACCGTAACGTAACTCACTTAAACTAATCTCTTATACAGTTCGTCTCGAACGTACCAATCGCATAATAAACTAGCAATTACAACTCATATTCAAGTATTCAACGACAACAAAACCTACTATATAACTAATCTCATACAAAATTCACCTTAAACAATTCACAATAACTAGCCATATATACACGAATATAACACGATTTCATCTCTCACCACACCGCAACAGGTCAATTGTGTGTTTGTGTGTATTCCTTACATAATTTACACACACAATTCAATCATGTAAACAAGCCATAGTACAACAACTAAAAAGTCAAAAACATGAAGCTCAGTCAACGCTTTCGGATTCAAAATTCAGGTAACATAAAGCAAAACAAGATACACAATATAAGTAACATAAAGCCAAACAAGATGCACAATATAAAATTACAGATCACAAACATGTATCCACCACATAACACAATAATATACCACAATTCATGTATAACAAACCCTAATTTAGCAAAATTGAAGCAGTTTTCAACCCAAAAAAGGGCATTACAACATGTAAACAAGTGATGCATGTACACGAAAGAGAGAGTGAGAGAGAGAGAGAGAGAGAATTGAATGACTTGCTTACTTTGAAACGAGAATGAGATTAATCGCAATAGAAAGAGAGATTTTTATTATAGTGCGAACAAGATAGTGGATTTAGAGCATCTCCAACCGGCTCTGTATTAAAGCTGTTACTCAAAATATAAGAGAGAGAATGAACCAAGAGTAAAGAACCGAACTTGGACGAATCTTTAATGAACACCAACAAATTCTTAATGTTACAATTTTTCTTGTACGGAACTGTTCGCGAATATATCGAACCGAATCGAACATGAACCAAATAAGAATAGTTCGATAATTATATATATAATAATAAATATTGTATAACAAATAAATGTAATAATTTGAAAAATAAAAAATTTAAAAAAATGAAAATATTATTATTTTTATCGAACGAACCGAACTCAGACGAACTCTTAACGAACTCGGACAAAATCTTAACGAACCGAACAATGTTCGGTAACCTTAACGAACATATTTTCTTGTCCGAACTCGAGTTCGGTAAACTTATCGGACGAGCTAACCGAACTCGAAGACGAACGAACGAATCGAGCTTAACGAACAGTTCGATTCGTTAAACAGCTCTAACCAAGAGACTCATTCTAGTGTATAAATTGTACGGAGTATTAATTTATCTGTTTCTTGCACCCTGTTTTCATGTTTAAACTTCTACACTACTTTTGGACTTTTGGAAGTGGACAAAATTTTGCTTAACATCTTATTGTTATGTTTGTATTTAAGTATCACTTGTTTTAACTTATGAATTTTTTTTTTAAGCAAACTTATGAATCTATCTATCTATTATTATAAATTTGTGCTAGTGAAGCATATCCTGATATTACCAGTTTGCCCTCCTCTTTTTTTCATATTGTATTATATTTAAGGGCTTTCCTAACATTTCTGCTTTAAATATGGGTAAATGGGTTGGATCTTGGATTATCCAGCATATATGGATATGATCCAATTAATTCTTCAGTTAAAAAAGAACTACAAAACAGCTATCCAAAACTTTACCCGATATTCAATCGGGATCAACCCAAATGACCCGATAATACCCAAATAAACGGGCAAAAGGTCACTTTGCCTACTGTACAATTTAAAATTTTTCACTTAGCCTACTTTACTATCGAAGTGGTCATTGTACTTTCCTTTTTTTCTCTTTTCCCCATCGCCGTCTGTTGAAAAAAAAATCCGTCAGTTTGACTAACGGACTGCTGAGTTGGCGCACACAGTCACCTATCCACGTTGGCCACATCAGCTTCGAAAAACCCCCAAATAAAACCCCAAATTGAACCCCTAAATAAATCCCAATTAAACCCAAAATAAAACCTAATCTAATTATAACCCACCCACCCCCCGCCTTTACTTGCCTCATTCTCCCCAAAAGTACTTACACTTTTACTTGCCTATTCGAGAAGTTTCACAATTCAGGCGACAGTTGCTGTTCTCCACTTTCATTCTCCGACTACATACCATGGTTCGAAAGTAAGTGATACTCTTTAACATTTAATTGCTTTTCTTCATTTACTAGTTTGTTATGTGTTAGAAATGGGGTATGTTAAGTATAATGTTATTCTTGTAGGGTATGTGACGTAGTTGTATATCATGGTGGCCATTTCATGACCACAATTGCGTACCAGTATGCAGGGCCTAAATGTAAGAGATTTAAGCGGGTAGAGATTTCGAAGTTGTCTGTGAATTGGATTAGGGAGAAGGTGAAAGATGTGGTAAAGGATAGAGATAGACTATTTTTTATGAGGGATGGGGTAACTCCAAATCATGGGTTTAGAGAATTGACTGATGACAAGTATGTTAGAGAGTTGGTGCATGCATCTAGGCACACTGGGGTATGCAAAATTCATGTGTATAATGAAGGATATATTGCTCCATTCCCTTCCATTGTTGATGATGAGGCTTGGCATGAGGACTCATGGAATTGGAATCCCTGGGGAGATGTGGATAATGATGATAATCTATGGTATGGTGGAAATGTGAATGAGAGTGTTAATGAGGGTGTGAATGAGGGTGTGAATGAGGGTGTTAATGAGTGTGTGAATGAGGGTGTGAATGAGGGTCTGAAAGAGGGTGATAGTGAGGATTGGTGGAAAGGGTGTCTTAGCCCAGATTCTGTATCAGTGAAGGGTGTTAGAGTGAATCAAGTCACACCTGGTAGAAGGTACAAACTAATTGCTAGGAAGAGGATTGGTGGCAAAATCCTCAATTTTGATGATGAAGATAGTGAACCAGTTCTGTATTTCCATGAGAATTACAGTGATGATGAATTTGAGGAAGTGAGGAGAAGAGCTGAAGAAATCAGAGAAGAAGAGGAGCTGAAAAGAAAAGAAAATGAAGAGAGAGGACAGGAAGAGGCTGACAAAGATGATGAAAGTGATGAAGAGAGAAGAGAGGAAGAGGAAGAGGCTGACGAAGATGTTGATAAAGAATATGAAAGTGATGGAGATTATGAGGGTGATGAGTCAGAGACTGATGAGTATGATATTGATTATGAAAGTGAAGAAGACATAGAGAGGGTGGTTGGGGCAGTAGACAAGAGAGAATGAGGGTGATCCACCACACTTCAAGAGATTCTATGTATCTTATGCAGAGTTGAGGAAGGGTTGGAAAGAAGGTTGCAGGCCAGTCCTTGGTTTAGATGGCTGCTTCTTGAAAACTGTTTGTAGAGGACAGCTTCTCACAGCTGTAGGAAGGGATGGCCTCAACTGTATTTATCCTGTTGCTATGGCTGTGGTTGAGAGTTAATCATATGACAGTTGGGGATGATTCTTGGACTTGTTGATTGATGACCTTGAACTTGGGAATGGATATGGCTACACATTGATATCTAACCAGCAAAAGTTTAATTTCTTTAACTTATCACAGTTTCTTTAACTTATCATAGTTTTTCTTATCTTAACACATTTTTGCTTGTGACTATGCAGGGATTAGAGAAGGCAGTCAAGGAGCTTTTACCTCATGTTGAACACAGGAATTGTACAAGACATTTGTACTCCAACTTACAAGGAATATGTGCTATAGAGCCACTGAAAGAGGTCTTTTATGCTGCTTGCAATGCCACACATCCACGGGGATTCAAGACTGCAATGAGGGACATGGAGAAGGTCTCCAAGCCTGCTTATGAAAAGATGAGTTCTTTGAACCCCAAGGTATGGTCAAAGGCTTATTTTGAAACTCACTCAAAAACAGACTCCACTGAGAACAATATGTCTGAGTGCTTTAATTCATACATTATCAGAACAAGATATATGACAATAACTGACATGTTTACTGAGATCCATGATCTCATAATGGCAAGGATTCACATTAGGAGGGATGCTATGGCCAATCAAGATAGTGTTCTTCTACCAAAGGTGAGAAAGAGATTAGATGGAGTGATTAAGGACAGTAATGAATGCTCAGTCATATGGGATGGTAGGCAAAACTACCAAGTTAAGTGGAGAGGGATAGGGTTCTGTGTCAGCCTCCAAAACCAAACATGTTCTTGCAGGGTGTGGGATTTAACTGGAATCCCCTGCATCCATGTTGTGAGTGCCATCCAGAGTTGCAGGCTAAATGTAATGGACTATGTGTCACATTACTACACCAAGGCCAAATATATGCAATGCTACTCACACTGCTTGGAGGTTCTACAAGGGCCACTTTTTTGGGAGGGAGTAGAGGGGGACACCATTTTGCCACCACTAATGGTGAGGGCTTCGAGGGGAAGACCCAAGAAACAGAGAAGAAGAGGAATGTGGGAACCAAAAAAGGCCACAACTACTACTAGAATTGGGAGGGTGATGCATTGTACAAACTGCAAGCAAGCAGGCCATAACATAAGGAAATGTCCAGATCCAATCACAGTTACCACAGGAAGAAAGAGGAAAAGAGGTACCCCTGCAGATGAAGAGGTTGCCCAGGAGAGGGAGACTGCCCAAGCACAAAACAACACAGGTGAAGATGAACTCATGGGAGAGGCACTGATGCAGGAGATGGCACAGCCTTGATCATTTACCCTTTTGGTTTTAAGACTTTTGTTTTCAAGACTTTTGGTGATGAACTTTTGGTTGTAATGAACTCATGTTAATTGCTTGTAATGAACTTATGGTGATGTAATGTTAGTTGATTTTCTATGTTATTGTTAAAATTCAGTTGCATTACAAATCATTTACATAATAAAATTAGAGAATTGCATTCAACATCAAAAGCATTACAAATCCAACTTGCAAGGTTACATAAGCTTAGTCTTTAACATTACAAAGTCCAACCTATCAAGCCTAACAAATCAAGTCATTTTTTTTTGTCAAACATCAAAACAGCCATAGCAGTAACAACCATCATGAGCACAAAGCACATTCGACCCAACATCAAATTCTTCCTCTTCAAGGCTCTTATCTGTTGCTTCTTTCCAGTTAGCTTCTCCTCAACATTTGCCAACTTCCTTTCAACTACGACTAACTTCTCTTCCAAAAGGAACCTCCTATCATTTAACTCAGTTACAACCTCTCCATGCCTGCCAGCAGCTTCAACATCAAACTAATGGAAGAAATTACATCGGGTACCTTGTGGTTGACCACAACACAGAAATCTCCTCCCAGGATTCCTCGCGGTTCGTGAGGTGAAGAGCTTTGTTTTCTTCTCGCAGTCACACAAGTAGGTCTCCACAGACATTCGGGATTGGGCATCAGAGCTGGATGCCATGGTGATTTGAAGGTGAAATTAAGTTAGTAAGCTATGTTTGGTTTGGCGGGAAGGTTGGCGGGCAAAGATGGGAGCAACTGAATATATATATGCAGATTGGTTAGGGTTTATTTAAGGGTTTATTTTGGGTTTTATTCTGGGGTTTTGTTTTGCTGATGTGGCCAACGTGAATAGGTGACTGTGTGCGCCAACTCAGTAGTCCGTTAGTCAAACAGACGGATTTTTTTTTCAACAAACGACGATGGGGAAAATAGAAAAAAAAAAAGAAAGTACAATGACCACTTCGATAGTGCAGTAAGTGGAAATTTTTAAATTGTACAGTAGGCAAATTGACCTTTTGCCCCCAAATAAACTTGCAATTGAATAGACGCTACAATCACGGAACAGATTTGGCAATGGCGATAGTAAGTTCCAATTTTCACTCTTGCAAGTTTGAAATCAATATGTATTCAAAATTTGAATGAGTTGTATCTAAAAATTAACATACACAAATCATATTATACAACCTGATCTCATTTTTCTCTAACATCCGGATCTCATCTTTTCTTCCGTTCATACATCATATTTTATTGTAGTTCATGTTTTCAAATTGTGATATTCTTATCCTTAAAAAATTTTCTCACCTTTTTTTTTGATTTGCAGGTTGTTCATGAATGTATTTTGGACGATATAAGTATTTAGGTCCAAATCGAGTTCCCCTTCTCCGGTCGAGTTACCCTTCCTCCAGTATCGTCGTCGTATTTATAAAAAAAAACTGGTAATTTTTCATAATATTTTTCATCTATGTAATCATAATTGTTACTAAATCTCATTTTTTTTATAGCTTGCTATTATTTTACATGAAGATACATATAATAACTATCTTACATGGATATCTTTTCTGCGCAATTGCTAATTATTTTGTCAATTACCAATATATATGTAATAATATAGGCATAATCCTGGTAGACAAACATAGACATAAGGATTATTTAATATAAATGATTTTTAAATGTATATGACAATGATTAAGGATCATTACCACAACAATCTGCACTGGTAGCATAAATGACGCAGCACGGAACTGCGTCAATAAACATCATTATATTGTATAGGTATTGGTTGGAATTTAATCTTTTGCTTATACAGGTTCTTTTGTCATGATCATTTGGAGCAACAACATGCCTAAGTTTGAACCTTGGACAATCATACCAACAAACTGAAGATCATACACTTTTACAAGGAATGGAAAAAATCAAACAGGCCTTATCGCTAGCCTTGGGAGCTGGTCAGTTAGGTGAAGGAAGCAACTTCCCACAAGTTGCTAATGCAATGGAGAGGCTGGAGGCTCAGATGAGCTTTGTTAATCAAGTAATTCTAACCTTAAATTTTATCATCCTTAACACATATTATTATTTTCCTATACCCTTTTTATTTTTACTGTAACTCAAACTGTATAAACTATTTGGCATGCATGTGTAAGTACATAATATATATGTGTGTGGAGAAATTTCCGCATAGATATGGTGCTCTTCAGCGTTTTAATGGAAGGACCATTGTTCACAATAAACTGGTGTCCTCTGTTTATAAGGTTTTAATTGGAAGTTGGACAATATTTTCTAAGCTTATAAACTGTGTTATAATTTGTAAACCTGCAGTCATGGACTCTGGTGGCAAATCATACACCTTTCTAAAGAATTTCCGAGCTTTGGTCCTAGCAAGTTACTATGTAGAGGGTGCTCATTGTAATATCTTACACCGTATTTTTTCTAATCCACAAGTTTTAAGGTGAACATGCACATCCATGTTATACCTTAATTTGTTTAATTATAAATGTCAAGTTTATACATGTTTGCAAAGAATCTTGATAAGAACGATTAGAGGTAAATAATGGAGACTTCAAACCGATGTGTACAGGAATGGAAGCACATATGCAGGCAGAGAAGGAAGATATGATCTTTGGTTTGACCCTTCTGATTAAGTCTTGCTTAACTTTCATTTGCAGCATTGCTTTACCAAAGAAATGTGCCTAAAACAAATGACGACCACTATAATTAATTGCTACATTGCAGAGGTAATTAAGAGGTAGACTAAATTTCAGTTTAGTAAAACAATATATCCATCTCAAACCACTACAATTACCACTGCATGTATTAGATTTTTATTTGTTAGTCAAAATTTACATATTTTAATTTGTCAACTGATGTTTGATTTATCTAAAAGGTAGCCTTTATAATTATAATTATGTGATCTTTAAATTTAGGAAGACAATCATGGGGTTGAGGATCTATCAAGAATGATGCAAGTCAACTAGGAGATCATCATCAGTGGCATCAGCTTCATCTCAACCAATACAAGCTTTAAATCTTCAGACAAATGAAATTATTGATCATTCTTATGGTTTACATTGAACTGGTCAGCAAAGCACAATTGCAGGTATTGAAGCTCAGATGCAAGTCATCTACTACATGTTAGGGAATTAATATGAATCCAAACGAACATTCCTAGATTTTGCTAATACTTCTGTTAAGCATTTAGAATTTGGATTTTTCGATTATAATGAGTTTTTCCTAAAGCTAACATTACCAGTTTAACTAATTATTTTTTATGTTAATAATTATAGGTGTTAGTTATATAGGCATGCCTATATACATCTAATAACAAGCCTAATTGTTTGTAATGCTTTGCATTACTTACATGACCTCTTAACTGAGGAAACCTCTAGTTGTAGAGTTTCTATTTGTATTGTACTTGTAGTAGGCATCAAATCCTAGTTGTGTAACTGTACTTATAGAGTCTAGAATAATGCTTGAAAGAAGTTCCAAGGTTCATGCCTCAAGCAAGAAGATAAAGAATGTCAAATAATCACAGTTGGGATTTGAAGAAATGAAGAATTTGCCTAAGTACCAATTCGAGAAGTATATTTGTCTATTCGATAAGTCCAGCATTCGAGAAGTCAGGGATTCGATATCTCAAGACACTATTCGATATCTCTGAATACACTGTTCGATATCTCATTCGATATCTCAGAGATTCGATATGTCTATGTACTCTATTCGAGAACTCAGGAAGTCAACAAGTCAAAGTAGTATTCGAGTTCTCAAGGAGTCAACAAGTCAAAGTTCCATTCGATATCTCAAGGACTCAGAAAGCTATTCGATATCTCAAGGATTCGATAAGTCAAGTGTTCTATTCGACAACTCAAGGAATCCTGAAGAAAAGAGCTATTCGAGAAGTAATTCGATATGTCAATATAACAGTGTTCGAGAACTCAGAGTTATCGATCAAGTCAATTCTAGTTCTCGAATCAACTACTTAGTCACTTCTCGAATACATTCTTGGAGACAAAGTACTGAAGAAATTGTACAAGTCAGAAACCTGCAACAAACCAATGCACTTTATGGACCACAATCTGTAACGTGCTCTGGAAAGCCTACAAGGAAGCTTGGAGAGATATAGAAGAGACAAGGGGCTAAAGAAGTGGATCTGAACAGGCTTTGCAAAGTCAAATCTGTAACCGTTTGGACACTTACTCAAAAAGGATAGACAGACTAGAAAGTAATTTGTTCAGCTACCTTATTTGTAGTAAGTAGGGTGTATCCATGTTCTATAAGGATACAGCCTCACTTCCTTAGTCATTAACTTTGTAACTTTGTGAGTCAAGTTTTTCATACACTACAAGCTGTATCTCTCTGAGAAAAATGAAGCTGAGAATACTATCATTTGTATTCACAGATTGTAGCAACCTTTATCTAATAATACATTAGATTAAAGTGATACTGTGTCTTGTGTTGTTCTTTATCCGCACCTTCACTTCTGCACACACAAACACTTATTTGCTACATAGACTCTAGCCAAAGAAAAGTTCAAGAATCCATTCACCCCCCCCCCTCTGTATTCTTTTATCGTATTCAATACTCAACAAGTGGTATCAGAGCGGGCTGTTTATTCAAAAACAGAAAAACGATCATGAGTTCGAATACACCAAAGACTACAGGAACGGTGAAGGTCCCTAAGTTTGACAAAGAGAATTACAACCTCTGGAAGATAAAGATGATGTTGTTCATCAAAGCCTCTCATCCTTTGTATCCTGAGATTCTCAAGAATGGTCCTTTTGTTCCTCAGCAAGAGATACCAGAGAAGACTGTTGGAACCACAACTATCCCAAGATCTTATGAGGCCAAGGATCCATCAAAATGGACAGAATCAGAAAGAGAGAAGGTTGCTCTTGACAGCCACCTCATGTTGCTTATCATTGATTCCATGGACATGTCAATGTTTGCAAACATTGCATCATGTACATCTGCCAAAGAAATGTGGGATCACATTGAGGTATTGTGTGAAGGAACTGATGAGGTTAAGGAAAACAAGAAACAGATACTGGTCACACAGTATGAAGCTTTCATGGCACAGCCCAAGGAAAGTATTACTGAGATGTTTGAGAGATTTCACAAGCTAGTTACTGAGTTGCAGATGAATGGCAAGGTTTACAGTACCAAGGAGTTAAACATGAAGTTTCTGCTATCCTCACCAAACCATCTAGAGCAAAGGGTCATTTCTCTAAGGGAAAAAGATTTAAACAAAGTTACATATGATGTGCTCTATGGGGTTTTAAAAACTCATGAGCTTGAGTTGCTTCAGAAAAGGGCTATCCAAGCCAATCAAGGCAGAATGGTAAACACATCATGTGCCTTGATTGTCAACAAATCTATTCAAGACCTAGAAGCATCTACAAGTCAGATAAGGATAGAGGAGGTAGTAGAAGAGGAAGAAACTGAACCTGAGGTAAGTGAACCTGTTGAGGAGAAGGAGGAAGAAGAGTTTTACACTCTTGAAGAACTAGATGGGATGGAAAACACTTCATATGCTTTCATGGCCAGAAAATTTCCAAACATCAGATTCAAAAGGAATCAACCCTTCAAACCCAAAACCTAAAACAATTCATTCAACAAAAGCAAGGCACCTGTGAAACCAAACAAGAATAAGTTTAAAACCAGCCATGTGGATAGGTCATCTGTAAGATGTTATAGATGCAATGACCTAGGGCATTTTGCCAGTGAATGCAAGAAGCCTAAAAAGAAGGATAGAGATTATCTTGAGCTTGAAGCTAAGTATGAGGCCCTTCTGAAAAAGCAGACACAAGGTAAGGCCTACATAGCTGAAGGGAAGTGTTGGGATGATTCTGACAGTGATGGAGAGGAGCAAGAATTCTGCAATTATGCCTTGATGGCCAATTCCAAGGATGACACATCTCCATCAGACCCTCAGGTACCATCTCTCACTACTATAGACATGTCTATTTCAGAGTATAAATGCATGATTGAACAACTATCTGTTGAAATGTTTAACATTCATACTAGTATGACTGCTGCTAATGAAGAGATTGCTAAACTGTCTACTAGAAATGAAATATTAACCAAAAAGAATGAGGAACTTGAGTTAACTGCTATGCAAGTAGAAAACCTTAAGAAAGAAGTTGAATATCTGCAGAATAAGGTTTTGTGTGCTAGTCAGGTTGAAAAGGCTCTTAGGGATGAATTAGCTGAAAATGAATTCAAACTAAAATCTTTCAAGAAATCATCTGGTCTAGTGAAATCCTACTGTGAGAAAATTGAAGCAAAACCCAAGGCTGCTATTGGACTTGATTATGACACTCTTAAACAGAGAAAAGGCTATGCTGTCATTGAAGATGACACAGTTGTTCATGAGGAAGTGCCTCACATTTTGAAAAAGACTGAAAATCCATTTTTTAAGGAACCAACATTTGAAATTGATGAGGATGCCTTACTCATCAAACAAATGTTGAATGATGAGGATGAGGCACAATCAAATGAACAACAAGCATCTTCCAAGAGTGAGAGTGTCAAGTCAAAAGCCAAGGAGCCATTAGTTGATAGGCCAAGACCTAAGAAGTTTGTTAAGTTTGTTTCAGCTGGGAAGAGTGAATCAGAAAAGAAAGTGACTAAGAAGAAACAGAACAGAAATGGCAAGTTAGGGATTAACAAAGATAACAACTATGCTTATATGCCTAATGCCCCTAGGAAAACTTGTCAGAACTGTTTCAGTACCAATCATTTAACTCATGCATGCAAGAAACCTACTGGTAGTGTATCTAAACCTTTCTATGATTGTTCTGTGCCTCTAAGACATAGAGATGCACCATTTTGTGATAAATTTGACTGTATGCCATGCAATATGAATGTTATGACTAGTTGTTTCAATCTGAGAAGGCAATTCATTGATGGTTGTATCAGTCACAATTCTCACACACACTACACCAGGTCAAAGTCTTCGAGTCCTCCTAAAGCTAGGAAGGTACCTCTGTCACCTAAGTCTGAAACCTCAGGTTCCAAGACTTCTAACAGTGACAAGAAGACTAATGCCAAGAAAGTTGACAAGCATGTTGTTTATGATAAAACTGTTTCTAAGTCACATGGACCCAAACTTGTTTGGGTACCAAAGGAAAAGTAATACCTTTGTGTTTGCAGGGCAAAGAAAGTGAAAAGAAGGTCATGTGGATTTTGGACAGTGGATGCTCAAATCATGTGACTGGTGATATGGCCCTGCTATCACAATATGAGGAAAAGGCTGGCCCAATGGTTGCTTTTGGAGATGACAGCATGGGTAACACATTGGGATATGGCAAGTTGAAAGTTGGTAATGTCATCATTGAAGATGTAGCACTAGTCAAGGGGCTCAAGCATAATCTGCTAAGTGTTGGTCAGTTTACTGATAGGGGATTCAAGGTGGATTTTGACAAAGATGAATGTTTGATCACCCACAAGAAGACTGGTGATTTTGCTCTATCTGGAGTAAGGAAGGGAAGCCTGTTTGTAGCTAATATGGATTCTGCAAACAAGGACAAAATTTGTTGCTTCTACTCAAAAGCATCAAATGAAGATTGTTGGCTGTGGCACAAGAAACTATCACACCTGAACTTCAAAGCCATTAATTCTCTAAACAAAAGAGAGTTAGTGAGAGGCATGCCCACACTTGAATTCTGTCAAGAAGGAGTGTGTGAGGCTTGTCAAAAAGGAAAGATGAAAAGATCAAGCCACAAGACAAAGACAGTGACATCTATAACCAAGCCCCTACAACTCATTCATATGGATTTGTTTGGGCCTGTCAATATTATGTCACTAGGAAAAAAGAAGTATGCCTTGGTGATGGTTGATGATTTTACAAGGTATACATGGGTGGAATTTCTGGCATCAAAAGATGAGGCTCCACAAGTAATCATTGAGCATATAAAGAAAGTTGACAAGGAAGCAAAGGCCAACAATGCAAGTGTGATTGCACTGAGAAGTGATAATGGAACAGAGTTCAGAAATGCCATACTTGAAGCATTCTGTAAAGAGAATGGTATTTCTCAGCAATTCTCAGCTCCAAGGACTCCACAACAAAATGGAGTTGTTGAGAGGAAGAATAGAACTCTAATTGAGGCTGCTAGAACAATGTTACTTGATGCAAAAATGCCTACATGTTTTTGGGCTGAGGCTGTGAGCACTGCATGCTATATCCAGAACAGAACCCTCATCAACAAAAACACTGGAAAGACACCTTATAACTTGATGACTGGAAAGAAGCCTACTCTAAAGTATGTTCATACTTTTGGAAGCAAATGCTTTGTGCTGAAGGATAATTCAGAATATGTTGGAAAGTTTGATGCAAAGGCATTTGAAGGAATTTTTCTTGGCTACTCTATGGAAAGAATTGCATACAAAGTTTATGTCATCAGTTAAAAGAAAATTATGGAAAGCACAGATGTGACATTTGATGACAGCAAACTACCTGGATTAGAAGAAGCCAGTGATGAAGATAAAGATCCATTGAAGTTTGATAATCTAGATGATTCTGATGAAGAGATTGAAACTGGAGTTGAAACTCAAGTTCAACAAACTCAAGTGAATGATGATACAAGAGAAGAATTTGTGCCAATCAATAGTGGAGAAACAAGCATCCAAGACACACATGTGAATAGTGGCAACCTCACAGGGGGAGGAAATGAGAATGATCATGACTTGGATGATGAAGCAACATCAAGAATGAGAAATCAGGCTGAGCACTCAAGGAAATGGGATAGATCACACACTACAGAGCAAATTATTGGAGATCCAAATGCAGGAGTAAGGACTAGGAGAGCAACTCAAAATGAGTGCCTCTATGGCTATTTTCTATCACAAGTTGAGCCTAAGAGACTTGATGATGCACTGTTGGATCCAGATTGGATTATTGCTATGCAAGAGGAGCTGAATCAATTTGAAAGGAACAAAGTATGGGAACTTGTGCCTGCACCAAAGAACAGAACCATTGTTGGAACAAAATGGGTTCTAAAGAATAAGATGGATGAAGATGGTGTAATTATAAGGAACAATGCAAGGTTGGTTGCAAAAGGATACTCTCAACAGGAAGGCATTGATTATGATGAGACTTTTGCTCCTGTTGCTAGATTGGAAGCCATCAGAATATTCTTGGCATTTGCTGCTCATTCAAACTTTAAAGTATATCAAATGGATGTCAAAAGTGCATTTCTGAATGGAGAGTTGGAAAAAGAAGTTTATGTGCAACAACCACCTGGTTTTGAGGATCCACACTTCCCAGAATTTGTCTACAGATTGCTTAAGGCATTGTATGGACTTAAGCAGGCTCCAAGAGCATGGTATGATACTTTATCACAATTTCTTCTTGAGAATCAATTCACTAGAGGCACACTGGACAAGACATTTTTTTACAAGAAGCATGGTGATGATCTTATCTTAGTTCAGATCTATGTGGATGATATCATTTTTGGTTCTACAAATGAGAAGCTGTGTGAGAAATTTTCTAAACTCATGCAGAGCAGATATGAGATGAGTATGATGGGAGAGTTGACATTCTTTCTTGGGTTGCAAGTCAGTCAAAGGAAGGATGGTATCTTTATCAGTCAGACCAAGTATATCAAGGATTTATTGAAGAAGTTTGACTTAGAAGATTGTTCACCTGCAAAGACACCCATGGCCACTGCCACTAAATTGGATGAAGATGCTAAAGGCAAGAAGGTAGATATCTCAGTCTACAGAGGCATGGTTGGTTCTCTACTCTATCTCACTGCAAGTAGGCCAGACATCATGTTTGCTACATGCTTGTGTGCAAGGTTTCAATTAAATCCAAAAGAATCACATTTGGTTGCTATAAAAAGGATCTTTAGATATCTGAAAGGCACTCCAAACTTGGGACTATGGTATCCTAAGGACACAGGGTTCAATCTGGTTGGTTATTCTGATGCTGATTATGCTGGATGCAGAGTGGATAGGAAAAGCACCTCAGGTAGCTGCTAGTTTCTTGGACAAAGGTTAGTCTCTTGGTATAGCAAGAAACAACAATCTGTGTCAACTTCTACAGCTGAGGCTGAATACATAGCTGCTGGAAGTTGCCGTGCTCAAGTGCTTTGGATTAGAAATCAACTTAGAGATTATGGACTTGTGTTGGAAAGAATTCCAATCATGTGTGACAACACAAGTGCAATCTCTATAGTTGCCAATCCTGTCAATCATTCTAGGACAAAGCACATTGACATCAGATATCATTTCATAAGGGAACATGCAACTAATGGAACCATTGAGTTGCATTATGTTTCTACAAATAAACAACTAGCTGATATATTCACTAAGCCATTAGATGAAGCCACCTTCACAAGGTTGGTTAGTGAGATTGGCATGCTGAATTCTTCAGATTCTGGCTAGGTGAATACATCATATAGATGGTTGCAGCAGTAAACACTTACTTTATCTAAATTCTCAATATTTTTGGAGTAAGTGTTGGCTGAAATATGATTTATAAATATTTCAAATCTGTTGCATATTTTGAAAATCATATTCTCTTGTTAACTTGAAATTTCTATGAAATTTTGAGAAAATCACTGTTTAATTTGCTAGAATATTCGTGAATGAATATGGCTGGTAAATTTTAAAAAGATAATGAAAATTGAGTTTCTATGAGTATAATTCGACAAGTCAGACTTCTCAAGTGATTCACTATTCGACATCTCTAACAAGTCTCATTAGAGCACTCTCGAGTTTTCGAATAGAGTCTTTTAGAGTTCTCGAATAGAGGTTTTCTTGTCTTCTCGAATATAGTGTTTTAGTTCTCGATTGACTGAGTTCTCGAATACTATATTTGAGTTCTCGAATCATTTGAAAAGGCTGATTTCTCGCTGAATTTTAACCGATTTTGGATTTTTATTCAGAATTCAGAATTACTCATAAAAACATATTTTACCTAATTTAGATTTACTTCTAAGTTAGATAACTGCCAGCTGTGAGTTACACCCTGCTTGAGTTATCGAATAAGCCTTTCTTGACTTCTCGAATAGTTGTTTTCTACTTCTCGAATGCCTGACTTGTCGACACAGAACATACATCTAATCGACAATTCAAGTACTTCATACTTTTACAACTTCACATCTATTCGATTCATTTCATTCGATTTCTCAAGCATCCAAACTCCCAAAACCTCTGAAACCCTAACCCAGGGCTAGCTAACCAACCCTCTCAACCAAACACTTTACCAATTACTGAACCAACTACATCATCCTCTCAAAAGGGTGATGTTAGTAAAAAGAAGAGAAAGGAAGTAATGTCTGCACCCTTAAATATTTTATCTGAAGCAGCATTAGCTGTTGAACTAGGTCTAGAAAGTGAGGAACCAGAGTCACCCTTACTAAGGCCAAAGAAGAAGAAGAAGAAAACTAAGACCACCTCTTCAGTCACACAAATGGCTGAAGTTGTAAAATCAGGGGCAAACAGCTCACAAGACGTGTCCTCTCAACAGGGTGCATCTATAGAATCAAGCATCCTCCCCAATGCACCTTCTTGTATTGAGTCAGCACATGGGAGTGATAAGGCTGGCACTACACTGAGTGGAGAGCACATCATACTTGAAACTCCCTCTATCTCTCAGGGGGAGTTGCCAAAATCTACTCTATAACACACTACTCTTCCAGAATCTTCATCTCATATTTCTTTGCAGCCTGCAACTCAAGCAATTGAGGAGCAAGGCATTGATCATCAAGAATTCTTTTCTCTTGATGAGCCAATGAACTCAAGTGACTTGGTGCATGACACCCTGTTCACCACCCAGGACCCACATTTAGATGGTGAGGGAATGCTTGCTGGGGCATCTCCTAATGACACCATCACAAACACAGAGGTTCCACTAGTTTTCACTAGAGACTCTGTGCCTGTGTCAACTGCTGGTGTAACTCATCCCACTTCTGTGGAGACACCAGTAGTAGAGTCAATCCATCCGGTTACAGAAGTTGCATCTGTAACTGAGGAGTCTAGCTTGTCTAGCTCTAGCTCTAACTTTATGTCACAATGGCTGAAGCCTGTGTACCATGACAGTGCTTCAGGATCAGGGTCTGTTCCACAACAATTGACGGTTGAAGCACTTCAAAGCTTAATTGTGGATCAGATTCCTGAGTTCACAAAGATTGCACAGCACCTCCTCACTGCCAACCTGCCAAATCCTGACTATGAAGCTATTCTCCTGTGCCATAAAGAGGATGTGGAGCAACAACAGGCCAAAATTGTGGATGAGTCTGAAAGAGAAGGCAATATAGATGCCTGGCTTCAAGGAAAGTATGACATTCCTCTCTCAGAAGGCCTACAGTACCTCAGAGAAGAGTACATCACTTCACTAGGGTCCAATGCCAATTCTCTCACCCCTAGTGCTGTGTATGAAGCAGTCAATGACAGTTACAAGGAAATTCTCAAGGCTGCACACTACCTTGGCAAGGGTCTAAAGACAAAAGTCACAGAAGTGTGTACAACCACAACCAAGGAGGTGCATGAGCTAAAAAGGGTTTTTGATTCCAAATTCCCTCAACTGGAAACTGTGGTCAAGGAAATTCTAGCCTGCAAGTCTGGCTGTATCAAAATGGACAATGGCTTGGCCCTTCTCAAGGATACTGTCACAGGGTTGGGGCATAAGTTTTAATTTCTGTCTGATCAAACCACAGACTCAAATGCCATGCTGAGAACACTGTTCAAGAATCAATATGGGGATAAGCTGGTAACTGAGGTCCCTGTTTATGACATGACCAAGTATGAAGTCCAGAGACTCAAGGATCAATCACTCTCTGGTTTTAGGGCACATGAGCTATTCACTAAAGTGGATACTCTTGAAAAGGAGGTGGCTACTCTCACTAAGTCCAATGCTCATCTTACAGACAAGGTTGCACTTCTCAATGATCAGTTGGATACTCAAGCAACCACCACAGCTGATGTTCTTCTGCATAAACAATCTATGTTGGCTGCTATGATGAAGCATATGGGTCTTCCTCTCCCTGAAGAATCTTCCACCCCAAAGGTCACTTCTAAAGCCTCTGTGCCTGACAACAAGCCTAAGGGGGAGAAGAGGACAAGGAATTCAAATACTAAGGGGGAGAAACCCAAGGAAAAGGGATAAAGTTAAGAGAGGGTGATCACCAAAGGGCAAATAAATCTCCAATTCATGTGCCAGGCAAAGGAAAAACAAAGGTTGATGAGCCTCCTACCTCACTGCCAGTTGTTACTCTACCAACTGTGCATGTCATTACTCCTGGTGGCCAGAATCAATCTATCACAACCACAGTGGTTGCAGGGAGTATGCCATCTGACAAACCTCCATCCTCCATATCTGAAAGTGCCAAGCCTATAGAAGTCAAAGTAATTACTGAGGCCAAGCTACAAGAAGTTGCTAACTTAAATGTTTATCATGATAAAGCCTTCTTGGAGTTTCTGAAAGCCACAAGGGAACAGGCTGGTGACACTCAGTTCTATCTGAGGGAGTTGAAGGAGCAGATTGACTACATCACTGTCATCCCCAAGAAAGTCAATAATCTATGGTTCAAGGAGATAGTGATGATATCTAAATCAAAGATATGGCATCTAACATACAAGACTCTACAAGCTCTAAAACACTCAGAGATAGATGCCATACTTGAGCTTATTGAGAAGAGAAATGAGAACAACAAAAGTCTGTTTGATGATTTGAGGAATGGCCAACCTTCAAGGCTGCCAGAAGTGATCAAGAAGCCATGGACAATCATCTATCAGTCTGGCACCAAAATTGAAGACATCAAGCAATTGGTCATTCCCCATGATCTCACTTCTCGAAATCACAGACTGGTCATTACTATCATTGATCAACTACAGAAGAAGGTTGGAACCAGAAATGCTGAAGAAATTGAAGCACTGCACATTCTCAGATCTTTTATAGCAACTGGTGAAACTCCAGAGAGGGCTCAACCTAGGAGAAATAAGGATGATGACTCTGAAGACAAAAGTGATGGGAGGAGGAGACATCACAGGAGAGATAAGGGTGATGAAGATGAGAAGAAGAAGAAGAAGGATGACAAGAATAAGAAAGATGGTGATGACCAAGGAAAAGTCTATGAGAGGAAAATTGGAAAACAGCAAGCCTTAGGCATTGCTAGCAGTAACCTCACCACAACACAAGGCTCTGAGTCTAGGGTGAATACTGTTAGTAATGACCTACCAAAATCTGATTCGATGGCTTCTGCAACTGTTTTGCCACCTCAAGAAGAGGAGAAGATTCAAGTCAAGAAACCATGTGTATGTTTCAGAAAGCAAACTGCTAATGGAATACTACTATGGTCTACCAACAAGGGTCATAAGTTTATGCCTAGCAATCATACAAGGAGGAGTAAAATTAAGCATGCTGCAAGAAGGGTGAAGATATCGAAATCAAAGGCACTGACAATAATTCCAGGATTGAACCTACCACCTCTGGATGAAATCTATGATGAAGACCAACTGCAGTTCATATGGGCTCAAAGAATCTATCATGTTGCCATTGTTGATGATTTTCTTGAAATAAAATATACTGATGGAAGATAGAAGAAATTCAGACAAGGAACGTGTCAGCACTGGGGCAAGCTATATGACATAGAAAGAATAATTGCAATGTTGGATTCTGAAGACAGAGTGGAAAGGGTATGGAAGCTGGAGTTAATTGACTTTGTCAAAATGAAGAGAGATCACCAGGCAGAAATGAGAAAGAACAGTGAGGAGCTACTAAAGAAAAGGGAGGAGGAGTTTGCTGCAATGGAAACTAAGGCTGATGAATTGAGAGCTATGGGTCTGTGTAGAGTCAAGTTTAATCCTTACATCATTGAGTACAAGAAATATGGTAGAAATGTAAAGATTAGAATGGACTACATCAGTTCCTATTCTGAGAAACAGCTGAATGAAGTACTTAAGGATTTATCAGGCTCCCCTCTAATTGAAGAACTCACTGCAATGGAAGACATTATTCTTGCCATGGAGGAAAATGCAAAGAAGAAAGCCAAAGAAGCTGAGGAGAAAATGAAAAATGAGAATCTGCAAGCCAAAGCTCAAGAGATGAATCCAAAAGGATATGGCTAGTAGTTTCTCACACTACGCCATAAACGCACATACGCAACCCCCATTTTCAGTTGCGTAAAGCCTGAAAAGCGTTGCGTAAAATCTTACGCAACGCTTTTGGGGCGTTACCAATACTGGCGTTGCGTAAGACCCCTAACGCAACGCTTTTCCAAGCTATTGCAACACTTCGAAAAGCATTGCATAAGAGGCCTTATGCAACACCAAAAGCATGCAAACGCAACACTTCATGGGGTTGCATAAGATGTTTCAGCCATGTCAGCATGCTGACATGGAAGCAAGGTGCCACGTCAGCATGCTGACATGTAAGCAAGGTGCCAAGTCAGCATGCTGACATGTCATTAGTGGGGCCCACAAGTGCCACGTCACAAATGGGGGGGTCATGCCACGTCATCAGTGGGGCCCACCAAGGTGCCACGTCAGCACTGGGCCCACATGCCACGTCAGCAATAGGGCCCACATGCCACGTCAGCAGTGGGGCCCACCTTAAATATACTTAAATATCTATATATTTTTTAAAAATCAAACAAAATTAACAAATGTATTACCCGAAAAAATGTCCTGCAATATATAACAATTCAATCAGGTACTGGAATTTGTATTTAGATAAGATCAGCTCACCTCGATACAATATTTGCAGCATGAAAGAGATCCCGATGCCTAAGTTCTAAATATAAAAAATTCAAAAACAATAGAACAGGCCGTTAAGTTTGTACAATTGGATAAGTAACTGATTATATAATTAAAGTAACTCGGGTTTATGTCCAACTCTTATAAACAACATACAACACTGTACAGGTTCTGCAGAAAATGCCTTTGACATGAAAGTCCTTACGGAATTGCCTACTTAGCTGTTATCCAAAATCTTTTTTTTTAACTACCCTCCCCTTTTCTGCTAGCTATTTTTAGTATCCCAGGTTTGCTTTGCAGAAACTGCACCATTACACTAGTCATGATGTAACTCTAGACATTAAGTTCAGACTTCACTTTTGGAAGATACATGGTACATATGAGACGTGACAGATTAACACTAGTAAATATAGTAGTTATAGGAATAAATGAATAATGGCTTTACCCCAAATTAGGTGCAGCTTCATCACTAGCTGCATGACAGATCTTCTTTCTGCGGGACTAGAGAAATCTATATTCACGGCTTCTTGAATTGCAAATAGAAATTCTCTCCTTGCTTTTGCTGAGAGAGCAAGGTAATTTGGTTCATGGAGAGTACTCAACTCCACAACCTGAAGCATACACATTTATTCAGACTAAATATAATGAGTTAATAAGAACAAAAGCTGGGACCTGTTAGCTGTTCATTAGTTGCAACCAAGGAATCATTAAATTAATAAATCTTTGTTCCAAGAAGTACGTTGCTAAAGTTCTAAGTATATCATTCGCTATCTTCTGTGATAAATCTTCCAGTACAGGACCAGTTTATTCAAGAAGTTCAATTAGAACAAGATCATCACCAGATCGGACAGCTTCTGTGTATGCACTGTCAAAACTAAACAAGACAAGACATGTTGAAAATCTTCTAGTCCTGCATTATATTCTTCTCTACTTATTGCACCAGTTATTATAATCAAGTAAAATTAATAAAAACTTAGCATACATAAGTAAAATTGCAGACCGCCAAAACTAAGCAAAGTACAGAATAAAAACAGAGAAGAAAAATGCATACTGCAAAAATAACTTGATGTTTGATGAAACTACTTTGTATTCAACTCAACATAAGAAATCTATCAGATTAAACTGTAAGGCAAAAACACATAACATCTGCAAAATAGAGGGGGGGAGCAGAGAGAGCACAGATTTAACATTCGCAAACAAATAACTGTTCAAGCATATCCACACACAAACTAAATCACACAAATAAATCAGGGATTACAAAAATTGATTTGGGGATTAACATCTACGTCCCTATGTCCACAAATTATGACACAAAGTAATCAATTAAGCACAATCACATATACACATACAAATTGAAGAAGAAGACAATAATATACACATTAAAACTCAGATATACAGAATTGTAGGTGTATACAGAGAAAGAGAGAGAGAGAGAGAGAGAGAGAGAGAGAGAGAGAGAGAGAGAGAGAGAGTTCAAAGGGGGCGCTGAAGATTACCAATATTAACTCGATGAAGAAGAAAGATGGAGATTAGGGCTCATAACTCTGAACTAACAGCTTCTAATTATGGCTTTTAAGATTAACTTTTCGTAACTCTGAGATTATACCTCAAAATCAAAACCAAACAAAGATTAAATCTTAGATGTTGAACACAAATTAAGCCCAAGTTTGTTGAACAGTTCGAACCCTAATTGAATCCTTCAACCGCTTGAATTAAATCATAACCCAGCTCGAACAACTTCAATTAAAGTGAGAGAGACAAGAGAGTGAGTGGAGAAACCCAACGAGAGAGGAGAGACATGAGAGAGTGGGAGAGAATGACTGAGTGGGAGAGAATGAAGCCCCAATTTGTTTCCCCCAATTTGTTTTGACCCAATTTTTGGTTTGCCGCTCTCAATTATTACAATTATTTCATTTGCCGCTTTCAATAATTCTGTACTACAACTACGTGTCCCTCCTTTTATTTTTAATTATTTTTACTTTAAAAATTTTACAATTTTTTTAAATTTATTGAGATTAAATTATTACCAAGACACTATTGTAATAATTAATCTGTAATAATCCAAAAATTGTATTTTTTACAATAAACTTTTTAATCATTTAAATCAAAATAGAATTAACATTCGGGACAAGACAAGTTAATAAAATAAAATAAATATCTAATGCAACACTTCAAATAGTGGGTCCCACAATTGCCACGTCAGCATGATGGGCCTCCTTCCACGTCACCCTTGTGGGTCCCACACTGCCACGTCAGCAGTGGTGGGTCCCACATCTGCCACATCATATTTTTTTAAAAAAATATAAATTTATCTAATGCAACACTTCAAACAGCAAATGCAACACCACAGGTATCTAATGCAACGCTTTTTGCCACGTCAGCAAATGCCACGTCAGCAAAGGTGGGCCCCACTTCTGCCACGTCAGCAATTGTGGGTCCCACAATTGCCACGTCAGCATGATGGGCCTCCTGCCACGTCACCCTTATGGGTCCCACACTGCCACGTCAGCAGTTGTGGGGCCCACATCTGCCACGTCATATTTTTTAAAAAAATATGAATATATCTAATGCAACACTTCAAAGAGCAAACGCAACACTACTGGTATCTAATGCAACGTTTTTTGCCACGTCAGCAAAGGTGGGCCCCACTTCTACCACGTCAGCAAATGTGGGTCCCACATGTGCCACGTCAGCACATGTGGGTCCCACTCCTACCACGTCACCATTTATAAAAATAAAAAATTATCTAACACAACGCCATCAGTTAGTGTTGCATAATGTGAAACACTGTGGGTAATACGCAACGCTAATCTATATCTAACGCAACACCAATTCAGCTCAGTTGCAAAAGACCCAAAACTTCTATCTAACAAAACGCTTTCTGTGCAACGCTTTGTAAAAAGGGTTGCATATGCTCACTTATGGCGTAGTGTCATAACTTGTAAGAACACTTCTATGTACTTTCCTCAATCAATCTACATACCTGTACTGTTAAAGTTTTATCTTTATGTATGTTAGGCTTGTTATCAGACATGAAATTGTGATTAAGGGCCTCACTCACAATTTGGGGGAGATTGTTAGTTACAGAGGCATGCCTGTATACATCTAATAACAAGCCTAATTATTTGTAATGCTTTGCATTACTTACATGACCTCTTAACTGAGGGAACCTCTAGTTGTAGAGTTTCTGTTTGTATTGTACTTGTAGTAGGCATCAAATCCTAGTTGTGTAACTGTACTTATAGAGTCTAGAATAATGCTTGAAAGAAGTTCCAAGGTTCATGCCTCAAGCAAGAAGATAAAGACTGTCAAATAATCACAGTTGGGATTTGAAGAAATGAAAAATTTGCCTAAGCACCAATTCGAGAAGTATATTTGTCTATTCGATAAGTCCAGCATTCGAGAAGTCAAGGATTCGATATCTCAAGACACTATTCGATATCTCTGAATACACTGTTCGATATCTCAGAGATTTGATATGTCTATGTACTCTATTCGAGAACTCAGGAAGTCAACAAGTCAAAGTAGTATTCGAGTTCTCAAGGAGTCAACAAGCCAAAGTTCCATTCGATATCTCAAGGACTCAGAAAGCTATTCGATATCTCAAGGATTCGACAAGTCAAGTGTTCTATTCGACAACTCAAGGAATCCTGAAGAAAAGAGCTATTCGAGAAGTAATTCGATATGTCAATATAACAGTGTTCGAGAACTCAGAGTTATCGATCAAGTCAATTCTAGTTCTCGAATCAACTACTTAGTCACTTCTCGAATACATTCTTGGAGACAAAGTACTGAAGAAATTGTACAAGTCAGAAACCTACAACAAGCCAATGCACTTTATGGACCACAATCTGTAACGTGCTCTGGAAAGCCTACAAGGAAGCTTGAAGAGATATGGAAGAGACAAGGGGCGAAAGAAGTGGATCTGAACAGGCTTTGCAAAGTCAAATCTGTAACCGTTTGGACACTTACTCAAAAAGGATAGACAGACTAGAAAGTAATTTGTTCAGCTACCTTATTTGTAGTAAGTAGGGTGTATCCATGTTCTATAAGGATACAGCCTCACTTCCTTAGTCATTAACTTTGTAACTTTGTGAGTCAAGTTTTTCATACACTACAAGCTGTATCTCTCTGAGAAAAACGAAGCTGAGAATATGTTAGGAATAATTCATAAGTTGTGATGTTAAGAATAAAATTTACACATTATACTTCTTGTAATCCTGATCTTATAAAGGATTTAGCACTATATATAGGATTTATATGTAAGACAGTTATCTGTACAGTTTAGTCAGGAATGAACAGTGTATCGGAGACTACATGTCAGGAACAAAGAGCAAATCCTGATGACGGTCTAATACTGATGATGATCAGATACTGATGCAAGATGAAATCCTGATATCAGTCGTGTTACTGATGATGTCATTATGGATGCTACAGAAACTGGCAAGTGCTATAAAACAGGATCGTTGTTTGAAGAACAAGCAAGAAGATATTATGAAGGAAAGAGTTTTCTATTGAAGGAAACTATCGACTAGAAGGCAGAACATTGTCATGTATAGATTATATCTTTCTGTTATTAGTTGATAGGTAGCATTATAAATACTCTCTCAATATCATTGTAAAGAGCGTGTGTTGTGAGTTTGTGTGCGTAGCTCTGTATAAGGTTTGTATTCGAGAGTTCGAAACAAACAGAGAGAGATTTGTATTGTCAGCAGCTGCTAAAGGTATTGTATACCTTTGGTAGAGTTTGTATTTGATCTTATTAATACAAACAGAGTTTGACTCATTCGTTTATTCTTGTTCATATAATCAAGCATAAATCAGACACGATTATATAACTTGTATTCAACCCCCCCTTCTACAAGTTATTCGAGTTAACAATTGGTATCAGAGCAGGTTAATTTCGAATAATCATAAAGATCTGCAATCATGTCTGGTTACAAGGATGGGAATACTAAGATTCCTATGCTCAAGAGAAACGAATATACTCTATGGGAAGTAAAGATGTTGCATCATCTGGAAGCAACAGATCCTGATTATCTTGACAGAATCAGAGATGGACCTTTTGTTCCAACAAAGGTCGTTGGACAAGCAACTGTTGATGGTGTGGTTGTTCCAGAACATACAGCAGAGAAGCCAAAATCTGAATGGTCAGATAAGGACAAGGAGAATGTTCGTAAAGATGCTAAAGTGAGAAACATATTATTCAACAGTCTTGATTCTGTTCTCACTAACTATGTTCTCTCTTGTAAAACTGCTAAGGATATATGAGACAATCTTAAGGTTCACTGTGAAGGAACTAAGCCTGTCAGGAAGAATATGAGGACATTACTTATACAACAGTATGAGTACTTTGAATCCAAGTCTGGTGAGTCACTTACTGATACCTTTGATAGGTTTACAAAACTCATCAATGAGATGGCCATGCATGGTAAATATTATGACTTGGAGGATATGAATACAAAGTTCATTAAAGCTTTGCCTGATTTCTATAATGAGAAGATATCTGCGATTGAGGAAGCTAATGATCTGGTTGAGATTTCATTAGAGGCAGTATATGGAAAATTGAGAGCTTATGAACTTGACAAGCAGCAGAAGAAGAGCAGGAGTGAAGGAAAGATGAAGACTATTGCACTTACTGCTCAATCTGAAGTAAAGAAGCTTCCTGAAGAACAGCATGAAGAGATTGCTGTAAAGAATTCAAGGAAGAAGAAAAGCAAAGAAAGTTCTGAGTCAGAGACTACTGATATGGACTCTGACAACAATGATTCTGAATCTGAGATGCAGGAACTCTTTGCTATGTTTGCTAAAGCCTTCAAGAAAGGAAGATTCAACAGGAGAAGATTTAGCAAAGGACCTTTTCAAAAGAAGGAGGAGAAGAAGAGTGACAAAGGCAAAAGTACAATTGTCAAGCTTGATAAGGCCAATATCAAGTGTTTTAATTGCAGCGAGCTTGGACACTTTGCTAGTGAGTGTAAGAAACCTAGGAATTCAGGAAAGGGTAATGCACTTATGGTCACACAGAAGGATTGGGCTGATTCCAGTGATTCTGAAGATGAATTGGATTATGACAACATTGCACTGATGGCAAATGTCTCAGATAAACCTGGATCTCCAAAGAAAACTTCTCCATCCTCTGTTAAGGTATCACTTCACTCTCTTGATTCATTTGATAGCTTAAATTCTGATTAAATTAGAACTATCCATGCTGAGTTTAAGAATCTTATGACTAATTTTAGAATTCTTACTTGTGAAAAAGATGAACTTAAGGTTAAGAATGATAAATTAGTTGATAGAAATAATTTTCTTGAATCTGAGTTAATTCAAATGGAAGAATACAATTTAAGTTCTGATAAAGCTAAGCATGATTATAGTGTTATTCTTGAGGCTTATGACTATGTCAGAAAAGAACTAGAGGAAGAGAGAGATGTGATTAAGACCATTAACAATTCCAGTAAAAAGACTATAGAAATCTTTGAAAGTGGAATTCGTGGTAAGGTTAATGGTTTAGGTTTTGATAAGGCTAGACAAGAATAAAAAGTAGCTATTGTCAATGATGATAGTAAAATAGAAGCTAGCACATCTAAATCTGAAGGTAAGAAAATTGTTCCTGAACCTAATCATGTTAGATTTGTTGATTCAAAAGGTACCCCTGTTGTACACAAAAGGATTAACAATAGTAATTCAGATGAGAAAGTGTTAGAGAAACCTAAGAATGTAAACATAGGGTTTCTGTCTAAGTCTCAGTTGAAACAGAGATTAGATGGTCTTTCAGAGTCTAGCAAGATCAAAAGAAATAGGAATGGAAAAGAAGGTATTAACAAAGAGAATAATTACAAGAATGTACCTGATGCACCTAGGAAAAAATGCTATAAGTGTGGAAATCATAATCATTTGGCCCTAGACTGCAATCAAAAACCTTCTTGGAAAACTGAGTCCAGATTCCCCAAGACTCAGAAAATTAAATACCAACCACAAAAAGCTTGTTATCATTGTGGTAGTTTACTTCATTCCATTTACATGTGTAGAGAATATCGTGAACTGTATTATGACTATTATTCCTTGAAATCTGAAACTCCTAGTCACAAACAGTTTGTGAAATTAGAGTCTAAAGTTGACTCTACAACAGGTAAAGTAAAGACAAAATTCTCAAAGCCTGTTGTTTTTAAATCTAGTAAGAAAGGATCCAATCAAAGTTGGGTCCTAAAAAATTCTAACTAGTTACTTTTTGTTTGCAGGGCACAGGAAAGAAACATTCAATTATCTTGGACAGTGGATGCTCTGGACATATGACTGGAAAGAAGTCCCTGCTTACAAAGTTTGAGAGGAAAGCTGGCCCAGTAATATCTTTTGGAGATGGCAACAAAGGAGAAACTCTGGGATATGGCTCAATTTTTTTGGGGAATGTCATCATAGAAAATGTAGCACTAGTTGAAGGCTTGAAACATACTCTTTTAAGCATAAGTCAACTGGGTGATAAAGGTTACAAATCAATCTTTGACAGAGAAGGATGCAAAATCCTGAATATGCAGAATGGAGACATTGTTCTAACTGGTCAAAGACATGGTAACATATATGAAGCCAGCTTAAGTGATACATCTAAAGGAATTGTTAGATGTCTCTACAGCAAAGCAACAAGTGATGAAAGCTGGAATTGGCACAAGAAGCTCTCACATCTTAATTTCAAGAAGCTTAATCAACTTGTTAAGCACAATCTGGTGAGAGGCCTACCTCAGGCAAATTATGTGCAAGATGGACTATGTGATGCATGTCAGCTTGGAAAGCAAAGAAGAACCACTTTCAAGAGCAAGACTGAAAATTCGATTACTGAACCATTTCACATGCTACATCTTGATCTGTTTGGTCCAGTAAACATTATGTCTATCAACAAGAAAAGATATGCTCTAGTGGTAGTGAATGATTTCACAAGGTTTACATGGGTGTTCTTTCTACACAAGAAGGATGAAGCTCCTCAGCAAATCATTGAACTTGTAAAGAATATTCAGAATAACTCTGAGTACAAAGTTAAAGTACTTAGGAGTGACAATGGTACAGAATTCAAGAATTCTACAATGGAGGGGTTTTGTGCAGACAATGGAATCACTCAACAGTTTTCTGCACCTGGTACACCTCAGCAGAATGGTGTAGTGGAAAGAAAGAATAGGACTCTCATAGAGGCAGCAAGAACCATGCTTGCAGATGCAAAACTTCCAACCTACTTTTGGGCAGAAGCTATTAACACTGCATGTTTCACTCAAAACTGTACCTTAGTAAATAGTCATGGAAAAACTCCCTATGAGATGATCAAAGGAAAGAAACCAAGTGTGAAATACTTTCACATCTTTGGATGCAAATGCTATGTCCTAAAAGTTCATCCAGAACAACTTGGAAAATTTGAAGCCAAATCGGATGAAGCAATTTTTCTAGGATATTCAGCATCTAAGGCCTTCAAAGTTTATAATCTCAGAACTCACATTGTTATGGAATCAATTCATGTTGCATTTGATGATAAGAAATTTGGAATTCTGCAAACTGATGAAAGCCATGACAAATTGGAATTTGAAAATCTGAAGAATTCTGAGATACTCTCCAGTGATGATGAAGGTTCTCCAGAAGAAATTTCTATTGTTTCTCAAAGGAATGCTACTGTTGAGGGGGAGCAAATAAATCAAAGAAAACACAGTGATCATCAGGAGCAGACTAGCTATTCAGAGTCTACTCCATCAGGAATTGACTTTTCAGAGTCTACTCCATCAGGAACTGATCTTTCAGAGTCTACTGAGGAAAGATCAGTAACTAGCAGCAATATGGAATCTACTGATTCTATTGATCAAAGGAGAGTTTTTGAAGGTAGAGAGAATTCTTCTACAAGAGATACCACTAACTTAGGGGGAGAGACTAGCAGAGTCAATCTACCACCTGTTAGAAAATGGACAAAGGATCATACTGGAGATTTGATTATTGGTGATCCAAATAGTGGTGTTCGAAATAGAAGATCAATTCAAAATGAATGCTTGTATAGTTGCTTTCTCTCAAAGAATGAACCTAAGAAGGTTGAAGAAGCCTTACAGGATCCTGATTGGGTAATTGCAATGCAGGAGGAGTTAAATGAGTTTGAGAGAAACAAAGTCTGGAAACTGGTACCAAGACCTAAAGATAGATCTATTGTTGGTGCAAGATGGGTTTTCAGAAACAAGCTAGATGAATCTGGTATGATTGTAAGAAACAAAGCTAGACTGGTGGCCAAGGGTTATTCTCAGGAAGAAGGCAATGATTATGATGAGACCTTTGCACCTGTAGCAAGATTAGAAGCAATCAGAATGTTTCTTGCATTTGCAGCTCATTCAAAATTCAAGGTATATCAGATGGATGTAAAGAGTGCTTTTCTAAATGGCAAACTTGATGAGGAAGTGTATGTGGAACAGCCACCTGGATTTGTTGATCTAAAGTTTCCAAATCATGTCTACAAACTTGACAAGGCACTCTATGGACTAAAGCAGGCACCAAGAGCATGGTATGAGACTTTGTCTAAATTTCTTCTTGAAAATGGCTTCACAAGAGGTACAATTGACAAAACTCTATTCTTTAGAAAGATAAAAGGTGAATTGCTTTTAGTTCAAGTTTATGTTGATGATATTATTTTTGGTTCTACTAATGAAAAGTTGTGTGCTAAGTTTAGCAAGCTTATGCAGTCTAAGTATCAGATGAGCATGATGGGTGAATTAAATTATTTCTTAGGCTTGCAGGTCAAACAGACTGAGACTGGTATTTTCATTAATCAGTCAAAGTATATCAAAGATCTTTTAAGAAGGTTTGACTTTCAAGACTGTGCAGTTGCAAAAACACCCATGACAACAGCCACTAAACTAGACTCAGATCCTAAGGGAAAGAGTGTGGATAATACTAGTTATAGAGGCATGATAGGCTCATTGTTATATCTAACTGCAAGTAGGCCAGATATAATGTTTTCAACCTGTTTATGTGCTAGATTCCAAAGTAATCCTAAGGAATCTCATTTAATTGCTGTGAAGAGAATTTTTAGATATCTCAAAGGAACTCCAAATCTTGGTTTGTGGTACCCTAGAGAATCTGATTTCTTTCTAATTGGCTATTCAGACTCTGATTATGCAGGGTGTAAAATAGACAGGAAAAGCACTACAGGTACATGTCAATTCTTGGGAAATAGATTGATTTCTTGGGCAAGCAAGAAGCAACAATCTGTTTCAACCTCAACTGCAGAAGCTCAGTACATAGCAGCAGGCAGTTGTTGTGTACAGCTCCTTTGGATAAGAAATCAGTTGATGGATTATGGTATGACACTTAGACTACTTAGTAATATTCCTATGTTTTGTGATAATACTAGTGCTATTAAAATTGCAGAAAATCCAGTTCAACATTCAAGGACTAAGCACATTGATGTCAGGTATCATTTTATTAGAGAACATATTGAGAATGGTACTGTGGAACTTCATTTTGTTCCTAGTGACAAACAGCTTGCAGATATTCTAACTAAACCACTTGATGAGACTACATTTAGTAGATTAGTAAGTGAATTAGGAATGTTAAATTTTTAGATCTTTAACATCTGCAATAGTAGCAAGGTATGTTGTTTTTAGCTTATAGACTTGATATTCTTGTCAGGATCTATATTTGATTGTTAAATGCTTTAGCTATAACACTTTGCCTTGATAAATTTCAGTATGATAGACTTGTTAATAATCATCAGGATTAGATTTGTTATCAGGATGCTGACGTCATCAGTATTGTGTCAGTATCAGGATTGTGAAAATTGTTTCAAATCCTGACGTTTACTTTGTGTAGTAATCTAATTCTGTGATGTGTTAAGTCTATGCTAACAAGTTTTAATATTTGCATACTGATAATTTATACATCATTCAATAATCAAAAGACAAGTAGATAACAAGAAATTGTATTTTCATTAATTGAAAGTATTACATACATGGAAATGAAATACAACATCTTTTTGTCTAATTTCTACTGATAATTCTATACTTGATGATTGATATGAATTCTGAGGTACAAGACAAGGAGCATCTCAAGAAATCCATCAGGGGATTGAATAGCCTCGTCTACTCTTGGATTCCTTGTCTGGGCGACTTGAATGAGAGCAGCTAACTTAAATGTATAGCATTCCCATCAAGATCAACCTCAGACTCTCGGCCAAATTCTTCATCCTCAAGTTTTGAGGAGGTTAGGGGAAGATTGTATCCAACAGATGGATGTTCTAGGAGAAACCTCTGGATATTATCGGAAACCAATCCATCCATGATTAGTTCGATGAGAAGAGTCGTCTTTTCAAAGAGATGATCAAGAACAGGATGTTCATCGACTGTGAAAAAATCTAAAGAATGGGTTTGAATGGAATTTTGGTTTGAGAAGCATTGTTGAGAAGAAAAGAAATTGAAAGGTTTATGGAGAAAGGCATAAGGCGTCTGTTTCTTTTATAGAAAGACGTGAGAAGCTGAACAGTCACTTGGAAGTTTTAATGAAGTCAGATGCTAATTATTGCGTGTGGCTGTATTTCTTGTTTTCAAGAAATGTCGAATATATCTAACCAATTGATTTTGTTCGGATTAATTGTTTATTTCTTTTTCAGATAAAAGAAAAATGTCATGTGGAAACTCCATATTAAGTCTCTGGAATCAGGATGATATTGATCAGGATTTCAAGTGTGACCATCAGGATTTGAGGATTATTATTATTTTTTTAAATCACATTACTTTTGTGATTATTTTGATGGAGGTCACAACAGGAAAATGAAGCTGATCAGTATTGATTTTTTATCTTGATAATACCCTGATTTATTTCATGAAAATCAATTTTGGATTTTATTTTCCAAAAATCATGGATAATCGCATTTTTCAGGGACTGACATCTGTCAATCTACGTGTCAACGTGGGATAGTGGTCTGAAAGATTTGTGAAATATATTTGTTTTGAAACTCTAATCGTGTAATTGCTTTCTCTAATTTTACATTCTCTAAAGCAAAAACACTCTTGAGTTTTCAAAATCAATAATCCATTTCAAGAATTTTTCAAGTTCTTTTCAGATCAAAAATGACAGCTAAGAGAAGATTACCTAAATCAGTAGCTTTCAAGTTTGGTGACTTTGATTTTATGATGAACAATCATGTAGCAGCTATCACCAACAAGGAAGGAGTGTCAACTGATTTTCATCCAATCATGGACTTTCTGGCGAATGGACCATTAAGTTATGCATTGACAGCATCTCCACAAATTAATCAAGCAGCTGTTTCACAAGCTTGGGAGAATGCTGAGGTAATTGATTCTACTCAGAGTCAATCAGGTAAGATTGTTCTACATTTAGGACAAGACTCATTTGATATTACTGAATCTGTTGTTAATTCAGTACTTCACTTATCTGTTAGTTTGATTTATGAGAATGTACCATCTGATGATGATGTTAGAACTATGTTGTCTGCATTAGGTTATAATGAACCTTTAGATAACATGAGCCAGTTATGAAGATCTTTTCTTAGAAAAGAGTGGTCTTTCTTCTTTGATCAATTAGCTAAATGCTTTACTGGTAAATGTAGTTCTTTTGATCAAATTACTTCTGTTACCTCACATATTGCTTACAGTTTACTTTATGACAGAGTAGTTAACATTGGTCACATTATCTTAAGTCAGATGTGTATTAAACTTGGGTTAAGAGATCAAAGCAGGAAAATGGTTTATTATCATAGATTCATACAATTGTTTATTAACCATTTTATTCCTGATGTTGAAGCTAGATTTGGTAGGGAACATTATGTTTCTTCTTATGTACAGCAAAAGAGAATTTTCTCTGACATTACAAAGAAGGACAATGAAAAGAATCTAGATGAAATACCTGAAATTCATTATCCACATCACGTTCAGGTAATTCTTAAAACTCATCTTCCTACTCTCTACAATTCTTCTTTCTTTTGTGGTGAAATGGCTCAGGAATCTCATTTGGAAGAGAACCCACCTGTGTCTACCCAAGTAGCCCAAAACATTATAGTCTCTGAAACAATTCAAGAACCAAATTTTGATCCACAGCCTATTGTTTCAAAGAAACCAACCTCTGGTGTTTCTCAAAAGACATCAGTTGTAAGGAAGAGAAGATTTGTTGTGTCAAGTAGTAGTAATTCTAGTGAAGATGATGATGATTTAACTCTTGCTGAGAGAGCAGAATTGAAGGCTGCAATTCAACTTTCTCTGTTAGCACAAAGAGATGAAAAACCTAGCCACAGCCAGGCTGCAGTCTCCCAAAAGGCTGTAGTTCTTAAAAAGGGAAAACAGTTACTGGATACTGTCTCTCAAAAGACTGTGTCTATTGAACAAAGATCTCATCCCAAGATCACTTCTGTGTCTACACCTCTTGAGTCTTCTCAGGATAAATCTTTTGCTCACTATATCAGGAGAATAAGGAGAAAGATTTAATTGTCACCTACACACACAGAGTCTAGTCCAACTAACATTATGCAGATTTCTACATATCAAATGATTCTTCAAGGGAAACTACATTGTCATACAGAATGGCTATGGGACTTATCTCTCTAAAAGTGAAGCTTTCCAGGCCAGTTCTAAATTTTCTAAGTGAAAGTGTTCCTAGACATTCATTTCCTGAAGAATATGGACTTCTACATTAAAGACTTGACTTATTGAAGATGAATTTTTATCAAACTGTCAGAAGACAATTAGTCAAGAAATTTGGACTCTCGAAGCATGTTGCACTTCAATCACTTCATGCATATTTATTTGACAAGGATGTCATTATTGAAGATGCTTCAGCTCAAGCTGAACAACTGGAGGAAGTAGATAGAGGAATGCAGTCAACAGAAGGTACTATTGCACCAGTGGTGAATAGTAGGACAGATCAGATCACAGTCACTATAACACAAGAACCATCTAGTCAGAGGAAGGATGACTCAGGAACTGTGATAGCTGATGCTGAAAGGACTTCTGTGATGATTGAGAATGCAAGTGAGATACCCTATGATATGGGAGGAATGACTTTGGTTGATTTTTCTGAAGATCAAACAAATTTTGTTCAGTCAGAGTCTATCCACCTTGAGGGTGAGTCTCAGCTAGGGCTGAACATGGGTTCTAAAAACCGACCAAACCAACCCAAACCGACCCTATTTTTAACCGATCAAACCGAACCGTCCAAAACCATGGGTTAAACGGGTTAATTTTTTAAAAACCCGAACTAATTGGGTTGGGTAAGGGTTTAACAAATTTTAACCCTTACCCAACCCAACCCAACCCGTTTACATAAAATGTAGAATTTTTTACATATTTTATACATATTATGTATATTTGTGGCATATTTTATACAAATTCTATAAATTTTCTGTACTATTTAAACTTTTTGCAACAATCTGCAACACTTTCTGGCTTCTACAACACTTTCTGCAACACTTTCAGCAACATTCTGCAACACTTTTAGCAACATTCTGCAACACTTCTAGATTCTGCAACATTTTCTACGAAGTGTAGAATTTTCTACAATGTGCGAAATTTTCTACAAAATTCTTCTGATTAGTAAATTTAACCCAACCCAACCCGAACCAAACCGAACTAATTGGGTTGGGTCGGGGTTGGGTTACATAATTTTTTTTCAGTTAATGGGTTGATTTCTTATAAAACTGAACTAATTTGGTTGGGTCGGGATTTGACAAAAACCCGACCCAACCCTACCCATGTGCAGCCCACTCTCAGTAAACAACACTTAAAGACGGTGATGTACTAACTATGGTGTCTAATGAAGTATTACTGAAGACATCAGAGTCTAGTAAAGAACCTGAAAGTGGTATACTGGAGCCTGTAGTCTCTGGAAGGAAAGAAGATGATTGTATGGGTTCAGAGACTATAGCAGCTCACTCCTTGGAGAAAACCTCAAGACCCTTGCCATATGAGGAACCCTCTCTCCATGTGAGTTCAGGTATAAAAACTCCTTCTAGCCCCTATTTTTCTGTAGGTCATGAGAGCACTTATCCAAATTTGAGTGATACACTTGAAAAGATGGACTTAGATCCACAAACTGAGAGGCTGGCTCCTGACCAGGCAAAAGGTGAGGTAGAAAGAGTGTTGACTTTAGTAAGTCAAAGTGAGAATGAGGGTATGGATGATCAACTCCATAGTGAGGGAGAGAAAATTAGGAAACCATCGTTTGATTTCTGGGATCAGGTTTTTCCTGAATCTTGGTCTGAAAATTTGGGTATGGATGCTGGTACTTATTCATTCATCAAAATGTATCAGAAGAATGACCTAGCACATCACAATGCAAAGCCAGAAGTTAAAGCTCAGAAGCAAAAGGAGAGACTTGCAGGAATCATTAACAGAAGAGGTGACAGGATAAAGCAATCTCTTGATACATATGTACCAAATGAAGTTCCTAATGATCCTAGTGTTCCTTTGTATGTACTTCCAATATCAGCTAGAATTGAGACATCTACAGTCTCTGATCACTCTAAGGAGGAGTCAGGATTTGAAGATGTTAGTACACAGAATACTGGTGAAGGAGATGATGATCATGTTTCAGCTACAGATCAGAAAGATGAAGATGTTGATACTTCTAATCAGGTTTTATTACTTGAATATCATACAACCCAAGCAACTTCTTCTACAAGACTTGAAGATACAATTCTTTCTAATTCTGATTCTGAAGATACTAGAAGCCCTTCCAACATTGAAGTTCATTCTGATGTTTTGAAAGATATTCAGAATTCTCAAATTGCTATGCAAACAAGACTTCAATCACTTGAAGATAACCAAGTCACAATTATGGAAAATCAAGCAGTTCCCTATCATTTGTTCTGTTTCTGAATCTCTTGGAATCAATGTTGCTGATGTCAAAAAGGGGGAGATAAAGACAATTCAAAGACAACAACAACAACACCAGACTGGGGGAGATAAAGAGCAGACAAAGGGAAGTAAAAAGAAGAACTAGGAGTGACAGTGGTGAATCTCAGCTAGGAAGTGGTAAAGGAAGAGCAGCATTAATAGTTAAAATTCTTTCTTCTAAGTACTAGATAAACGTCTACATCTGGGAAGGAGGTACTTAACTTCATAATTCTACATTCATAAATTCTATTCTGGTTGTATTGTTATATGTTTTGACATCCACAACTTAGATTTATGCTTCAGATTTTAAAGCATAAATAGGGGGAGATTGTTAGGAATAATTCATAAGTTGTGATGTTAAGAATAGAATTTACACATTATACTTCTTGTAATCCTGATCTTATAAAGGATTTAGCACTATATATAGGATTTATGTGTAAGACAGTTATCTGTACAGTTTAGTCAGGAATGAACAGTGTATCGGAGACTACATGTCAGGAACAAAGAGCAAATCCTGATGACGGTCTAATACTGATGATGATCAGATACTGATGCAAGATGAAATCCTGATAGCAGTCGTGTTACTGATGATGTCATTATGGATGCTACAGAAACTGGCAAGTGCTATAAAACAGGATCGTTGTTTGAAGAACAAGCAAGAAGATATTATGAAGGAAAGAGTTTTCTATTGAAGGAAACTATCGACTAGAAGGCAGAACATTGTCATTTATAGATTATATCTTTCTGTTATTAGTTGATAGGTAGCATTATAAATACTCTCTCAATATCATTGTAAAGAGCGTGTGTTGTGAGTTCGTGTGCGTAGCTCTGTATAAGGTTTGTATTCGAGAGTTCGAAACAAACAGAGAGAGATTTGTATTGTCAACAGCTGCTAAAGGTATTGTACACCTTTGGTAGAGTTTGTATTTGATCTTATTAATACAAACAGAGTTTGATTCATTCGTTTATTCTTGTTCATATAATCAAGCAAAAATCAGACACGATTATATAACTTGTATTCAACCCCCCCCCCTTCTACAAGTTATTCGAGTTAACAGAATACTATCATTTGTATTCACAGATTGTAGCAACCTTTATCTAATAATACATTAGATTAAAGTGATATTGTGTCTTGTGTTGTTCTTTATCCGCACCTTCACTTCTGCACACACAAACACTTATTTGCTACATAGACTCTAGCCAAAGAAAAGTTCAAGAATCCATTCACCCCCTCTGTATTCTTTTATCGTATTCAATACTCAACAATAGGAAACCAAAAACCAATCATCCACGCCTTCATTCGGTTCAAACATGGTAACTATAGATATTATATCCTTTTTAACTTCAGCATACAGTTTATACTTAAAATGGTGATGCGAGGTAAATACGTTAATCGAGATTATTGTTGCAGATAGTAGAATCAGAAACGTCAGGCGTGTAAGATTGGACTCCGAATTTATAGAGGTATTGAAATTATTTTTATTTTTTGGAAAATATATTCATAATAAGGAAATGTACTCACTTTAGTATCAGGACGTAGTTATGCTTTTAATGTGTTAAATAGGTATGGTAATTTAAAGTTATTCCACACCAAATCAACTTTTTTTAATACAAGAGAGAAAAGCTCCGTTGACAACAAATGGTTATGTAGTAAAGGACAAAATCTTGATTATAAATAAAAAGATTAGGTTTACTCTTGCAAGAACAAACTAATAGGTTAGCTAACAGTCTTTGTATATTTGTTGGTAGAGGTGTAGACCCAAAGAGTATGATTAAAATAAGTGTTAATGACACTAATTGAATCAAGTATATGCCCCATGTATAGAGAATACCTCACTTTTAGAGAACTACATGTAGAGACTCAGCAAGTACAGACTCCATACACCAGTTAAAAACTTAAATTATCAGATAAAATTAAGATAACACATCCTCCTCCTGTAACTTATTTAGCCTAGATATCGAGGAATTTTGCTAAATTCGCTTGCCAACTAAATTTATATCTATGTTGGAAATGTTATCACTCCATAACGACATTAGAAGATTCGTCTAAAATCAACAACCTGTTAGAGAAGCATAAGCTTGGAAAACTCCTCAGATATGGGCTGGCGCCTGAGTTTACTATGTGATAAACATACAAATAGGACATACCTTTAATAACTAATGTTATTTGTCTGGAGCATTAGTGCATGCCATGGTCACTCCCACAATTGTGCTTTCGTTGTATGAATATATAAGATGGTTTTATTGAATCCAGAGTTTTTACCAAATGATTTTCGCAAATGCAATATTTTTGTTCGCAACTTTCCAGATATCATATCTAATGCAATTTCTTTGTTCACAACTTTGCAGCGATGATTGACGACATATTAAGCACTAAAACACTGCTTATGTACATTATTATTCAGAATTTGAATATACTAACTCATTTGATTTAACTAATTAAATTGTAGTAACAAGATCAGCTAAAAGATTTAAAGATGAAAGGCTGGTGTTGTGATCGCCTAGATGCATTCACCTTGCTCAACCACTGCAGAATAGGAGTGCCACCCGGTTTCTTTGATTTAGTCCAACAAATCATCAATAGAAGGAAAGACAGGCATTGACAGGGCGTAATTTGCTATAAGTACCCAAGAAGGAATATGGCTGTAACTTATCTCGCGAGATGTGGATTAGAGAAATTAACCATTTTTTTGCGTTCAACAAACGAGTGGGGATTCTGTAATAGATTTTGAATTTGGCACGAGTCTTAGTTCATTTAGGTGGAAATTATGGAGAAATGGTGGGAGGTACACTGGACATGTGTGAGATTACAATTTTTTTTCGGAAGATAAACTTGAGTTGGGAGCTTAATATGCTTCTCTGGTCTGCTACCTGTTGTATGTTGTGGTCTTTTGTGTAATAATATTATTAACGTAGGTTGTATGTTGCAAGAACACATGTTTTTAATTAGGATTTGATGTTCCTGAGGTAACCTCAGGAAAATTACATGAGATAACATAGATTTTCCATATTAATGCACGAGGGTATAATTGTAATTACAGGATTTTTTTAAAAAAAATTCAATATTTACAAAAAGGGAAATTCCAAATGGTACCACTGTACAATTGGCTTTTCCATTTGGTACCATCCAACATTTTTGACTTCCAAGTGGCACCACTGTACTTTTGGCTTTTCCATATGGTACCATTCAACATTTTTTACTTTCAAATGGTACCACTGTACAATTGGCTTTTCCATATGATACCATTCAATATTTTTGACTTCTGTGTGTTACCATTTTTCTCTGATTTGATTTTAGTGAAAGGAAAATGGTACCATGTAGAAGTCAAAAATATTGAATGGTACCATATGGAAAAACCAATTGTATAGTGATACCATTTGGAAGTCAAAAATGTTGAATGGTACCATATTGAAAAGCCAAAAATACAGTGGTGCCACTTGGAAGTCAAAAATGTTGGATGGTACCAAATGGAAAAGTCAATTGTACAGTGGTACCATTTGGAATATCCCTTACAAAAATGTCACAAATATTTACACTGCTGCCTCAGGTAACTCTCCTGAGGTAACCTCAGGGTCCTTTTTCTCTTTTAATTATGTATATTGTCAATATATTATTTCAAATAAGTGTCATAAATTGAATAATTAATAAAGAAAAGTTTATATATTATTTTAAAAGTGTCAAGAAAAGTTTAATATATATTTTGTATACATTACTACTTTGTTTCATATTATACTTAAATTTAGATAAATACGTAAAAATGCAGTTAAAATACCATTTGTAATAAATGATTTTTTTTCTTTTCAAAATTAACATAAGATAAAACTGATTAGAAGTAAGATCAAAGTATACTATTTCTTTTGTATTTTATATTAGAGTAAGGATTGTGAGATACTCCATGTTTCACTATATATGTAAGACATCTATTCACACTTAGCAATTAAAAACAAGACTCAAAATATATGGTTATTTGGTGTATTATTTTTCTCTTCATATTTCACTTTACAATAAATAAAATCACAAGCGATATTACACAGAGTGTTATTTGTTTTGTTGCGATTTTATGTTGAGCAAAAAACTATGTATTCCCCATGTTTATTTCATATGAATTTATAATACTATTATTTATTAAAAGTTTGCAAGTTTGCAATTATATAATTAAATTTATAATTAAAATAAATAATAAAATGAATAAAACATACGTGTTAAAAAAATTTCTCAATGCAACATAATATCTTAGCATCTACAATGGAGGTATCTCTTAGATAAAATATTTAAATGACACATGTTTTAGGAATATGAAAAAGTATACACTCCAACCCACCATTCCCTTGGCAGCAAATATAAAAAATCATATTTAATTGTCTATATTTATAATAAAATATCCATATTAACATCTCCTGATTGGAGAACAATTTTGGGATTATAATATTTCTCAAAATCAAATGCCTTGTAATCAAAGGGAGTATAAAATTTGTCTTCAATAAATTTGTGCGAATGTCTGGGGATTAACTTGGTAAAAGAAAAAAAATTGGGGATTAGTAAATAAGAAATTTGACACCCTCCCAAAAAACGCAGGAAATTCTATGTACAAGCCCAAACTTTTAATGATTTAGCAAGGTAACATTTATGTTTTGGCCAACAGGGGTTGGTGATGGGTTCCTGCTGGTAGTGGTGGTTATGGAGAAATGAGAGGTGATAAATGAAAGTTGCAGGAGAAAAAAAAGAGCTTACAGATAAAAACAAGTCAGAATCTATCATTAACCTCTACAAATCAAAACTATTTAAACTTGAGGCTGGTAGCGTTTACACCAGTCGGTCTAGACTCTAGGATCTAGGAATCATCCTCCACATAGTGCGGTTCCACCTGAAAAGAAACTTGCAGAATTAAAAACAAGCGGAGAGCTGACCTGCAAGGATTTAACATGAGTTGTATATGCACTACAAACATGTATGCCTGCTGTGCGTAAATTCAACTTTGGTTACTAAGAGGAGCTAACCAATAGTTATGTTATGGCGATGACTAGAAATGCTAATCAATAATATGTCCAACCACCTACAGTAGACAGAGAGGCTTCGACGGAAACTTATCAACCAGCCAACTTGTCCTCACCGCCACAAGAACTTAAATGCAGTGTCGGCTGTGTTGACCACTTGCATTCAGCACTCGCGAAAAACACTCATCTTGGGTTCTGGAACTACACTAAATTCACATAACAACATATCTGCAAGTTTCAAGAAGCCATTTTACAAATCCCGGCTCCAATTCACTGGGACCATCTTTTTAGTTACTTATATTTGCAATAAACCATAGTTAAGTGAGTTACTTATATTCACTGGACCAATTATCAAATGTTTAACACTACACAAGATTTTGAGTGGTTTTTTCTCACCATTTCTCCGGGAAGGATGGCAGTGCATTGTAATTTGCAGAGAAAAAAGGAAGGGGGGGGGGGCGATTAATTCACTTACTTGTATAATTTGTCTGGGGTAATCTCTTTGACAGCCAAGCTAAGCTTCAGTCTTTTACCATTACTCGCTCTTAAAACATCAAGATCTACAGACTCTCCAACTTTGTTCCATACTGTATCTAAAAGCTGGAAACAAAATAGCACGTATACCTATAATATACATGGGATGCCTACATCCTTCTGCGTACGAAGAGCTACAGTGTGAGCAGGAAAAAAAAAAGGAACGTCCTAATGGAGTTTTATTATTGGGTACATATATTCAAAGCAACTCCGAGAAATACATGTACATCAATACACCATCTAGATAACAAAAGCAACATTACTGGTAATAATACTAGCTAGAGAAATCATAAATCAAATGCGAAGAATTATAATTGCAACTTAAGCCATGATAACCAAGAACTCGTGAGAATCTATCATAACCTCGAACTTCCATCGTGGCTTTCGTATTCCTACTTTTGACCACAAAAGACTTATGGACTAAATAGACAAAGCCAATAGTCCTGATAACCTTTTCTTAAAAAAAATTAAGTGTGCATAAAATATTGTTAAACACTCACTTTCATACTACTGTACAAAAATATCTTGCAATGACAACATTCTAGAAGGTAATATCGAATATACCTCCAATGTACTTCGGACTAATTTGCCATCACATTCTACTATGACATCTTTCCGACGTATTCCGGACTTACAAGCTTGTGAATCTGCAACCTGTTTCAATAACGACAAGCAAATTGTAGGGAATTACATATACAATTATACATGCATGGCCCGACAGAAGCAAATAATATAATCGGCCCGAAGCCCGCCAAACTGAGCCTATGATCACAAGTGCAAGTACACCATATAAATCAATCTATAGTTTTTAGAAAGAACCAAAAGGAAAATTTTTAAAAGACAATAGAGGCTCATATATCTGTAGAAACTACTGATGACTGGCTGTTCAAGATAATGCCATTATTATTAATCATCATCAAATACTAATTATGCTCATTAGTAACTAACAGGGTTTTTACGAAGATGATAGTCATGTTTTTTATTTCCGCTAGCAGGAAGTAGGTCACCGAAGTAGGGTTAAAAAGTTCCTTTTTTTGCCCTATAGAATCAAGGGCCTATTGACCTCGCTCTTAGTTCATACAATTACAAAAGAGAAAGAAAGAAAAAGGACCAGAAATTCTACAAAAAAATCAGGAAAAAATAAACCTCCATTCTTTGACTGACCTTGAACGCACTCCAACAATTTCAGCTTAGAACAGCACATTTCTTGTCAGTGTTTTATTTTTGACAAAGAAATCGAGAATATTATAACATGACCAAAGGTGGATAGGGCGAATAACACAAATTTCGAAACTCCATTATGTCATCCTAACACCATTACTAACTCCAAATGAATACCACTTCCCTCAACTAGATACTAACTAGAGGACTAAGGGGTCAATCAGCAGCTAATCACTGAGAGGTAGTAAAACATTAAAATTAAACTTTAACAAGTACCAAATTGGAAAAATATAACAAGCTTCTCAAGGTACTAAGCCATTAAGCACTGCTCATCTCCTTTGTCTGAATTAAGGAGAACCAGGGTCCTTTTACAAGCTCATGCACGAGGGGGGAAAAAGGTTGATGCAGTTGCAGAATCTGCAAACAAACATCATTCACAAAATTCCTTGGCAGATCTTTTAACACTTGATTCAACAAAGGAAAGAAAGTTAACTCTTAGGTCTCGAACAAAAATATGTTATGGTCAATTAACAACAAACAATTCCCAAGGAATTCAGCCTCTCCTTTAAGACCAAGGGTTGGAAGGTCTGAAAGGTGGTCTTAAGATATCGCGAAGGGTCTCAAAACATCCAGAGTCTAGAAAATTCCAAACCTACGAGTTTTGGAAAATGCTTTTGTGATTATATTTCACATCTGTTCTTGTTATTCATAGGGAATTTACTTGATTGTAGATGCCGTATGGCTTCTTTTTAATGAAATCCCCGTACCCTTATCAAAAAAAAAAAAAAAAAACACGATTCGTAAAGGAAAGGAATACCAATTAAAGGCTTCTGTTTATTAATATTAGAAGGACTTCAGCTATATTAAGTGTCTTCCTTTTTTGGGACTTCTGCAAGTAATGTTAGTTCTAGAAAACCTGAGTAAAAATCTTATTTAATTCCCAATATTTTATGAATAGAAAAAACTCTTCCAACTTCAGATAAGAAATGTTAAACTTTATCGATAACCTGTCAGGAATGCAGTAGTATATTACTAGTTGTAGTATGCTATATAGTAGTTATGTAAGGGTGGTTCGGTAATTTCTGAGTTTGTATGGTAGAGTATAAATAGCAGTACTGGTTGCAAGTTGAGGTTATGCATATTGAATATTGCAGAAAATGGAACTTGTTTCCACCAATCTCTCTCCCTATCTCTTCTTTCTAGAAACTATCTTCTTCCCCAACCTATCTCTGATCTATCTATCTCTTTCTATCTTTAACAATGATCTCTCAATCTATCTCTACTTCTCTGATCTATATCTCTACTTTTGCTTAATTTCTCTGTTTCTGAACTTATAAACTGGGCTATAATCAATCAATTATACAGCTTAAAATTCTCGCTGCAACGGTTGAGACGACTCAAACGAAGCTTATGGAGTGCAACTCGATTCGATTTCATGGAGTTATGCAGATCGCACTACAGGTGTTTAATTCTTGTACTGAACTACATAGATCTGCTGATTCTGGAGCATTCTAGGTGTTTTACTGTAGTTTCACTGTTTCAGTAGTGTTTCAGTAGTATACTGTATTGGTGAAGAATTGTTCTGTACAGAAGTTGTTTAATTACTGATTGTTAAAGATTAATTAGAGGGTCACGCTCTATGGAGAACCACACTATGGAGAACCACACTAAACTGAGAACCTAAGAACTCTAATAAGTTTAGCAGCAGAACTTTAGAATTCATGTGTTTGACTTTAAAATTCAGATGCATAACTTTTAAGTTCAGCAGCAGAATGTTTGTTGAAAGAAGTTAGTTCAGTCGTAGAACTTTGTAGAAAACTTAAGTTCGGTTGTAGAATTTTTAATTTAATGTGGAAAACTTTGAAGTTCAGCAGCAGAGAATTATATTTTTAGTACGAAACAAAATAAATTTTGCAGTATAACTCAATGGTAAGTAAGTTCAGTTGTAGAATTTTGTAGAAGAAGCAAGTTCTTTTGTAGAAATTTTAATTTAATGTGCATAACTTTAAATTCAGACTTTTAAGCATCATAATATTTGTTAAAAAAGTAAGTTCATTTGTAGAACTTTGTAGAGAAAGCAAGTTCAGTTGTAGAACTTTTAATTTCATGTGCATAATTTTGAAATTCAGTAACAGAATATATTTTTAGTACGAAATAAAATAGATTTGCAGTAGAACTCAATGGTAAGTAAGTTCGGCTGTAGAATTTTGTAGAAGAAGCAAGTCCAGTTGTAAAAAATTTTATTTTATGTGCATAACTTTTAAATTTAGTAACAAAACACTATATTTTTTTTACAAAACAAAATAGGTTCTGCAGTAGGATCCAATGGTTCTCCGGTTCTCTTTTAGGTAGTGGTTCTCATTTGAATCAAACCCTTAATTAGATGAAGTATGGTAAATCGAGAGTGAGGGATTGTGTGTTGATTTTGGATTGTCGATCGAGTGAACTGCTGATTCTATAGTGTTTAGAACGGTTGCGGGCGATTGTGTGTTGAAGTTGCTACTGATTCAGTTCGTCGTGGCAACTACAAACGGTACAGAGCCTTTAATGAAATGGTGTTTGAGGTACAACTACTTCTGGCACATAGGGAGAGTACTAGTCACAAACTCTAGAAGTTGAAGTTGGAGCAGATGATTGAATTAGCTGGACACAAATTCAAAGTATGAAAGAAAAGAGGCAGGATGAAAGGTTTATTACCCCTTCTGGTTCGGAGGTGCAAAAGAAACAAAACACGAAGGCGGTTCAGTCAAGAAGCTCACAAAGTTCTCCTCATTACAAGTTCAATTAAATACTCCAACATCTGAAGAATTGCCAGGTGAAGATAAAGAGGATTGGTACTTGGAGAAATCATTTGTATAGTTTTACGACTACCGAACTTCATTTAGCCCAAGCAGAATTTTGCAGAAGGCAATTGTAGTGGTGCTAAGGTGTTAAAATGGACATCTGATTTTCGAACAACACCTCGGGAAATAATGGGAAACAAAATTTGATAGCCTCTACAAAACTGGATGAATTGAGGTTGCATATGACAAGTAATGAAAAGACTATGACGAGGTTGGAAGTACTCCGCAACATTTTTAGTAGGAAATTCTAGTGAACTACAAGATAACTAGTGATTTGGAAAAAGGAGTGATGCAGCCCCTAAATGGTGGTGGACAAAGGAAATGACACTTCAAGATCATGAGGCCTCAAGGAAAAGGGTTTTAATAACCATCTTTGATCCAGGAGGATAAATATTGTGTTTCTATGATGAATATTACTGAAAATGAAACTTGTTTCCACCAATCTCTCTCTTTTCTCTCTCTAGAAACTATCTTCTTTGCCAAACTCTCTCTCTCTCTCTCTCTCTCTCTCTATTTTTCTGATTTTCTCCCCCTATATCTCCACTTTCGCTGCTTAATTTCAATGTTTCCACACTTGTAAACTGAAAAAGACCAAAAACAATTAAATATTCAACTCAGGAACAAGCAGTTCTTGACATAACCATATCCACATTATAGATTTCAAATTAAACACATTAGAACCAAAATATATCCAAATATAATGTGCAAAACTGATAAACAGATCTTACATGTATCATTTTTACTTGATTCTAATGAATATGTTGCTCAAGCATTCTTCTCCTTGCTCAGCAAATGAAAAACATTTATACCCTTGTAAACTTATGTCTTGATTTAGTTGAGAAACCAATATATTTGTTGTTAAATTATTAAAATTATTTCATATAATAAAATTGTTATATGATTTATATTTCTTCCAATTATATATTATTTAATGTTTTAAAAGTATTACTCCCCCCGTCCCAAAATACATGTCCCTTTTGCAAAAAAAAAAATTGTCCCAAATTACATGTCCCTCTCTTCTTTCCATACAAATATCTCTTCTTTCTATACAAATTTAAGTCTAATTTCCCAAAATTACCCCTATATTTGTATTTTCAATGCTTGAATTCTTTAAAACTTAACTCTATTCTCATTCTTCAATGCATTTGTTAAGGTTATTTATTGAAAAACCTTATCCAACCAACCTTTTTCTTAATATGCGTATTTTTTTTCAAAAGGGACATGTAAATTGGGACGGAGGGAGTATAATACAAATATTATGGATAAAATAATCATATTATTATAACTTTAACAAAATCCCGATCCAAAAAATATATTGTAATTCTAATAGAATTCTGTTATGAATAATAGTTTGAAAATCTAATAGAGATCTAATTAAGTATTAGAGAGCCAATTAATATTGAGTCATGCTATATTTGATAACTAATACATGTGTACTATTTATAGCTCGCAAAAGCCAATGGTTTGGCTTTAATACAATAGTATAGACATGCCATGCACAAACATTCAAGTGTAAACAGAAAGAAAAGAATAAAAATAAAATTCCAGTAGTTAAAATCTGGCCCCTGGGAAGACCAAGTGTCCAAGTGTCTTTGACAATAATTTAAAAAATTTACATATTTTGGTCTAAAATAAGTGTGCGATTAGTTGTCGAGTGTCCGCCACAAGGCTAAGTGAAAGAGGCAAAGTGAAAAATCTGCTTAATGAAGGCACCACTTATGATTACTACTAATTACTGGTGGAAGTACCTTCTAATGCTCATAAGATTTCACATCAAGAAAGATGAAAAAAAGAACAAATTAGCAAACCCCAAATAAAGAACATTGCCGCCAGCACATATTAGAAAACTCCAATTAAACAACAATGCCGCCAGCCGCCAGGCCAGAGAGGCTCCCCAACATAGAAGGGGGTGAGGGACCAGTGTCGTAAAAATAGAAAGATTATTGTTTACGGAGGACTCATAGTTAAGATTTTCTTAAACTTCGGACTATAAGGAGAGCCGACTGTTCAAGAACCATTTTGCTTCAATCCTTCGTACTCCACGCCATAGAAGAGTGAGTATTTATCTCTAAGTGTATTGTTTCCAGAGGAAACATAACTAAGATTATCTAAAACTTCAGTCTATAAGGAGAGCCGACTGTTCAAGAACCATTTTGCTTTAATCCATCATACTCAAAAGTTCTGACACAGTGATACAAAATAGTTAGGCACGTGACGTCGACCCTACATGACGCACCCTTAGAACCAGGGCAAAGAACTAAACTATAACTTTAAAAAAAATTGGGTAATTATCAAAAGCATCACTCATTGGGTCCAAAATCCAAATGTGTCAAATTAATCACTCATTGCAAAAATGACCCAATTTCGTCACTAATTTGAAAATTTGTATCAAGGAAATCATCTGGCAATGACTAAGTTGATACAAATATTCAAATTCGTGACTGAATTGAGTCATTTTTGCAATGAGTGACAGAGTGACGCACTTGATATATTTGGTCGCAATGAGTAATGACTTTAATACTTCACCCAAACTAAATCAAAGTTCAGGATCCCATTTGCTGTTTTTAATATAGTTAATGACAGAGCAGAGGGACAGAAAGAAGCAAAAGTTACAGGTAACAGGAAAGACGGCAACATTCAAACCATGGGAAAGATACTAGTAAACTGTAAACAGAAGTGCACACTTGTGCATTAGCTAAAGAGTAATGCTATTATGCTAGGCAACCAAAAAAGTTCCCAAACAATTTGTACAAAATGACACGGCATTGTTGACATGACAAAATGGGGAAATTTTAATTGGTGGAGTTAATGTGAATACATGTGGGGTCATTACATTTTTCACAACCAATCAGGATGCATGTGGCATTTGGGAACATTTTTGGGAGCTTTTTTTTGGTTCCCTAGCATTTTTCTTAGCTAAAAAAACCCTTTCCTTATTTAAGAAAAAAGTAAGCTTCATAACTCCAAACTATGCCAGGGCATAAGCCCTGTGGATAAGTGGCTGGACACGGGATCCTCAGTAGGCTGAACAAAGATCCAACTTGAGAGATGGCAGCCTTTAGAAGCAATAACAGTGAAATAGATGTGAATTGCGAACTCTCAACTGAACTGATTTACAAACACAAGCACTTCCCAGAAGAAAGACATACTAAATCTAGAATGAGAAGAATATTAACAATCTGAAGTTCTGTGTATACTCCAATCTGAGTGTTAAGGATTCAGGACATCCCTCCCTAGTGAAGAAAGCCTCCTAGTGGCTGCAAGGAACCAGCCTGCTGCACAAACAAAATGAAATTATAGTTTCCTACAATAGAGGCTTTTGGGCTGATGACTTTAGTAGTTTAGTTAGCCTCCACTTAGTAGGAATTGACTCCTTACTGTGTATAAGAAGTCTAATCTGGAGCAGTAAAATGTCATTTAGCTTCTGTTGGTCAGTACTTAACTAACTATTGCATCCTCGAGCATCCCCCTCCTTGATGACTTGTCCTACTACCAGCTTGGTAGCTTCAAAATTAGGTCCGGCTATTATAATAGGTGCACTTGTATTCCGCTCCTCACCCCAATACCAACCACATCCAGAAAAGGACAAGATGCCGCTACCAGAAGGTTGAGAAGAAATAAATTCTATTTTCTCTCCTATCTACCATGGCGACGAAGAATCCAACTACATGCTCATTCCATTTTCTACTTATCCCAAGTGCAGGGTAACCCCAAGAGGTTGTGGGTTTTCTTCTCCCAAGTACGAAAAACAAAACACAAATGGATGGGTAGATAAAATTTGAAGTTTTAACCAACACATTTGATATTTAATGTTGAGAACTCAACCACCAGGACAACAAGTTTGATGTAGCAAGATCCAATAAGTCAAGAACATACCTTGGTCACAAAAACACCGGTAGCAACATTAGGAAACTTTTCCATAACCTCTTCCAGAACATCTAAACAAGTTAAATGAAGATCGGCAATTTCTACACCAATCCAAGGCCCCTGATATTGCCTACACCAAAAAACAAATCACCGTACAAAATGTTGATGGAAGCAGAACCAATGATGAGAAATCATTATTTGGAAATAAACTAGGGACATTGCCAAATATGTAAATTTAAATTCAGAGATTCGTGCAACAGAGCAAGGAATCGGCATCTCGCAACTGGGAAAATTAGAGTTTATGTTCAGGAATTTACTTTCCCCTTCCAAATTAGTTGCAGAACTTCCCTTTAAAGTAAGCTTCAAGTTAGTAACGTTACTTTTCGCAACTGGGAAAATTAGAGTTTATGTTCAGGAATTTACTTCCCCCTTCCAATTTAGTTGCAGCACTTCCCTTTAAAGTAAGCTTCAAGTTAGTAACGCTACTTTTCGCAACTGGGAAAATTAGAGTTTATGTTCAGGAATTTACTTCCCCCTTCCAAATTAGTTGCAGCACTTCCCTTTAAAGTAAGCTTCAAGTTAGTAACGTTACTTTTGTTTTTAATAGGTTCTTTCTATCTGTCTCCACGTCACGTGGGTCCTTCTGAGAAAAATAACATTGTATTCGGACTCAAGAGGAAGTTACTAATTAATAACAGCGAATATAAGGTAATTAAAGAAGAAGAATATGTTGAGATGTATTGACCTATACCATTCTGTATGAAGAGGAGTACAATCTACCTAGCTGTACAATTAACTAACTATCCTCAAATCAGTTCCTAAATATCTGATACATTTAATATAAATATATCAATCTCCTATTAAGGAATGATACTAATTAAATACAAAATATTCTGCATTAACTTCTACACCCTCCCTCAAGCTGGAGCATACAAATTCCACATGCCCAGCTTGCACACCAACGCATCAAAAATCTCCTGAGAAAGACCTTTTGTTAATAAATCAGCTTCTTGTTGCTTGCTCGGTATATACACAACACATAGATCCTTTCTCTCAATTTTTTCTTTGATAAAGTGACGATCTATTTCCACATGTTTAGTTCTATCGTGATGAACAGGATTATGAGCTATATTGATCGCTGATTTGTTGTCACTGTACAACCTTAAAGGACCATTGCTTGGAAGTTTCAATTCCTTCAGTACTCGCTTAATCCATATTAGTTCACATACTCCTTGTGCAAGTGCTCTTAATTCAGCTTCGGCACTGCTTCGAGCTACAACTGGTTGTTTTTTACTCCTCCAAGTAACCAGGTTTCCCCATACTTTGGTGCAATATCCAGTTGTCGACCTTCTATCTTCAACTGATCCAGCCCAATCAGCATCCGTAAATGCTTCTATACTTCTTTCAACATTTTTTCTGAACAGTAGTCCATTTCCTGGTGTATTCTTGAGATACCTTAGAATTCTAAATACAGCCTCCAGGTGTTCTTCCAAAGGATTATGCATGTACTGACTGACCAGGCTAACAGCAAAGGCAATGTCTGGCCTGGTGTGCGACAAATATATTAATTTTCCCACTAGTCGCTGATACATCCCTTTGTCGACTTGCTTCTCCTTTGTTACATGTTTATATTTTCCTTTTGGCTCCACAGGTGTTCCTGCAGGTCTACATCCAAGCATGCCAGTCTCCTTAAGTAGATCCATAATGTACTTTCGTTGGGATATGAAAATGCCTTGTTTAGACCTTGCAACTTCCATCCCTAGAAAATATTCCATTGGACCAAGATCTTTCACTACAAATTCTTGAGCTAGCAAACTTTTAAGTTTTTTCAACTCACCAAGATCATTACCCGTCAATATTATGTCATCCACATAGACAATAAGAATAGCAACCTTATTACCTACTGAATGTTTGAAAAATAATGTATGATCTGACTGACCTTGTTTATACCCATATTTTTTGAGTACTTGATTGAACCTCTCAAACCATGTACGCGAGGATTGCTTCAATCCGTAGATTGATTTTGTTAACTTGCATACGGTTCCGTTCCCATACCTTCCTTCAAATCCAGGAGGGATTTTCATGTACACTTCTTCTTTTAGATTTCCATTGAGAAAAGCATTTTTGATGTCCAATTGATGCAAGGGCCAATCAAGATTAGCAGCTATTGATAATAAGATTCTTACCGTGTTCAATTTTGCAACTGGCGCGAACGTCTCTGTATAATCCACTCCATATTTTTGAGTGAAACCTCTTGCTACCAATCTCACTTTGTATCTTTCTATAGTTCCATCAGCTTTGTATTTGACTGTAAACACCCACTTGCATCCCACCACATGCTTGTCCTTTGGTTTGTCAACTATCGTCCATGTGTTATTGTCTTCCAATGCTCCAATTTCCTCATAAACAGCCTTCTTCCATTCAGGATGTGAGAGAGCTTCATTAATGTTTCGAGGGATGTCTACTTTTTCAATGTTTGCATTGAAAGCTTTAAACTTCGGAGTAAGCTTGCTATAACATACATGATTAGATATAGGATGCATAGTACATGCCCGCACACCTTTTCGTTTGGCAATGGGTAATTCTGTTTCTAACATGTTAGAAGACTCATGGTTAGGAATAGAATCATGTGAGATAGGATTGACGAGATTACTTACAGAAGGATTTGTCAATGGTTCAGACTCATGGGTTGCTGGAATTGTAGTTGGCTGTATTACTTGATGTTTCTTTGGTCGCCGAGAATAGACTAACACCTCTGTATTTTTTTGTTGAGGTTGCTGCCCTGTTTCTTCTTGTAAATGAGAATGAGTGACATCAGATGTGATATTAGAATCAGTATCACTTATATTTGGTGTGGCAATAGGCAAACATGTGTCCCAATGCGAAGCATCACTCTTTGTCCCTCCCTCAAACGAAGAGTTGGAATAAAAAGGTTTTTCCTCGTTAAATGTGACATCCAATGAAACATAGATGCGTCGCAAATCAGGATTATAACATTTGTATCCTTTTTTTGAAGAGGAGTATCCTAAGAAGATACATTTTTGGGCACGAGGATCAAATTTTGTATTAGGTCCTAACACATGAACATAAGAGGTGCAACCAAATGTTTTTAGAGGAAGGTTAGAGAGAAGATGAATATTAGGATAAACTGTAAGAAGGGTTGAGAGTGGAGTTTTATATTGTAAAACTCGTGAAGGCATCCTATTAATAAGATATGCAGCCGTAAGAATAGCTTCCCCCCAAAAATGTTTTGGAACAGATGTGGTAAACATAAGGGCTCTGGCTACCTCTAATAGGTGGCGATTTTTTCTTTCGGCAATTCCATTTTGTTGGGGTGTGCCAACACATGAGCTTTTGTGTATAATTCCATGAGAAAGAAGGTAATCTCCCAAGATAGAATTGAAATATTCAGTTCCATTATCAGTATGCAACACTTGGATATTAGCATTGAATTGAGTTTGAATCATGGAATGAAAATTTTTAAATTGAGATGCAACATCAGATTTATTTTTAAGAAGGTATACCCAACTCACACGTGTATGATCATCAATGAATGTAATGAACCAACGTGTATTGGTGATGTTTGAAACTCTAGAAGGACCCCATATATCGCTGTGAATAAGAGAAAATGGATGCGAAGCTTTATAAGGACGAGGGCGAAAAACTGTTCGAGTATGCTTTGCAAATTCACACACTTCACATTTAAACATGCTCAAGTTTTTATTACGAAAAAATTCAGGAAACAAGTGTTTCATGTAGGGAAAACTAGGATGGCCTAGCCTATAATGCCACCGCATAATATCATCATAACCAGAAACATTACATCCATAAATGGTGTTATTTTTCAATTGAGTAGAGGGCAGATCCACATCAAAGTAATACAGACCATTACACTCCTTCGCACTCCCAATCGTCTTCCCGATGATAAATCCTGAAAAATACATTGAAGGGGTGAAAACTTAGCTTCGCATTTTTGGTCAAGAGTGAGTTTACTGATAGAAAGAAGGTTACATGACAAATTTGGAACATGAAGAACATTTTTAAGAGTAACATGAGGAGATAAAACAACTGATCCTTTCCCAGCCACCGTTGAAAGGGTACCATCAGCAATTTTTATTTTTAAATTACCTGGACTAGGGTGGTAAGAAGTGAACTGATGCGATTGACCAGTCATATGGTCTGAGGCACCTGAATCTACAATCCAAGGGGAGTTTTGTACAGTAAGAGCAGCAGGAATACCTGACTTGGAAGATACAGTTGCTGGTTCAGAAACAGTATTGGCGTTTAAAAGCTGATGAATTTTATTTATCTGCTCCGCTGTGAATGGAAACTGTTCAGCCTGGACAGCAGTGTGTGCTTGTTTAGGAGGAGCACGTGGTTTCCAGTCTGCTGGTTTTCCATGGATAATCAAACACTTTTCTACAAGATGACCAGGCTTGTTACAGTGAGTACACCAAGGACGCTCTTTACGATTTCCACGCAAGTCAGCACCAAAACTAGGGCCACGGACAGCAAGCGCAGAGTGATCGCGGACAGAAAATGCAGAGTTATCAATTTCTGTAGCCGTAGTGGGACCCATCATGACACGCTTTCGACTCTCCTCTCTACGCACCTCTGCAAATGCTTCACGCACAGAAGGAAGAGGAGACTTTCCAAGAATACGACCACGAACCTCGTCCAATTCACGGTTCAATCCATGAAGAAAATCAAACAACCTTTCTCTATCAAGCATTTTTTGATAAAAAGAGGCATCTTCCTTGCACTTCCAGTCAGGCACATAAAATAAATCAATTTCTTGCCAGAGATTATTAAGAGCATTATAAAATTGTGTTACCGTGAGATTTTGTTGTCGTTGGTCACGAAGTTTGGACTTGAGTTCGAATACTTGAGCAGAGTTCTCAAGATCAGAGTAGGCCTCTTTAACGGCTTCCCATAGTTCTTGAGCAGTGGAAAGAAATAAATACGTTTTTCCGATATCCACCTCCATAGAATTTATAAGCCATGCCATTATCAAAGAATTTTCTGAATCCCATTTGGCGAATGAAGTATCAGTTTTCTCTGGTGCAAGAGTGTCACCATTCAAATAACCAAACAAACCTCTACCACGAAGGTACAAAGTCACTGAACGTGACCATTGCAGAAAGTTTTGACCATTTAACTTATGAATTGTGATTTGAAGAGAAGGCTGGTTTTCAAAAGAAAGATTGGAAGCACCACTACCGGTTGATGTTTTTTTTGAGTTGACGGAAATGTCATCTGATGATACTGTGGAGTTGTTGGCCATTGTTATTTATCAATGGCTGAAGAAGAAGATGCACAAAAAATAAGTCTCTGATACCATAAAGAAGAAGAATATGTTGAGATGTATTGACCTATACCATTCTGTATGAAGAGGAGCCTGTTAAATAGGCTGTGGTACAATCTACCTAGCTGTACAATTAACTAACTATCCTCAAATCAGTTCCTAAATATCTGGTACATTTAATATAAATATATCAATCTCCTATTAAGGAATGATACTAATTAAATACAAAATATTCTGCATTAACTTCTACAGTAATGCTGCTCATCAAACAACTACTCATGCATATCCATATTTTAACTTTAAGATGTTGAACAGTGAACTTAGCCTGTATATTTTTCTTAAAATGTGGTGAAAACAAGTTTCAGATGACAAATATGTTAGCAAAATGGTGAACATTTTACTCCTAGGAAATCTTGGTTTTTTTAATAACTTTTTGTCATAAACTAATCCTTTCGTTTTATACTGATAATCCCCTTCCCAAATTTGGCTGTTGAAAAACAACATACCACTTTTGATTGTCAGAAGTCCTAGTACACCCTTACTTAAAAGCATCGTCATTGTGATTATACTCTACTGATTTAAGAATTTCAAAGTCAAAGGCCAATAATGGTATCCCAACATAGTTTCCATAGAATGACCCAGGTTTAAATGGGTCCAGTAAAAATGAATGAAAGAAAGTAGTACTTATCCGGTAAAAGAATTAAGATAGACAAGTTCATAATTTCTAGTCTTATTTTATGTACACATGACCATTTGACGATGCAACAAAGAATTTTGTTAACAGAGACCTGGGGTGCCATGCTGAAATTTCCCCTAAAAATATAGTACTATTTAAAATGTTGCAAAATGGGTATGGGAAAAAAAAATGGTAATAAAGCTTACTATCCTCTGAGCAATTAGGCTAGCAAGGAAAGTAACAACAATGTCACTAGATCATCTACATCATCAATAATCAGAGACTTGAGTTTTAACTTGTACAATTCAAAAACTGAACCAAGTATGCATTATGCATGGAGATGAGCAGTAACTGACCTGGAACTTTTAAAATGCTTCCACCAACTTGAGACGATATTAATTGGTAAAAAAGGAGAATCATAGAACATAAGCCCAATGACTTCTCCATCATAGTTTATAACTGCTCCTCCATCCTTCTCCTGTAGAAAAGATTAACATACAAATCAATTAACCACCCTCACGTGATATAGCTTGCAAAGCTAAAACCTTGAACAGGGACATCTAAAGATTAAAACATTTTGTAAAGTTGTAATGCAGCAAAAAAAATATTACAAGAAATTTCTTCCTAGACCACAGTGAACCGAACGAATGTGACCTTATAGACTGTTGGACTCTGAGAGAGAGAGAGAGAGAGAGAGAGGGAGAGAGGGAGAGAGAGAGAGAGAGAGAGAGAGAGAGAGAGAGAGAGAGAGAGAGAGAGAGAGAGAGAGAGAGGGAGGGAGGGAGAGGGAGGGAGAGGGAGGGAGGGAGAGAGAGAGAGAGAGAGAGAGAACCGGATGATTGCTATTCTCTACGTAATAGAGCTCATTACAATTCAAAATAACTTTACACCGAATTGTCCTGAACAAAGAGGGGGGCAGTAAGCAGCATGGTACAGAAGATATGATTTTACGGAACCGCAAAGAATTTATAGATATCATACCCGAAAGTACCAGAACCAACAACCTGAGCAATTGATTTATAAGTGCGGGCAAGGGTTATAATCTTGGTCCCAGGAGAGATGTTAAATAAATTGGAAGCAGGAAGCTTGTTGGTTGGAAGGATAGAGCAGGCAACATCCAGAGGCCTAAGAGTTGCAGTTGGCAACGGGGAGTTGGATTGTATCTTAACAGCAGCAAGATTGTAGTGGAAATCGCAAGCAAGCACTTGACCCTTACATATCTTACCATCCCATAAATACACATCAACCTCAATTTGAACAGGTTCAATACCATTGGTACGAACAAATAAAGTGGCTGGACAGATAATGGTACTTAAATATTGGTGAGTCGTCGTCGTCGTCGTCATCAGATCCTCCTCATCAGTCTCGCATTCAATAATAATTCCACAACCCCAAAATACAAGTTCCCCTTTTGGGCGTTTATTTCGAGGACCATATCCATGCAATCTTCTTAAAAGTGTATCGTGTTGCAGTGGCAGTCCTCTGAGCACGGCCATATCAGCTGGTAGATTACGAGAAAGGATACCCACAACACTCGGAAAAGCTTTAGCTGCGGCCAACTTAGTTGTAAAATCCCTATTACTTTCACAACTTAGATATGTATCATAACTAGTCGGATCCTTCTCCCACAATTCAAAACTTTTCTTACCACGCTCCATACCCCTTTCGCCTATGCCTCACCACAAACCCTAACCCCCAATTCCCAGCTTGCTTTATAACCTCCTTTTTCTTTTGGGTTTATTCTACTTTTTCCACGTTTTCAAATAAAAAAAATCCAAACCAAAAATTACTCCGAATAAATCCAACTGTGTCCATCCTTTCCATTTTTTTTATTTCAAAATAGGGTGTTTAGCCGTTTAGCATACATTTTAACATAAATTTTAAGGATAGTTTCATAACTTATTTTTGAAATTGTTTTTTATAAAAATAGAACAATCCTATTTTTATACAAAAAAAAAATTTTAAAAAATAAGTTATACAACTATCCTTAAAATTCACCTTAAAATGTGTGTCAGAAAGTTATAAAAAAAATAAGTGTAAAGAAATGAATAGGACGGAGGGAGTAACATAGAGTATTCATTTTTGCTTCTATTTTTTCAATATATATAAATCAAAAACAATGTACTATATATATTTACATATTTTATTTTCTACTAGCTTATATAACTAGTCGATAAACAAAACTACCTCTATCTTTTGTCTTATATATATATCATGTATTCCATTCTATTATGTAATCTGACTAAGACATTTTGTATTCAACATTATTATGAAATATATCCTTCTTCTTCTTCTCTATGCTTTTATCTAAGCTCCATTAATGGAGCTGTCATTGTACTGCCTGCTGGAATTTACCATCGATCATTTTACTCGTAACTTGCCTATTATGTGACCTTTTAAGACATAATAGTGATCAGCTATTCAGTTGAAACTTGACAAGTAAAAGATTTCGCACTTTATAGTGATCAACTATTCAGCTCAAACTAGACAAGTTAAAGATTTAGCATGTCTGATCTCTTGCATGAAATAACAATTATATTGTTATGGATATGAGATAGTCAGGGGTGGCCTTGGCTATAGGCGAAATAGTCTTGTGCCTAAGGCCCCCAAAATTCAAGGGTATTGTAGATATATTTTGTATGAAGACTTATATATGTTGAGTCCAAATTACCAAGAGATACTTGAAAGCCAATAAATGCATATAGTTACATAAAAGAGATGAGAGGTAACTATCTAAATGTTTGGATTGCTTATACAATTCCTCTAACGATACTCGTTATAGTTGTTTATGCGGAATGGAGATTTTCAAAATTAAATTCGATTAAATCCTATCTTCGTTCAACCATGTCTCAAGAAAAGTTCAGTGGTTTAGTTATGTTGTCCATAAAAAAATTATGGTTCACAAACTTGACTATGTGAATTTGATTGATACGTTTGCATCTAAAAATGCAAGGCGTGTTATATTTAAATAAAATAATGAGATTATTTTACATACTATGTCGTCGTTTGTTTTATTAGTAAAATTTAAGTGTATGTTTTGTTTATGAAAAAAATTAGGGCCCCATAATAAAGGTTCGCCTAGGGCCCCTTGATTCTCAGGACCGCACCTGGAGATAGTCATGGTCTGAGTTATCTTTTTCTAGTAAGGACTCTAGTACTGGGGAATATATAGTCAGAGAAGGAAGATATAAAGTACAAATGTGGTACATATTCTGTCTGTCTCAGTAGTTTACCTAAGTGGAGGCCAGTACTTGTTGGGTGACGGTCAAGTGGTGAACTTGACTGGTGTTAACTACGGAATGCATTTTCTGGTAGTCAGTAATCACTAATACTCTATCCCATATAATTCAGTCAAATGTAGGATTTTATTTGTGTCTTTGCTTTGCTTAGTCAATGGCTCAATGAAGGTGATTATATTAAATTGAGCTAAAAAGGTGCATCAACATACAACATTTTACTAGTCATTAATATGATGTGTGTTTGTCAAGCTATGCGGCTTTTTGTTGGCGAATCCTGTATGGACTCCTTTTAATCGCCCGCATGATCATCTTCCTGCAAGGTTCGATTTTGTTAAGACTGTTGACAGTCGCTTTGGAACATGTTTAGAAACTAATCATCCGTTGTGTTTCAAACTGTAACAGGAAGGAGTATCTTGAATCCTTTGTGCAGAAATAACACCGTGGATACCACAGCTTGATTGCAGAAATTTATACAGCTACAGCAAATGAATGTATCAGTGTCTGGACACTAATTCAAGTCTTTCTATATCTACTACCATGTTGTACTATTGTCAGTTTGGTTTTCTGAATAAATGCAGAACTAATATAAATTGTTGGGTTTGATATATGAATATATGTCCTGTGTGTACCTTGTATGACTGAGAATGATGCCAGATAACTGATATTAACTGATGTGTTGGATTTATGAAAATGTCCTGTTTGTACCTTGTATGACTTGTGTTTGAGAATGGTGCGATTTATGTTCTCTCTGGCATATACCAGAAGTGACCTTTATCTTATACAGTCTAGTCTGTTTTCTTATTGGATGTTCAACCAATCTCCCTGTTTATGAAGTTTAAGATCCTAAAATAACATGTGTAGTACTTATGCTTAGAATGATGCGTAGGGCAGGTCCAAGAAATTAAGTACTTAATTCTTTTACACTTCTGTATAGAGATGGTTTAATTATACGTGGATTAGATAAATGTTTTATTTCTAATATGGGACTTGGTAATATGTCAAGTTCTATGATTTATGTTTCTTCGACAAGATATGTTTTAATTTTTTTCGTAAAAAATTGTTGGATTCTGAACGGGTTTTTGTAACACAGCATATCATACTGCGGTTTTCTATCGCGGGATGTGTAAGGTAAAATTATTGGTGTGAATGCATGAATGATATATTTTTTATCGTTGTATAGTGGTATGATATGTTACATAAATCGTTTGTTGTGGACCATTGCCTGCTAAGGAAATGGAAATGGATCGGAGGAACTCATGAGTTTCATAAGGTTTCCATTTAGGTCCATTTCAGAATTTTAAAAACTTGAAACACTTGTACTTCTACGATGCTTGGAGGCGGGATAGGACTGAGACGACGGAAGTTGGAAGAAGAGCGGAGCCTTAGAGCATCTTCAATAGAAGTTGCCAAGAAGGTTGCCAACATCTATGTGGCAAGCATTCTTGGTTGCCTTCCTATTGGAGAGCCAATGTTGACTTAAGGTTGCCAACAATTGTTGTCAAAAGTTGGCAATTTCCTCAAATGGTTAAAGTGCATATTTTTTTTTAAAAGAAATATACTAATATACCTATTTTACATGTATTCCTTCAAATTTACATTATTTAATTTAGCAAAAAAAAAATTACATTATTTAATTACTCATATGGGGACCATTTATACAACTTTTAGAGTTGTCAACCATTGGATCATTTTTCTATTCAAAGTTGCCAAATTGAAGATCAATTTTTTTTTTTTTTATGATTTGGCAAAGTTGACAACTTGATTAGCAACTCCTATTGGAAATGCTCTTAGGGCCTATTTGGATAGGGGGTTACAAGAGGTTGGATTAGAATGGGATGAGTTAGGTTGGGAAGAGATGGGTTGGGTTGAACCCTTATCTTGTTTGGATGTAAGGGTTGAGTAATGAGGGTTCAACCCTTACCTTATTTGGATGGAGGGTTAGGTTGGGAAGGGATTATAATATAATTAATTAATATTTTTTTAGAAATATTTATTCGGAAATATTTTTTCCAAAATATTTTTTCAGAAATATTTTTTCTCGAAATATTTCTTCAGAATTTTTTTTTCTAGAAATATTTATTCGGAAATATTTTTTCCCGATATATTTATTCAGAAATATTTTTTTCAGGAAAAAATATTTCCGAATCAATATTTCGGGAAAAAATATTTCCGATTTTTTTTTCCAAAATACTTATCCAATATTTCGGGAAAAAATATTTCCAAAAACTATTTTTTTTTGAAATACTGATCTGGAAATATTTTGTCCGAAATATTGGTTCGGAAATATTTTTTTCCGAAATATTGGTTCGGAAATATTTTTTTTCTGAAATACTGATCCGGAAATATTTTTTTCCGAAATATTGGTTCGGAAATATTTTTTTCCGAAATATTGGTTCGAAAATATTTTTTTCTGAAATACTGATCCGGAAATATTTTTTTCCGAACTATTGGTTCCGGAATATTTTTTTTCTGAACCACTGATCCGGAAATATTTTTTCCAGACTCGGAAATATTTTTTTCGAAAATATTTATTCGGAAATATTTTTTTCGAAATTATTTATTCGGAAATTTTTTTCCCGAAATATTGGTTCGAAAATATTTTTTTCCGAAATATTTTATTCGGAAATATTTTTCCCAAAAATATTTTCTCGAAAAATATTTCTGCGGAAAATATTTTCTCGGAAAATATTTCCATAAATATTATATCTAAAAATATTTTTTCTCAAAATATTTTTTTCCGGTATTTTTTTTTCAAAAGTATATCAATTAATTACGTAATATATATAACATACAAAATAATAATCAAAATAAATTATATGCTTATTACTTTTGTTTATACATGATTGAAAAGAAATTTTTTTTAATTAAAATGGCATTGGGCAACAATGTTCAACACCCCAAATCGGGGTGTTGAAACACACCCCATTTCCATTATACTAGAATCCTCTCTCAACCCTTGACCAACCCCTATAATCCCAATCCTCCATTTTAGACTTCAGTTGTGAAATTTGAACCACTCCCAACCCAACCCAACCCAACCTAACCCATCCCTCCCCAACCCCCGATCCAAACAAAGCCTTAGACTTTTACTATCATCAGAACGCCTTTACCCCCAAAGGGCACATTAGAAAAATTGTGATTATAGTAGAATTTCTTCCGGATGTAAATCTTATTTGCCTGCTATCTGTTTGAACAATTGCGATGAAGCTTCTTACAAATTGTTTGTGTATTTCCAATTTCTTTTAGCCACTCTAGTTTTATGTAAATAATTTTAACTGAATCATCCACCATGGGTGTTTCAGTTGACTGGAATCGTGATTTAGGGGCTTAGAGCGTCTCCAAAGGCTCATGACCCTTACCTATATATGAGATAACTGGACATTTTTAGGGTTTTTCTCCAAAAAAACAAGCTCCAATGGTTGGGTCCCTTCCCAATACTTTTTAGGGGAGAAAAAGTAGGACCCTACATATGAGGAACGTGATTGCACACCCCATATATTGGCCAGGTCACTCCCGCTACAATTTCTTGTTCATGGAGGCCCAATGTGCTATTTTTCTAATTGATATTTTTTAATTTCAAACTTTAAAATTTCAAAAAACTAAACTAAAAATATTTTGAAAATATAGGGGGTGGATATAAGGGTTATCATTGGAGTAAAACTTCATTTTAATTTCCTATACTTTTTAAAATCCTTATTTTAGGGGTTGAGGAAAGGAGGTCTCCTTGGAGATGTTCCTATCATCCCAAAATTATAGGTTCGATCTCATTGGGTGATTATAGGTTCGATCTCATTGGGAGGCAGGCACCCTGCTAGTAAGATTAGTCGAGATGCGTGAAAATTGTTTCGGACAAAAACCAAACCAAACAAAACATATCCAATATATCCCGCACAAAACAGGATCGGAAGGACCATGCCCCTGCACGGAAACCAATATAGTGGATGTAATATTGTTAAAATAAATGAAGTAGTGGGTGTAATAGTAATTTTATTGTTAAAATAAGTGAAGTTATGGGTGTAATAGTGTTAAAGGGTTGAAAAGGTGGAGTGAAATAGTGGATGTAATAATGTATTTTATTGTTAAAAGTTACTATTTTTAATAATGTAAAGAAATGAAATGAACGGTCTAAAATAGAAAGTGTAAAGAAATGAAAAGGACGGAGACACGCGTCGGGCATGCTATTGCCCAAAACGGTTCTTTTCCTTGTTACAATAATCATCTTCTGGATCAATTATTTGCTCCTGCACCACCTGCGTGTCATATTCTAAGTTCAACACCTGTTTACCTACTACAATTTTTTTAAGCTCCATAGTTGTTGACCGTCTGCCTGGAAAGTAATTAAATTGCAAGAATTTCATTGGATGATCCCTGTGCACCACATCAACATAGTGACAGTTTAATATATATATATAAAGTACTCCTATATTTAATTATCTGATTCCTGAAGATATTTTTGTTTCTTCACTTTTTGAGCCAAGATATTTTTGGATCAAGATCTGGCCTTTCCATTTTTTCAACCCAAACAATAAACAAATCTTGCACTTTTTTTTACTCAAACCCAAGTTCAAAACTTCAGCCAATCAAACTCCTACTATCAGATATTAGGTTAACCAAAATCCTCCATTTTCATGGTCTTAAGTTTCATTTTCATCTCCTTGCACATACATATGGGACTCTTCTTGCACTATATAAAGAAAGGTCCTTTTAAGTTTTATGCATGTAACCACAATTAGTTTCTTTAGTGTCAAAATGTGCAATATATGTATAACTGTGATCATATCTCATTCTTCATAAATTTATGTAAGCAAATCTTGAATTCTTGATATGGTACATGCAATCCATTCAATTTTTTTTTAATGAAAAGCCATCTAGTTAACACCTGTCCTTTGGCTAATATAAACAAACAAAAAGAAATAGTTTACCAAACAGCTTTCCCAATGGAGAAAGACATGGGGGATCAACATGGTTGCTACCCATTTTGATTCCCTTTTCATCATCAACTTGCCACCTGTCCATGAATCTATTCAGCAAAATTATACTCCCTATGTCTCTTAAAACATTTCCTGTTTACTAAATCGGGACTATCAAAATACTTTTCCTCTTTCTATTTTAAGCCATAAACAATAATATTCAATACCCACTACTCCACCCACTACTCCTTAAAAACAATATTCAATACTCACTACTTCACTCACTACTCCTTAAAAACAATATTCAATATCCACTACTCCACCCACTACTCCTTAAAAAATAATATTCAATACCCACTATCCACCCACTACTCTTTAAAAACTATATTCAATACCCACTACTCCACTCATTACTCCTTAAAAACAATATTCAATACCCACTACTTCTTAAAAACAATATTCAATACCCACTACTCCATAAAAAAACAATATTCATTGCCAGTTATCTTAAAACCCGTGTTTTTAGTCAAACGGGAAAAGAATAAAGAGACGGAGGGAGTAGTATAAATACTCTCCTTGCTTATCACATTTCACAAATCTTGATCACTCTTCTTCTTCGTTGTGTTTCTTCCTTTTTATAAGTGCATTGGTTACATTTTGCACCATTATATAGTTTTATGGATCAGCCAGGCTTAGTTCCAATGTTAGAAGTCACTGGTTCAAGTTCATCGTATTCGGGTGAATTATGTGTTGCTGTTCCTCAAGCAATGGAAGGACTTCAAGGTGCAAGTCCTCCCCCGTTTCTTGCGAAGATCTGTGAACTTGTTGATGATCCAAGGACCAACCATGTTGTTTCTTGGAGCAAAGGGAACAATAGTTTTGTTATTTGGGATCCTGACTCTTTTGCCACTGAACTTCTTCCCAAGTACTTTAAGCACAGTAACTTGTCAAGTTTTATCAGACAGCTTAACACATATGTAAGTATTTGTATTACCTTCTTCAAACTTTATAAAGTCAACCCTAAAGTTTTTTTTATCTTGTCTCTGGTTTACAGTTCTTCACTAAATTTACAGTGTGCTTATCTTATCTTATGCATTCTATCAAATTTCAATATAGTACTCTAGCTTTGTAAATTTCGCTTAACTTATGCTTTTAGTCATTTAAAAAGGTCGTGCTCGTTGCGATGATAAGTGTTTACTTGCTATCTGCTAAGTCATGTGTTTGAACATGTGTAGATAGCCTCTCTATAAAAAGTATGGGTAAGGTTAGTTTATAATTGTAGCATACATAACAATCTTCCATGAATCTGTTGACTGCATATAGGAAGTTAGGAATTGTCAATCCACTGCAGATAGGATATGCTTCATTTGTAGAGTATGATTTCTGTAATCTCTAGTTACATATCCAAGATACAAATAGTGGATAAGAATAACATTTACTCTGATTTTGATTTTCATGTCACCTTTGATTGGAAAGATGGAGCTTGCTATTTGGTCTATCCCACATGAATTTGCCTATATGTCAAGTTACTAGCTAAACCCTGAGGTTGTCAAGTTACTAGCTAAACCCTGAGGTGGTCTTAATATGAGGTCTTGGGAGGTGGTCTTAATTAATTCATACATCTTTTACAGTCCTATATAATTCTTCGCTCCACCGTTTTCAGGAAGTTGGAATTCATCTTTGTATCCTCTATATTCTCCTCCGCTCTATATTTTGATGTGCTCTCAACCTTGAATTCGACTTCCACTTCTTCACAACCTCTCATTGTAGAATGACAACCAAATGGCAAGGTAGCCTATATAATATTGGATGTCAGTTATTGCCATATAAGGAATTAGAGAAGATCAGTAAAGAACAAATACATACATAATTATTATTCTTTCTGTTCTTAACCAGCATCATAAGCAATGTTTTAGTAGGTTCCAGGTATTGATAAAACTTAAAATTCTTATAGATATAGGGTTCATTAGTTACTCAAATATCTCCTGGCCGTTGAACAGGGTTTTAGAAAAGTTGATCCAGACAAATTGGAGTTTGCTAGTGAATGGTTTTTAAGGGGACAGAGGCATCTTTTGAAACAAATTAAGAGGCGGAAACCACCTTCTCATCCTCAGAATTTACTCCAAGGTCCCAGTCATTCTTGTGTAGAAATAGTTCAGTTTGGTTCAGATGCAGAAATTGATTGCGTGCAGCTTGACACACAAGTTTTAAGGGTGGAATTGGTTAGACTTAGACAAGAACAACAGAACACTAAAGCACACCTAAAAGCTATGGAATTTAGATTAAAAGACGCAGAGATTAAACAACAACATATGATGGCCTTTTTGAATAGAATGATCCGGAATCCGAGTCTAGTTCAGAAACTAACTGAATCAGGTAGAAGGGGTGAGCTTGTGGAAGCAATTAGCAAGAAGAAAAGTAAGGCAATTGATCAAGTTTGTGGAAGTGTTGAGGTCAGAGGAATAGGTCAAGGTAACAGGCAAATTTATGTGGAACTAGGAACTAAGGATCTTAGTGACATAAAAATTCCGGAAATGAACACACTTTCCATTGAAATGCAAGCACTAGAAGAAACCTCAAAAAGGAGTAACGAGGGACAAGAGGGAGGAAATAACGGACTTGATAAGAAGTTTTGGGAAGACTTGTTGAATGATAGGAATGAAGAAGAGTCAGGTTTGTTTGGCTGATCAGAGTGATTTGTAGTGTAATTCAGATTAAGATGGTTACCTGTCTGACTTGATCATCCTGGAAGACATTGACTATCTTATTTTTCTTTCGCCATCATATATTTGAAACCTACTTTGTATTCTATTTTTAGTGCTATCTTTGTTGGTTGGAAAAATAATTTTTTCATAGATTCATAGAGGCCGACTAAGCATCGTTGATTCAAAGGGTGCAGGTTATCTTCATGTTCTGATTTTTTTCATAAGGGGCCTCCTTAAAGACATTAACATATTCAGATAATGTCTTTTAAATTACGGCTTGCTTTTAGATTTCAAACCATTAAGCTCTAACAAATTTATTCCTAATTAGGAGTAAATTTCTGGCAGCTAGTATTTAAGAGCTAAAGGCGGCAGCTTGAATATACGAAACACAGTAGCTGCGAATTCTTTGTGACAAGTGATGGCGCTGTTGTGAATAATGTGGCAGGTCGTCCTTGTGGAATTCGTCAATGGTAAGTCAAATCTAACGCTACGTAGTTTGAATAAGCTCCGGTGAAGGTGATCATATGCTTAATTAATGTGGCAAAGTTTCACTGGTATAATGTAGGTTGCTAAAGCCCTATACAGCAAAAATGTTTGGATGGCAGTTCCTACCATGGACGTTTGAACTATCTTTCCAATTAGCTGTATTGGCTTCTCTAGTGTTGTACCCCCAAATTTCCATTTCATACTGAAATGATTTTATGTTGTTTTCGTTGTATTTTCAACTGTTAGGTGAGATTCCAGTTTCTGTGTAGTTCCAAATAATAAGCTTGTGTATCTGGAAAATCCTAGTTGATATTTGGGTTTGTGTATAATTTCAAATGAAAAACTTGTGTATTTGAAGAAAATTGCAGGTATTACTCTTCTTTTTTTTTTTTTTTTTGCCAGAAATATTACTCTTCTTTTGATAACAAAAGAATTTTTTTTCGAGCGGACACTGCGTGACTTGCTCTTAAATTGCGAAAAAAAAAGTAAATGTTACAAGAAGCTACTCTTAAATTGCGAAAAAATGTAATTGTTACAATAAGCTGTCAACTTGGCCAGGAAATGAAATAAACATTGCACTGGTAGAGTGGTAGCCGAGTCTTGTTATACATTACTACATTAGAATATATTTAAGAGAAATGTTAGAGTTCCCAAAATGGTTTTAAAATGATGAATTGTTATAATATGATTGGCTATTCACTCATAAATGAGATGGATCCCTCATGCATACATACGAATTTCACAAATAAAATCATGTCACGTGTTATTCGGGAAACTTGAAACCCCGCCATACGTTTATGTATACTCTGTGGAAACTTAGAACCCCGCCATACGTTTTGTTGATTGTTCTTTGAACTAATTTTTGCCAAATTGCAGCTTGAGCAGTTCCTGTATGTTTGACTTGGACATGAATTATTTGGGAGTTTGCCAACTTGCTTATCTTGATCAACTATTTATAGTCGGCCAGTAGACCCTGCTTCTGGATTTCTTCACGGCACATTTGCAGAGGGTGTGCAAGGAGCCCAACAGCACAAAACCCCAAATTATTAGGACCCCCAAATCATAAAAACCCTTCTATAAATGTTATATAAGTCAATCTAATTGTCAATAAAATTACACTAAACCTTGACTTATTCAGACTTCAACTTCAATTACACACGTTTAAAATCAAAACCTCCTCTAATATCTTTTCAAATATAACTATTTCATATAACTTATTTAAATTTTAAATAAATTAAGGACCCAATTTTTTAATTAGCACAGGTCCTGTAAAATTTAAGACGGGCCTGCTTGCATTCTACCAACTTAAGCATTCTACCAACTTAATGCATCAGAAAAACTTCCAAATATATTTTAAAATTAAATTAGTAGTTTGCAATGTCATTTCTAATATAAAATTTGAATGTCATCTCCAAGATAAAATTTGAATGTGTACGTTTTTTTCGAGGCGAGCGAAATCAAATTTAGACCTTTTTAAATAATCAATCATTCTAAAATTTTAAAATAATAAGATTTGAAAAATATTAAAGTAAGATCTAAATCGAATCTTATCTATACTATACTATTATAAGCGAAATAGGGTATATTTTAACATTTATTTTCATGAAATTTATAAAATTCAAAAAATATTTTAATAATAAAAACATATATACAACTTAAAATTTTAATGAAATATAATTAAATAGTTTACAAGTAACCGTGCATCGCACGGGTTATAGGCTAGTATTATATATTAACAGATCCATCATAATTTGATACTTCCTCCGTCCATCCCAATTCTTTACATTTTCTATTTTGGGATGTCCCTTCCAATTTTTTACATTTCCAAACTTTCCAAAAATAGTAAAGTTTTAATCTTTAAAACCCACCACTTCCCACTATTTTTTCCTCCATCTTTCTAATCTATTACTTAAATATTGATGGGATCCATAATTTTACCCACTTTCCACTCACTTTTTTTCTCTCCCCCATTTACTCTGTTCTCCTTTCTTAATTTCTTAATCTCCGTGCCCAAGTTAAGAATTGGGAGGGACGGAGTATTAGACAAGAGCCTCATTGATGTTTTTTCCGGATTGACGGGATTGTAATAACAAAATCCGTAGAGGACAACAGTTAAACAGTACATGTGAAAAAAAAAACTAATAAATAGTTGACAAAAATGAGCAAACTGTTATAATATACTAACCGTAATAAGGGCTACTAATAAGTATTGCAACAGAGAAAGAGAGAGACGAAGCAAAGAGAATATATGAAGTGCTTGGTCACTTAATTTCATTAACCAATGTCAAGTATTTATAGACATAATTGCTAGCCATATTTGACTAAATTGTCAATCACGTTTTACAACACTCCCCTTTGATTGTCATTTAGTATGGATCATAGACTGCCTCATTAAAACCTTTTCAAAGAAAAACCCAGTGGGATAAAAACTTTGACGAAGGAAAAAGAGTACAGTCTCCCCTTGAAAAAAATGTCTCACAATTTATCTTGTTGTAGCAAAGATCGCAATCTTCGCATCCCAATATTATTTCGCAACCTTTCAAATGTTGATGTAGGTAGTGACTTTGTAAGTATATCTGCCAGGTTATCACATGACTGAATTTGTTGTACATCAATGTCACCATTCTCTTGTAGTTCATGAGTGTAGAAGAATTTTGGCAGGATATGTTTTGTTCGATCCCCTTTGATATAGCCTTCCTTTAATTGTTTAATGCAAGCTGAGTTGTCTTCGAACATAACTGTAGGACTGTCTGAAATACTTGATAAACCGCATGATTCTCGAATATGTTGAATGACAGATCGTAACCAAATACATTCTCTGCTTGCTTCATGAATTGCAAGTAACTCTGCGTGATTAGATGAAGTTGCTGCCATAGTCTGTTTTGTAGACTTCCAAGAAATAGCGGTGCCACAATATGTGAACAGATAACCTGTTTGAGATCGTCCAAAATGAGGATCTGACATGTACCCAGCATCCGCATATCCAATCAACTGCGATTTTGAATTGTTTGGAAAGAATAGTCCAAGATCAATTGTTCCACGAAGATATCTGAATATATGTTTGATCCCATCCCAATGCCTTTTAGTTGGATCAGAACTGAATCTTGCCAACAGGTTCACAGCAAATGCAATATCAGGTCGTGTGTTATTTGCAAGATACATAAGAGCTCCAATTGCACTAAGATATGGAACTTCAGGTCCAAGTGCATCTTCATCTTCTTTTCTAGGACGGAAAGGATCCTTCTCAACTTCTAGTGACCGAACAACCATTGGTGTAGTTAGTGGATGAGCTTTGTCCATGTAGAACCGATCAAGAACCTTTTCTGTGTAGGTTGACTGGTGAATAAATATGCCTGAAGATAAGTGTTCCACCTGTATACCTAAACAAAATCTTGTCTTTCCAAGATCTTTCATTTCAAACTCATTTTTCAAATAGTTAGCAGCATTATTAATATCTTCAGAAGTACCTACAAATATTCAAATCATCCACATATACTGCAATAATAACAAAACCAGATTGTGACCTTTTGATAAACACACATGGACACACTTGATTATTTATATACCCATCATTCAATAAATATTCACTAAGCCTATTGTACCACATACGACCAGATTGTTTCAAACCATATAATGATCGTTGCAATTTAACTGAGTATAAATGTCGAGACTTAGTTTCCTCCAATTTTAATCCTTCAGGGATTTTCATATAAATATCACTATCAAGTGATCCATAAAGGTAGGCTGTCACAACATCCATGAGACGTGTTTCCAATCTTTCCATACAAGCCATACTTATCAGAAAACGAAAAGTAACTCCATCCATTACAGGAGAGTAAGTTTCCTGGTAATCAAAACCAGGCCTTTGAGAGAATCCCTGGGCTACCAGTCGGGCCTTATATCTTACAATTTCATTTCTCTCATTTCGTTTTCGTACAAACACCCATCTATTCCCGACGGGGATTATACCAGCTGGTGTTTGGACTGCAGGTCCAAAAACATTTCTCTTGCGCAAGGATTGCAATTCTTCCTGGATTGCAGTTTTCCATTTTGGCCAATCATCTCTTTGTCGACATTCTTCCACACTTTGTGGTTCAGGATCGGAGTTCATAATAATATCACATGCCACGAAAAAAGCATACACATCATCAACCTCACTACTCCCACGATCCAATAATTTCCCGTTATGTACATAACTCATTGAGATCTCATAATTTTCAGGTACCTTCACTTCTGTGGAAGCATGTGCCACTTCAGGGACAATATCCTCTTCTAGAGGTAATACCACTTCGGGTGGTTTTGTCACGGCCACTTCAGGGGCTTGAACCTCTTCAGGAGGTGATACCACTTCTGGGGCATTTGATGTAGTTACTTCAGGAACATTTGCCATTTCAGGAGCAGATCCATTCAATTTCCGTTTTCGTGGTACAACATCTTTTGCACCAATTGGTCTACCACGCTTCTGGCGTGGTTTTGAATCACCAACCCATTCTTCAGGAATTGATTTATGAATAGGGATTTCAACCCTGGCCGGAGCATTAATAGCAGGTATATGCGATTTTATAATAAGTCTTGAATCATTAAAAGCATCCGGCATTTGATTAGCAATATTTTGCATATGAATGATTCTTAAAACCTCAGATTCACATTGTTTAGTACGTGGATCAATAGCATTTAATCCTGATGCATTCCATGATAGTTCAGAATTTAATTTATGCAAAACATTATCTCCCCCTAATGGAGGGAACACAGACTCCTCAAAATGACAGTCAGCATAACGAGCAGTAAACACATCACCGGTTAACGGTTCAAGATATCTTATGATAGATGGTGAGTCAAAACCAACATATATGCCTAATCTTCTTTGTGGACCCATTTTGGATCTTTGTGGAGGTGCAATGGGAACATATACAGCACTACCAAACACCTTAAAGTGTGAGATATTAGGAACTTGACCAAGAACTAACTGTTGAGGGGATTGTTTGTGGTAAGCAGATGGTCTTATCCTAATTATATTTGCAGCATGAAGTATTCCGTGACCCCAAACAGATGTAGGTAACTTTGCTCTTAGAAGTAAGGGACGTGCAATAAGTTGAAGCCTTTTAATTAGAGATTCTGCTAAGCCATTTTGTGTATGCACGTGAGCTACAGGGTGTTCGACTGAGATTCCTACTGACATACAATAGTCATTGAAACTTGCAGATGTGAATTCAGCAGCATTGTCTAGTCGAATTGATTTAATGGGATGGTCAGGAAATTGGGCTCGCAATTTGATTATTTGAGCAAGTAGTTTGGCAAAGGCTGTATTTCGTGTAGAGAGTAGACATACATGTGACCATCTAGTTGAAGCATCAATTAGAACCATGAAATATCTGAATGGACCAGATGACGGATGAATAGGACCACAAATGTCACCTTGGATTCTTTCTAAGAAATTTGGAGACTTGGTTTGAAGTTTTACTGGAGATGGTCGAACAATTAGTTTTCCTAAAGAACATGCTGAACAAGGAAGTTCATTGTGTGATATGACCTTTTGATCTTTAAGGGGATGTCCAACAGAATTTTCTATAATACGATGCATCATAGATACTCCTGGATGACCAAGTCTTTCATGCCAAAGGGTGAATGATTTTGGGTCTATGATTTTCGGAATGGTGATACTATGAGACTCAATTACTCTAATTTGGGTAGCATATAAACCAGAAGATATAGACTGTAATTTTTCTAAGATTTTCTTTTGACCTGAAAAGGTTGAAGTGATAAGAAGATATTCCTTTTCATTATCACTAGTAGTTTCTACGTGGAAACCATTAAGACGAATGTCTTTAAAACTCAAAAGATTTCTTGTAGATTTACTAGAATATAAAGCATTATGTACGTGAATTTGTGTCTCATTTGGTAGGATAAAACTGGCTTTCCCAAAACCCTCTATTATATTTGATGTTCCCGAAATCGTCCAAACATGTGAGCTGGTTTTAGTAAACTGTGAGAAGTATTTCTGATTCTGTAGAATTGTGTGAGTGGTGGCGCAATCAGCAATGCATAAATCTCCCATATTTTATGCTGTGTACATAGATCAGTGAACAATAATTTTATTAAAGCAAACCATGTACTTAAAGCAAGAACATAAAACAAGTTTATAAAAGCATGAAATTGAAGCAGATACATAAGGAACATGAATTCAAAAGAGATACATAAGAAAACTAGTCATCTAAGCCATAATAAAGGTTAGCGCCAGTGTCTAGTTCATTTGAGGTCTTGTTGATTGGTTCATCATTAAAACTAGCCAAATTTGTTTCCACCCTTTTCCCCTTCTGCTTTTGAGATGACTCGTAAAGATCTACAAGATGTCTGGGTGTGTGACAAGTACGAGTCCAATGCCCATGAGCCCCACATCTAAAACATATATCTCTAGTATCTCCTTCCTGTGGTGCCTTCCTTTTATTTGGCACCTCATTTTGCCACTTCTGGTGACTAGAGTTGTTGTAACCATCACGTTGCCACTTCAGGTGGCCAGAGTTATACTTATTTCGAAATTGACCACGAAAATTTCCACGTCCACGATTTTGTCCATAACCTCGTCCTCCTCTATGCCCTTTCCCACGATCATTCTTCCGGAATGACGTGTTATGTACTTCAGGTAACTGGGCAGAGCCTGTGGGACGTATCTGATGATTTTTCAGCAACAACTCATTGTTTTTCTCAGCTATAAGAAGGAGAGAAATCAGCTCACTATATTTCTGGAAATTGCGTTCCCTGTATTGTTGTGCTAAAATCATAGTGTTGGGGTGAAAGGTCGAAAGGGTCTTTTCAATCATCTCAGCATCAGTAATTTTCTCACCACACAGAATTAGTTTGGAGCTTATTTTGAACAATGCAGAATTATATTCCGCAACAGATTTAAAATCTTGTAACCTTAAATTGATCCAGTCATAACGGGCATGTGGCAAATGGACAAGTTTTTGGTGGTCAAATCTATCTTTGAGATTGGTCCAAAGGGTGAGTGGATTTTTAATTGTGAGGTATTCAGATTTTAAATTTTCGTGAATGTGGTGTCTAAGGAAAATAATTGCTTTGGCATTTTGTTCAACAGTTGGGGTCTTTCCTGTTTCTATGGTATCCTTTAGCCCGTTGGCACTAAGGTGTAATTCCGCATCGAGTACCCAAGACAGATAATTATCCCCGGACACATCCAAAGCAACAAAGTCTAATTTTGCAAGATTCGCCATTCTGAACGTAAAATAAATATTTAAAACATGGTATAGCAATATGGCATATTAAGACATGAACAATTAATCATGTATCATATAATAAAAATTGTAGCATAGAATAATAGGTAACGTAATATAAATATTAAAATTACGTTAATATAATCAATTTTTGATTTAAACATAAATAAATTTATAAATATATTTAGGTAGAAAATCCTGCATAAGTTAGTTCGTGCACAAAGGTTATTGTACGATAATTAATAAGTAATCAACAGCATAATAAAGCACATTTTGATAGTGGTATGGGCATTTCTCTTTTAAGACCATTAAGTTCAGAGTTTCTTTTTGGAAGATTCCCGTAGGCGGATTAACCGACCATGTAAATAAAAATTCGGTATAGTAGGCGGATTAACCGACCATGTAAATAAAAATCTGGTATAGTAGGCGGATTAACCGACCATGTAAAAAAAATCCTGTATATTAGGCGGATTAACCGACCATATGAATTTAGATTTTATAGTAGGCGGTGCTCCGGCCATATATGTATAAAAATAAAATTATACCTTCTCAGTTCCGGCAGGGCTTCGTGCTGATAACGTGTTATAATATACTAACCGTAATAAGGGCTACTAATAAGTATTGCAACAGAGAAAGAGAGAGACGAAGCAAAGAGAATATATGAAGTGCTTGGTCACTTAATTTCATTAACCAATGTCAAGTATTTATAGACATAATTGCTAGCCATATTTGACTAAATTGTCAATCACGTTTTACAACACAAACATTATAAATCGCTAATCTGCGAAAAAAGTAAATTTGGCAAGCACGTCATGCATATAAAATACTGCTCTTAAAATAATTAGTCGTGCAGAGGATTTTGAGGTATAAACGTGAAATGAACGTGTAGTAAACTAATTTGGTGCCATACATGTTCTCATCTTTTCTTTTGTCAAAAAAATGTTTGTTAGATATTAATGTCCTAATAATTTTTTGAATTAGTTGAGGTGCACGAAAATTAATTTAAATATTGAATTATTAAAAAAAACATCAACAACAACAGAAACAATTTTCCAAGGATCGTTCTTTGTAAGGGGGTGCGATAGTTGTCAGATTGAATCCAGTTGATTAGATGAAATAAAATGTTCGTATATATTTTTTTAGATATGACTAATAATTATTAATTAAACTTATACAAATATTGTCATTTAAATATTTATTTAAATAATAAATAAATATTAATTAATATATTAATTAATTAATGCTCCTTCTGAAGTGATGTACCTCTGTATGAGTGATTTATTAAATGAATGAATGTGATCTGCTTTTCGTCAAAAAAAAAAAAATATTTATTTAAAAAGTTATAATTTTCACATTGAATTTACAATAATAGATCTAAATCATCTCATTTTTATACTGCCACACAAGTGTCACAAGTTAATTTTCAAAATGAATGCAGCATGAGCAAATAGTAAGCACGGGTTTAAGTCACTCTTAAGTATAATATAAATATTAATTTTTAGTAATTTAAGATTAATTTATCTCCAACAATATTTATTATATTTATTACTTATTTTAGTTTATATTATTAAAAATAAGTTGCATCCATAAAATTATAAAAGAAAATGAATAAAAAGATAACGTTTTCATATAAATTTATTATATAATAGTATAAGTTAACAGTATTCTTAAAACAACATCAAGAGACTAACTATCTCATATCTTAATTGAAATTTAAGGAATTATGTTTAATATTCTACTCGAACAGTCTCGTAAATGCTCCTTTAAAAGTTAGGACAAATCACTCAATCCTTACTAATAAGAAAGTTATAATTATTTTTTATTTTATTTTTACCAATAAAATATTCATTTTTACTTATATTTTTCTACACCTTTTTCTCGGTGGAGTTTGAATTTAATATTATTATTATATTTATAAGAAACAAATATAAGAATTATTGTTAAAGTTAACATATACAATATAATATCTTAAATTACTAAAAATCATATAACTTTAATATTTTTAACAAACATGCTGAAATAATATTGGAATTGAAAGAAAGAAGAATTTTGATAAATTTAAAAATATTAAAAATATCTTGGACCTGGACCAAAAAAAGTGAATTATCTTTTTATATATACTAGATGATAGCCCGTGCGAAGCACGGGTCGAAATAATTTATTAAAATTGATCATTTTTTATTAAATTTTATAGGAAATATTTTATTTATCATTAAAAAATACTATAAAAATGATAAAAGTACAAAAGAAAATTACGATATTTATGGAACTCAGTAGTTTATAAAAAAAGAAATTGTAATTACATCAAAATTCCAATATTTCTAGGTGACACAAATTTAGAAGTAAGTATCATTAAAACGTGATTTCACTTACAAATAAGATATTAGATGATAAGGGCCCGAGAAAATTTAATTAAATTGATCATTAATTTATTATAAAAAATTCTGTTATTTACAAAGAATTTGCTTATTAATAAAGGTTGTTTTATATATTATTTATTTAAGTTTATTTAAGAAAATCGAGAAAAAAAACTAAATGATTCCGATATATACGTTAAAACGTACATGATTATGATAAATACGTTATTTGTGAACTGAATAGAGTTATAATAAAAATTACAATTATAATAGTATTAACAATTTATTATTTTAATAAAAAATAATATATAATCCTTAGAGAAATAGGAATCTTATGGGTGGAACCAATTTTTGGTATTGAAGTACCATTAAAATGTATTTCGTTTGTTATAGATAAGCATGTCATCGTAGATTAACATTTGTATTCGTAGTCTTTTTTTTATTAAGTTGTAATAAAAAAATTATAATTGTAATATAATTTATTTATTTATTTTATAAAATAACATAGAATTCTAGAGAAAATAGGAGTCTTGGGGTGAAACCAAAAAATGGTACGAACCAAATTTGGTATAAAATAGTACATTAAAAAGTGGTTTTGTTATTAATACACGTTATAGATATAGATTTATTTATTATTTATTTAAGAATATATTTTAAACAATCAAGAAAACATAACATACATGGTTCTGGTTCTAATATATACGTTATTTGTACAATTCAGTAATATTATAGTAAAAGAATTATAATTATAACAAAATTCCAAACAATTGTTTTAGAAAATAATATGAATTTTGGGGGAGTAGGAATCTGTGATGAAATAAGGGTGAAACCAAATTTGTTACGAAAATATCATTACACAGAAATTTATTAATAAAGGTTATAGATTCGTTAGTGTTTTATGAAATGTTATACGATTTGGCTACGTATTCGTTGGTGTTTTACCCTTTATTTGTTGGTGATTTTTGATCGTTGGTTTTTCAAGTTAAAAAAAATTATAAACAAAAGAATTATAATCATCATAATCTATTTTTAACTCTTTTTAAAGGAAAATAGAATTCTAGGGGAAATATGATTTTTTAAAAAAAAATTACAAATAAAAGAATTATAATTATAATAAGATAAAAATTACAAAAAGAATTATAATTATAATAGAATTTCTATTTTTATTCTATTTTTTTTATAAAAAACATAATATTCTAGGGAAAATGAGATTTTAGGGGTGAAACCAAAATATAGTGCGAACCAAAACGGATGAAACCAAAATATAGTGCGAACCAAACTTTAGGTACATTTAAAAGAAGGTTTCGCTTATTAATAAAGGTTATAGATATATTTTTTGACGAAAAGAAAATTTTATTATCACTCTGGAACCTAGTTAACACAAAATCCCGAACTGTTAAATAAAAAACGAACTAAACAAACAGGCATTTTATTTTCAGATTACTTAACATCTAGAATATTTATTTTTTTTAAACTAAAAAGTATTATAATGACAAATCGAACAATCCAATTCTATTCTAAGGCCAAGTATTTTGGATTGTAGGGAAATAAAACAAGACAAAGAAAAAGTTGGAAAAGAGGGTAGATTATCATTTAAAAAGAAAAGTCAAGAACTTCATTCAGATTTAAGACCGTGACTATACATGGCCAAACCGGACCGGAACCGGCTAATCGGACCGGAACCGGACCGGGTCAAAACCGGAACCTAAACCGTCTGAACCGGAACCGGCGATTTATATCCTGTTAAGGTTCAGGTTCCGGTTCAAGATTTTCACAAACCGGAACCGGCGGTCTATTGTTTCTATTTAGATGTTTTACAACCGGCGGTTCAAGAAAAATTAAAAACAACATTTTTCTTAATTATTCTTTGTCTAAATTTTATTTATATTATATTTTTTTACATACTATCATTATACATTGTATTTAAAATGGTTAGTTTCGAAAATACAGTATCGTAAGTTGTAAAACATCTAAAATTTATTGTAATATATTTACTTGTTTTTAATAAAAAAAGAATCAATTTAACGATATTTCTTATATAAAATATTTTTTATTTATAAGGTTCGAACCTGAACCGGAACCGGGTCTTGAACCGGGTCAAAACCGGTCAAAACCGGAACCTAAACCGTCTGAACCGGAACCGGCGGTTTATATCCTGTTAAGGTTCAGGTTCCGGTTCAAGATTTTCACAAACCGGAACCGGCGGTTCACAAACCGGAACCGGCGGTTCATGAACCGTGGCCATGTACCGTGACTTAGACAACTTGTCTGTTTTGTTAATGACGCGTCGTGTATTTAGAAACCTTGTGCGTTTCTTGTACTTTACTGCCTTTTTAATTAATCCACCCTTCTTTATATATCATAAACCTCCCTCCCTAAAGTCTCTTTAAAATCCTCCCCCTTGATCAACACACACTACACACACTAACTAGCTTAAATATTTATACTAAAATAAATTCTAAATAATCGTTGCATATATATGGGAGGCGTGGCATCTACTCCACGGTGGAGCAGCAATGCGCAACAGCAACACACGGCGGAGTACTTGATCGGAACATTCATCGGCGAAATATCGTTTCCGATCAACTCCGAGTACTGGCAACAACTGCTTCTGCTTCCTTTTCATCTTCATTGGCCTTCTCATCGCTATCACCAAGCTTGTCTTGTTTTCGGTATACTTTTAATGTTTCGGCTTTAATATTAATTTCTATTTTGATTTATTTCCGTTAAATTGATCCAATTTTAATAATGTTTTTTTAATTATGTAGCATAAGTAAGTTTCGGTCAAAATTTGATCAATTTGACCGCAAACAGGTAGAGGAAGTGGTAAAAGTGTATATATATATATATATTGAATTTTATCTGTTAATTTTGGAATTAGCTTTGTATTGTATTGGTTTGTCATTGAATTAGCAAACTTATAGTAGGCTTTGAGGTTTATCTTGTAGATCAGAATATAGGTAATCTTCGAATTTCCGCCAGCAATCACATTTCATTTCATATTGTATTAACTTCATGGATTTAAAATTGAGTATGAACACATGGTTTAGTATGTGATCAGTTCTTACAAAGTACTATTTAGCTTTTTAACGGAATCAAGGGGGAAATGAAGTCTAACTATAAGGCTTTTTTCAGTTAGAGTTGAACTAAATTGAACTCATATAGAGCAGATTGATTGTTTGTTGGATTACCATATGTCAACTTGAGTAATATTGGTTTAGAGTCAACTGTCGGCACTTGAAATGGTATTTGGCGGATGAAAACTGTTCTGCATTGGATAAATAGTTAAAGCAGCTGTTGTCAAGCAGTTGCGGCAAGACTAGATATCGATTTTTTTTTAATTCTACATCGTTATTGTACCTGACTGCAGATATATAGACATATATCTCAAGCCCTAGGAGTTATAGGAAAATCTCAGTGCATGTATTTAATGTTTTTGTAAATTTGAAAAATAACCAAGTGTCGAGCTTTGCTAATTTCTGTATGAAGCGAAGAGGTTTTCAATTGGAAAGGTAGTATCTAAAAGACTACCGTTTATGTTGTTTGCCCTTTAGAAATATATGTACACGCAACATTGGTTGAAGCTACTGATTTGAAACCCTTTGAAGTCGTGTTGCATTGTTGTAAATTGTGTGAAAGTGACATGTTTTTCCATCCTATTGTTTTCCAGTCTTTTCAAATGTACTCCGGTCCTCCCTCTGCGCGTGTTTGATTGTTACTTTTCATTGAATTGTGCAGCACAGAACAACTGCTTCACAAGGCATCTTGCCAAGATCTTAATACACCTAGCTTGGTGTTTACAGGAGCTAGTTGGTACTTCTGGTGTGCAATCTGAAGCTTTAACAAAAGCTGTTAATGCACTTCACATATCATCTGTTTTCCTTCAGTACTTGATTGAAAATGCAAAAGGTGATACTAATGAGGAACTGTACTTGTCTATGGATGATTCTGAGTCACTACCTGACAGTTTTCCGAGAGGTACATATTAGCATTTCTATTTATATTTTTGAAAAAAATGTAAAGAATTTTTTTCTGTTGCATATTTAAGACTGTTAACATGTTGGTTGCTACTTAGGAAACGTTCTTTGCATGTGGGATTTAAATTACATTTCTACATTTTTTGTCTTCATTGCTTTCAGTTACATGAACAAACAGCTTTTATTAAGATTGAGGCTTTGAGGATTGAGGTTGTGATTTCTAATTGTATGTATTATTAGTAAACTAGTCCAGTTGCTTATTGCCTATGAAGGCCTGAAAATATGTGCCATCGTATGTCTATAGGTTACAGGATTTCAATTTTAAAAAACTATATAATAAACACTAGTATTGAAAAGGGCTAAGCAGTCAATTTCTTAAGATTGTAAATTTGGTCTTGTTTCTAATTTTTCGGTTGAGAGAGGGGCTTGAAATATTTGCCTTCAGTGAAAGCAAAACATGGTTCCACCCTTGAAAAAACAATCAGTTGCGACGTTTAATTGCGTTCTGTAAAGGACCCATGATTGTTTCTCTTGTCCCTTGTATAGTTGTATGATAATGCTTCTCATGTTCCATAATCGCACTCAGAAGCCTTAAGAATAAATGGATGAAGTATTGAATGAATAATGATACCTTGCAAACCCTTTAACAATTGGAAAGATTTGAATATTTGATTACAGTGTTTTCCCGTTACTGTGTTTTTAAAACTGAACTTAAATGGATGAAGTATTGAATGATACCTTACAAACCCTTTAACAATTGTAAAGTTTTGAAAATTTGATTACCATGTTTTCCCTTTACTGTGTTTTTAAAATTGAACTTCAGATCCCCCACCCCCCAAATATTATTTGACAATGTAATTTCTCTGGATGGAGCCAAATGTTGTAACTCTTTCTACGAATCCCATAGAATTTCTTTTCTGTTACATGTTCGTATGTCTACCAAGGATCTCAAGTCTGAATCAGTGTATCTTAGACACATTTTGCTGACCCTCTCTTTCTTCCTCTCTGTCAGAATTTTTCTTTTCCAAATTTCAAATGAGCAGTTTTTATGTTTTTGTGAAAAATCTGACATTTATAAAAGGGGGCATTGCATGACATCTTGCCGGCAAAAATGAAGAAACCATAAATTGGTGACTATAGTGATCATAAGTATTTAAAATCATGATCTTATAGAAGAATAGTCATACTAGTCATGTATGTATCGAACAAAACTATTCGTTATCAACTTTGCAAATTAAAAAATAGTTGCAACTGGAGTTCGCAGGTACATTTTACTTATTTTGTAGTATCAGTTAGTTATATTATTAGGTGGAAAGTGGAAACTATTTGATCAGATCTTAATAAGTTCACTGCAATGATCAGTAAGGAATGTCACTTTACTTTCTCTCTCTTTTTTTGTTGGAAAGTATTCGTAACAACTCTCTGCTCTTTACCTATCATATTAAATTATATCTTGTATGAATGAGTGCTTGTATGACAATTTTCTGACTGAAAAGAAATGTTTTTTTGTTTAATGCAGATCAAAGCATTGCACACTTTGTTATGGATAGTGTTCTAAGTTGTATCGGATTAGTAGATGTAAGGTATGCACTGTTGACTTCTCCATGTCTTTTTTTAATGCCAGTTCAGAATATTAATAATACATTTGCTTTCACTTTTTTCAAGTTCCGATACATATCTCCTACACCATGGACTACTTAATTTCATGCTCGTTGCCATGTCAACACAGCTTCTTTCCGGGCCATCACCAGGACCAGATGATTCCCACCCATTTACAAATGCAGCAATGGTTCAGGTTAAGAGGACAAATTTTGCACTAATATTAAACCTGATGACCTTATATGTTATGGTTGTTAATTAGCTGTCATTCTATATGCAGAAAAAAGATGTAATTAATCTGGTAGTTCGCAGACTGTTGCTTAATTACATCGCTCGGCCCCAGTTTCCTTCTACTACTGCTTCATATGCTATTTTTGCGGGAGATCAGCCTGGTGTTTTTCAGAGAGTTGGTTCTGCTGCTGGTAACATAATTTTTATATTCACATATGTTACTGTAGACAACTGAATTCAACCTACAAATGTGTTTCGACATTTCACATACTTATATACTAGAGTGTGATCAGCCTACGTGTTTTTTATTTTTCCATTCATATTCTATACTTTGGAAGAACAATGAGCTGTAGACTTGTAGTTTTTTCGGTCTTATATTGTCACAAATTCTGAAATTTTGTTATGCTTTTATTTCATTGTAGATCTTCCCATATATTACTTACATAGTAAAAGTTTGATATTATGTTTTCTAATGAAAACATGTCTTTTAAATTTCGTTCAGCAAACTTGGTGTTGCTTCCTTTGTCTTTCATCGTCAGTTCAAGTGGTGAAGCTTCGAGAAGTCTATTAGCTGAAAGCAGTCTTAATATTTTACTGATTCTCATTCACTTTCGGAAATGTGTTCTACCGGAACCTGGGAAATTAGAGTTTGATGACAATGCACAATCAGATTCTCTTCTGAAAGAAGAAATCTATTTCTCTGAAAACTCTTACTGCAAGGCCTTGGAAAATGCAAGAGATGTAGAATGTAAGACCCTATAGTTTCTGATACTGCACTTTTTGAATGTTTCATTATGTTCAGTAATTTATCTACTTGCAGTTGATCATGTGGATATCGAAAGGAATGCACGTAGTGGCCCATCTATTCCTTTTGCCTCTCTCTTTGATACTCTTGGCATGTAAGTGTTTCATTCACCTTTTTGCTTACTTGACACGTGCACTGGACCGATTATTGTTTGGTGCTTCTCATGATCCTCTAATAGCATCTTTTTATATAGTCCTTTGTGGCTCTGTCTATCTAAAATATATTATTTTTTGACGCACTATCTGTTAAGTGTACAAATTGCTTATAGACGAACATATAATAATCTTATAGATCTTGAAAATATTCAAACTGGGAATTCCAATAAAAGTTCTGATTTGTTGTCTTTCCCCCGTGGGCCATGGCCCCTGTCTCCTCTCTAAATCAGCACACATTTATGGGCTTGAGCCATGTATTCATTTGTTTCCGCACTAAAGTGATTCTTATAGGTAGGTATTATCTTTTAATGCACTACAGTTGTTAAAACTCCTTGGTTATGGACTTGCTAAAAGCTTCCTAAAGGCTGGCATTGTTGGGTGGTGTCAACCCAAGTTTTCCACATCGAGGAAAACTTGTCCCCTGTCACAAGCATGCTAGGGATCTATATCGTGCCCACGCCCACCTGTGTCATATTGTTCTTATCTCTATGTTTTATGAAGTTAATCTCACATGTGACGTCTTTTCAGGTCATTGGCAGATGAAGGTGCTGTTCTTATACTCTACTCACTAATTCATGGAAATGCAGACTTTCTTGAATATGTCTTGGTGCGAACAGATCTAGAAACAATGGTATGAACAGAAGCTTCCTGTCTTCTATGGTTTAACATGCACTAATTTTCTACTCAAATTACTAATGGCATTCAGCTGTCACTTATCTTAGAACTTTAATGACATTAACAGTTGATACCATTGCTGGAAATATTATATAATGCTGCAAGTGGTAGATCCAATCAAATCTATATGGTGCTGATCATCCTTCTTATACTAAGTCAGGACTCCTCTTTTAATGCCAGCATTCACAAGCTGGTATGTCAGAATCCAACTTTTTGTCAGTCTCATACTGAGTTAAGTACATACTTGTAACTTTACATTTTTGGACAGATTCTCCCTACTGTCCCATGGTACAAAGAGCGCCTTCTTTCTCAAATTTCTCTGGGTTCTCTCATGATCATAATCCTTGTAAGGACTCTGAAATACAACCAATCTAAGCTGCGGGTATGTCCTGATGGATTGATATTTTATTTTTGTATTGTTTTCAATATTATTGTGACTGATACGGAGATACCTTCTTTGTTTTATGTGATGTGAAAGGTATCATATGTATGTACAGTTATACACATATATTGACGTAGAAGCCTGAGCATTAGTTCTTTATTAATGTTCTGAACGTCATTGGCAAAAATATTATAATTGGTATACGGTGTTAACACCAACTACCATCTTTATTTCAAAAATTGAAATAAATTAGGCACTGTTTTTTGACGCATAGCTGAACAGATGTTTACAAAACAGAAATAATTTGGCATCCGTTTTCAATTCATGCGTACAAGGTTATTGATGAGCTTTATGCCTCAGCAGACACTGAGGACTTGGTTTTGTGTACTGTAATGTTTACCAATATGATGTTATACTGACACTAAGTGAAAGTAGTATAAAGGTGGTTCAATTTTTAGCATTAAACTAGTAACTGTTTGAAGACATGCAGCGTTACACAGGAAGGTGTTCACATGGAAGCTCTACATCTTTTTGTTTATTTGATACTAAAAAGGATTTGTTGAACATGTATACATGTTCGTTGCCGTTGCATGCCATAAGCTCATGCATCTAGACTTTATTAGTGATCTCAAGTATCTGGTATGATTGTGGTGTTATATTCTCTAATATGCATTCTTTTAATCTTTAACAGGATGTTTATCTTCATACGAATTGTCTAGCAGCTTTGTCAAACATGGCACCTCATGTCCATCACTTGAGTGCATATGCTTCACAACAATTAGTTAGCTTATTTGATATGCTATCAAGGAGGTATTCTATTCCTTTTGTTAACTTTGTATTTTGCATAATTCTTTTACATGTGGCAACTTAATTATCTTTCCCATCTCCAAGTGCATTGCTATAAAAGCTATGTTAAGTTGATTTAAATAGTTGGCAACTTTATTTGTTAGTTTCATGCTTCATTACCTCCTGAAATAAATTCGGTCTTATATTCATGTTATAACTAGTTCTACTATCCAGATACACTAAATTAGCAGAGATGAAAAATGATAAGATACATTCTTTCAATGGTGAATTAAAAGACGGTGACAGCCTCCCAGATGACATGGTAGTCAGTGCACTCTTCTCCTTCAATAAAATTTTGAATCTTCTCATCGTCATCTTTAATTGTATGTTATAATATTTCTTTTCCCTTTTCTAGCAGTCCTCAGAATTGCATATTTACACGGATTTCTTGAGGATAGTCCTTGAGATATTAAATGTGATTCTGACATATGCCTTGCCACGGAATCCTGAGGTATGAGCAAATTGTTTTGTAGTTGATACTCTGTATAAGACCTTATCCATATTGGTAAATTATTTATCCCTCTTGCAAATCCTTGACAATATCAGCATGGGTCCAGGTTGTTTATGAAATTTTACAGAGGCAGGATAAATTTCTGCCTTTTAAGTCCCACCCACGTTTTAATGAGCTGCTTGAGAACATTTATACTGTATGTAAAAAAATTTTCTCTCTCTGGCATGCTTTTTCTATTATTTATACTACCAACATGCTGTCATACTAATTTTTCTTTGCATATTCCTATGTACGATGCCTTCTGCTTTTGTAGGTTCTGGATTTTTTCAATAGCCGCATAGATGCCCAAAAATTGGAAGGTGAATGGTCAGTGGAGAAAGTACTTAAAGTCATAATCTTTAATTGCCGGTCATGGCGAGGTGAAGGAATAAAGGTATACATTTTACATATTTTATGGAGTAATTGTAGATTAACTTATCATGTCTTACAATTATCTTCTTTATTCTTCTTCTCTGGCAGATTTTCACTCAATTGCGCTTTACATATGAACAAGAGAGTCATCCGGAGGAATTCTTCATTCCATATGTGTGGCAGATTGTTATGAATCACAGGTGAACTAGCTTGTCATCTTATTTCTTTGTTTTGTTTGTCATCCAAAGTCCAAACTTGTAAAGGTTCTTGGGATTGAGCATTAATGTGATACTTCATCCTCATGACTGAATATGTCGCCCTCAGCTAAAAGCACACATGTTGGTATCAAAATAAATGAAGATACGTAAATATGAAAGATGCTTCACTATGTTGGTATAATTGTTTATTGTTGTGTAAGAGCCTAATCACAAGTGAGTGAATCTAATGATGGTAGGATACATTCTCTTGGACAGTGTTTGGTAATCCACTAAGTGGATTACTTGTGCTTCAAGAGTAGGCACTAGATCAGCGAGGGAAGAAGATGTATGGGATAAATATATTGACTCTTCTATGCTCTCTTTCTATATATACATTCTGGATACTAGGTTTTTTTTGGGAGTTCCAAATTTGGTAAAACAGCATCAGTCAAACTAATATCCCGCTCTCACTCGCAAAATCTTATGAATTCTTGCTTAAAGTTCCACTGACCTTATAATATTAACACAAAAACAAATAACAGAACTGTGATCTCTTACGCCTCAAACGCAGCCCGAGGAAGAACTTTAACTCTTGTAGACAATAAATCATGAAGAGGAAGAGAAGAGTTTGAGGGCTCGAGCCAAACAATTTCGAAGCATAGTTGCTAAGCTTTGGTTAATTGATTTATATTGACCTATTTCTATCAAATCTGAGATTATGCCACACAGTATCATATTGTCAACATTTGAACTCACAACAAATTCATTTCATCAAGTGTGCATATATCAGAATTATTTTCACCTTTTCTACATTTGCCAAAGAAGTGCGCGTTCAATTGCGTTTCTTGAGTTGTGTGGTTAAAATTGACTTGCTTTTTTTAATTAGTTAGTGCCTTTCAAAGTACTGGTCAAGGACATTACTTGTTTCTTGTATAAGTTTTTGTAATATTGTTATAGTTCTAATTAAGTAGACATGCGCATGACTAAATAAGTTTATTTACACTTGATATCAATGAGATGTTTTCCTATTCCTTTTTGCTGGATAAGCTCCCTATCTGAAATCTGTGTTTAGTTCTCAACTTTTAAATTCTGGCACTTCCTATCTTCTTATTGATTCATCTTTTTTCTTATGTCTTTCTAGTGGTTACAGCTTCAATCCAAAGAGCATAAATTTATTTCCGGTTGACATCCCAGTCGAAGTAAGTACCGCAGATAGTACATCATTAAACTGACAGTTAATTTAGTAGAACTGGTCCCTTTTGCTTTGGATTTTATAAATGCTTTTTCTTTTGAGGGGCCAGGTTACCATATTTTAGATTGTTCAAATGTTTTTTAGCCTTGCAAATAAGTGAATAACAGAATTGCATTCTTGATTTATGCTTTTCGTTACCATACAGTATGATCATTAGTGCTCGTTAAGCTATTGATTCTTAGACAGTTGCTACTGCTATCTCATTAGTTATCACTTATTACTGATCTATCACTTTAACGATGCATAACGGAAGTTCCTTGCTTTAGTGTTTTGGCTGCAAGGATCAGCATTCACCTAGTTTTTGTTTCTTCAGAATTCATAGATATGTTTGTGGTATATTAAAACAGTATCTTTTTTCAACTATAGTCCAATTAAGGACTAAGCAGTAAGCATACCATGTGAAAGTATGATCTTATCCATTATTGTTGATATTTTCTCAGCACTTCCACAATCATGCATATACCAAGTTATAGACATCTAACACAGTTTACTTTTTTGACAGATAAGTTCTGTATCCCAGGAGGCTGATAAGGATGAAAACAATGTATATGAAAATGAAGTTCGACTTGATCAAGTTGTATGACTTGAATAATGATAGAAGACGGCATGTTTCCAGAATCCAGAGATCGGGCAAGTAAATACGTACATAGAAACAGTATAGATGTATCTCTCTTACTCTTTTATGCATACATCTCCCTTTATAGAGGGCCTTGTGTATTTGTAAATCTCATGCTATCGGTAATCAGTATAGTGAACAAGTAGTGTATGCGAAGTCCTAATCTGTTTAACGCTGTAAATCTGTCATATCACTTCATAGAGAGGACAAGCTCCAATTCAGTTTTACAAAGAGATGTCTCTTAACGGCAATGCTAGCCCTTCAATGTCCCAACCGAGGTTAGTGTTTCTGATTAAATCATGCTGTATTTTAAGCGATTACTACAGTTTAAATCTGATGTCTTCCGAGCTAAAGCTTTGTGCATTTGGGAATTTTGTTCTGTTAAACTGTATTCTAATCTAAGCCATACTCAGAGTCCAAAATTTTAACATCCTTGTCGAAGTTACGTAGAGACTGACTAATGAGGTTTGCAAGTGTAGAAAATTGGTATTCCTATTATGTTTTAGTATTCAACAATCATATATTTACCTTCATTAGTTGCACACAAAAACCTTTACAAAACCATATGTATCATTTAGATTGATTTAGATTACACATCTACACCTACTAGAAAGGCGAGGTAGTAAAATTCATCAGTAAACTTGAATCAAACAAGAGCACCACCTTTGACATACTCGGTGAATGCCAAAGCAACCAAACCTAACATAGCCATTCTACCATTCCACATCTCAGCATCTGAAGTCATCACTCCTTCAGATTTGGACTGAACACTCACTCCTTTGAACAAAGGTATCAAAGATGCTAGTGTAAACACTACACTTGTTCCCAAGAACGCGGGCACCCCACCGTTGGATAGCTGGGAAAACACATCCTGTCCGCTGGCTAGTTCCGCTCCGATTGCTGCTACGAAACCGATCATAGCAAGCCTGCCGTTGATTCTTTCTGGTGCAGGTCCACTGAATGCTAGAACGTCAAAGAAACTTGTGCTTACCTTGGGTGTAGGAGGAGGGGTAGGCTTAAATGACATTGGTTCAGGAGTTGCAGCTGGAGTTGGTTTTGTTACTGGGCTAGATTCCTCCTTTTGTCCATCCTAATACATAACAAAATCAAACAAAGCATTAATAATATAATTTCTGTAAGATAGAAAATTTTTAAAATATTAATAAAAAAAAAAAAATTGAACTATTAAGTATTAATTAGAAGCAAGTGGCAAGTACCTCTGCCATGCACTTGAGTCGTAGGCTAGCAGATCTCCTGGACAGAGATGGAACAAAGGCAGATTTGGTCGGAACAAGGTTCATCTGTCTACCGGAGATGCCACGTGTAACCGGAGAGGCTAGAGTAGATTGCATGAATGATGAAGAAGCCATTTTCAAAGAAATTTGAAGAAATGTAAGTAAGGGTAATCAAAAGCTTAGTTTGCAAAGGTGAGTAGTGAGAATATGGTTGATGACTTGATGTGTTATAAACAAGGTTGATATAAATGTATTTATAGGCAAAGTGAAGAGAGTTGAGGCAAGGGGAGAGGGCTGGCTGGATATTTAAGTGTCCACGTGACAACGAGCTACGTGAAGATCCAAATGGCCACATTTGTTGGAACTAGGCGACGTGGGGTACGTAGCAACCAGAAGAGTGCGCAGGATGAATTAGCGGCCAGTAATGGTGTTCGTAGGTTTACGTAGCTTTGGTCTGGCACCGACTAGAAGTTTCCGGACAGATTGCTACCAGCATGCACAAAACAACAAGGAAAATATATTTTGGGTTTTTTCAAAAATATTTAAAGTTGCAGATTTTTATTCAAAAATATTAATATATAGAATTTTTTTAAAAAAAATACGAACAATCTCATATGCAATTCTAATGTAATTGTTGCAATCTGAAATACAACCTAATATGCAATTGAATTAGCGGCCAGCCGCTTATGTTTACAGACTGTTTTACATCATAAATAACGATATTTTTCGAATTAAAAAAGATTTGAATGGTTTTCCGATAAATCAAACCTGCACCAATCCTGGAACCAGTAATATCACAAATGACCCTCACATACGCATCACCTGTGTCCAATGCTTAGAAACACCCCAGTTATCTAAATGCCGAAAACCAGCTATAGACATGCCGAAAGTCCAATGATCAGAAACACCCCAGCTATCTACATGTCGAAAGAGATAGATCTAAAAAAATGAACAAATATTAGTTGTGAAAAGTAAGCTCTTGCAATATCCGATACCAACCCAAATCCAATGCACGCATTATAGATCTCCCACAAAACCACATAAATCATTTTCAAAGTAACCAACAATAAAACTCATACAAGCAAATAACCAAATCAACATAAATCAAACACACACCAAAAGGCGAGACGAAACACACGTTAAAAGACGAGACGAAGACCGAAATTCAAATTCCTTGGAATAACACCAAATTTTGGTAAGATGTTAAGAAGGAGAATTTGAATCTCAAGGTATTTTTTATTTTCGGAATTAGATTCAAAACCAAGATAGATCTGAGAAATAAATTCTAAATTTTTGGATTTGATTCGATTTTTATTTAAAAAACTGAAAAAATGGGAGAAGATTGGGGAAGGATCGGAGAATGGATGGATGGAGGAAGGGGAGAATGAAATGATGAAATGATGGGAGAATGGATTTTCCAAACATTTTTTTTCCTTTCAATTTTAGTGCAAATTGAATTATGATATCCTATCCTTCTCTTAGGTGAATAGGAAACATTCAAAGATTTTATATATAATTTTTAAAAAAATTGTTTTGAAAATAACAATTTTCAAAATTAATTATTCAAACATTTTTGGCGATGAGCGAGAATTAGAACTCTAAAATGATTTGTACTAACTTTTTTACATTAAAATTTATATTAATTAATCAGTGATCCTTTTTTTTTTGAATGGGTTAATCAATGATCCTCATATATTTTTTTAAAATTTACGAGTTTGATTCTCATTTTGTATCGTAAGACAGAGTGGGTAGCAATTCTTTTATGAATATAATAGAGTTAAAACAACAAATTTTTAACTAAAAAATTGGAAATGAATTGGCATAATGCTCTTTGAATTCGGATCCAGTACAATAGACTAATCAAAATCCCAAAACATTGCCATTTAAATAGGCCCAGTTTATTTCTTAACTTAAACGGCCCACTTTTGTTTAACGCGACCAACCTCTTATCTGTCTACCAGCCTATTTCGAAAAATATGTCTCTCTTTTATTTCTTATCTAACGCAGCCCACTTTATGGACAGATAGGCCCATAAGCACTTATTTTTTTTGATAAGAGGAGAAAATTCAATACATAAAAGCCATACGGCATCTACAAGAATGATTGAATCGATTAAACATAGAACAGGATGACATGCTCGTTTTCATAATCAAAATGAGACAAATAAGCAGATGTCTGAATAAAATGATATATCTATAGATACTTGCTATGCGCTCAATATCTTCTCCAAAATCCGTTTGAGCTGACGACCACAAATGAAGTTCCGCACAAGCTCTTATCGTTGAATCCGAACCGACTCTCACAAAAGGAGAGAAAATCACACCTCCCACCAAGGAGAGAACACCAAAACTCTCACCAAGGAGAGAAATCAAACTGAATTTACAAAAAACTAAACTTACAAACAATTCTTAAAATTACCAAACAAATACAACCAAACCGGATAAAATGCAGCTACGAAGATTAAAGCTCCTTGAACCAAGACAAATCTTTAGATCTGGGAACAAAACCCACAAAAACCGGACCTCCTAGGATTTGAGATCTAAGAACTTGTAGGCCAAATCGAAAAAGGCTTTTAAACCTTAGATCCGATAGCTTTAATTTGAAAAATACAAACCAAATATTTCCTAAAAAGGAAGATTTTTTAGGAAAATCCAACCTTTAAACAAGAAAAACGAAAGAAAATAGAGGGATGGGGCTTTCCACCGGTGAAAATCCGGTGGAAGCCCCGGCTGAATCACGAAGAAGTGAAGGAAAGGGAAGACGGCTAGATGAGGGAGAGATAGAGAAGCTTAGAGTATTAAAATATACGGAGTAGGTCGTTTGCGGCCCATAAGCACTTATTGAACGGTGGAAATTGTTGTGGCTATTTTGAAAAATGAATATTTTAGTTGGTCTTGAATAATTAAATAAAATTATTTTTCAAATTGCAAAAACTAATTAAAAAGCTATAAAATTATCAGCTACAATTTTTACCGAGTAAAGTAAAAGAAATAAACTCGTTGTTAACTTTCAACTTGAAATAAGTTCACTTATTTTAAAAAATAACTTTTCCCAAACACCCTCAATATGACTTGCTTATCTATCAAAATTGTACGAAACATTGGATTAGAGTGTTGGTTTTAAACATAAGGTATATTCCACTAGTATACACTCATTACTCATATTCCATAATAGACTTCTTAGCATCATTGCCCTATACACGTTATTGATAAGAGTTTGCTTGCGGATATATTTAAAATTGCTTAAGAAGACGGTTAGTTGATAAAACCATGCATCATTATAATTAATTATATTATTATTTCCTTTTGATGAATTATGATTGATGTACAGTTATTGCACTGGAATTTTATTACATCTCTGAATTTTTAAGGGATACATTGCTACCCCTATCGTGCTTACAGAATTATTTACGAGTGCTCATCCTTCCAGGATTTGGGTTCCTCTCTTCGAGAACATTATACGTTTATCTAATGTTCCTACTAACATTAAACATTATACGTTTATCATTATAAGTAAGGGAGCTGCTTACTGTGTTTGAAAGAGCCTCGGGTCAAAAGGTTAATGCCAGTAAATCGTCTATTTTCTTTCGTCTATTTTCTTTAGCACAAACACTGGTGTGAACGAGAGGGGCAAGGTGGAGGACGTTTTGGGAATGCAAACTGCTACTGAGCATAGTAAGTATCTCGGTTTACCTAGTACCATGAGTCGGAATAAAATGGCTGTTCTGGGTTTTCTAAAGGACAAAATGAGGAGTAGAGTGGAGAGTTGGAGTGGGAGATGGATGGCTAAAGCGGGTAAGGAAGTCTTGATTAAATCAGTGGCCCAGACGTTACCTAGTTACGCTATGAATGTCTTTCTCCTTCCTTTGAAATTATGTCATGATATGGAGCAAATTATGTGCAAGTACTGGTGGAAATCGTCGGGTGCTCAAAGAAAGGGGATTCACTGGTTGGCCTGGGATAAATTGATCATGCACAAAGATAAAGGTGGTATGGTTTTTCGAAGTCTACGAGACTTTAATCTTGCTATGCTAGGTAAGCAAGGCTGGCGGTTGTCGGCTAATGATTCTAGTCTTGTAAACAGGGTGTTTAAAGCAAAATACTATCCCAATGGAAGTTTTTTGACAGCGACTTTGGGACATAATCCTAGTTTTGTTTGGAGATCTATTTTGGAGGCCCAGTCTATTCTGAAGGAGGGCTGTAGATGGAGTATTGTTGATGGAGCTGCTGTCGAAGTGCTAAATCAACCATGGCTTCCTTGCGAGGATAATCCATATGTTACTTCTATGCATCCAGGGTTAGTAGGAGCTAAAGTCAACCAACTAATGCGTACAGGGGAGAGAGGTTGGGATGGGGAGATTCTAGATGACATTTTAAATGATCGTGATAAGCAGCTGGTCCAGAATATTATTCTTAGTGATGAAGCAGGGTCTGATCAGCGTTACTGGAATAAGGAGATGTCAAGAATTTATAGTGTTAAAAGTGCTTATAATTACTTGTAGATGGTGAATGGTAGGTGGAATGAGCCTAAAAATTTTGGTTTCTAGAGATCGTTGTGGAGTCTCAAAATTCCTACAAATGTAAAATATTTATTATGGCAGGCGTGTACAGGTATTCTTCCTACTTTGACTCAATTAAGACAGAAACATGTGGATGTTATGTTAGAGTGTCAGGTTTGCAGGGGGGAGAGGAGTCTATTTTTTCACATCTTGGTGGAATGCCCATTTGCATTTTTATGTTGGCAACGTTTTGATGTTAGAATTTTAGGGATTCAGGCCTCAGATTTTTATAACTGGTTCTTGGATGCAATGAATAGATTCAGAAGAGATAAAGTTTGTCAAATAGCCATGGTTTGTTGGTCTCTCTGGCATGCCCGGAATGGAGTGGTTTGGCAAAGCAAAAGTTCTATAGCTAATGGAGTTGTTATGTCTGCTATTGCGTACCTGCATCAATGGAGTCGTGCTCAAAATGTTGAAACAAAGGCAGAAGATTCTTGTACTTCTGTGGAGCACTGGACGTTACCAATGATTAATACGATGAAGGTCAATGTGGATGCATCTGTCGTTAGTGGGAATGATAGCTTTGGTATTGGTTGGATTGCGCGAGACCATCAGGGGAATGTTGTCGACTTTGATTCTAAATTAATGCTGGGAAGTGTGCATCCAAGTATGGCGGAAGCTGTTGGAGTGAAAGAGGTTCTTAGCTGGGTTAAGGAAAGTAATATAAATGGTGTTGTCATTGAATCTGATTGCCAAGCTGTGGTCAGTGCAATATGTCAGTCAGTGCCCATGAGTTCTCCTTTTGGGTTAGTAATTTCAGATTGTAGACGTATCATAGCTGCTCTAAACAATACTACTATTGTTCATGTCAAGTGGTCTGCGAACAAGGCTGCCAACTGGTTGGCTAGATCATCTTATTCTTACATGGACTGAGGCTGAGTTGTGTGCATTAGATGCCACGGGGACTAAGGCTGAATGGTTACATGGACTGATGTCAATGTTACATGTAGTAAGTCGTCCACTTCCTGCTTTTGCTGTTCATTGTGATAGTCGTACAACTATCGACAAGATTAACAGCAGGAAGTATAATGTGAAAACAAAGAGACATATCCAAGTTAGATTGAAGTCTATAAGGGGTCTAATGTCTGACAGGATCATAGCTATTGAGTTTATTGGAACTCAAGAAAACCTAGCTGATCCTTTGACTAAAGGGCTTGAGCATGCTGTAGTCCTTAAGTCTATTAATTTAACTTTGGCTTAATGACCTTTTGGCCCTTCAAGTTTGCGCAGTTATACCCATAAAACCCTAAGGTTTAAAGTCATTCCTTTTCGCCCCTCCAACTTCAAAAATGTACCTTTTAGCCACAAACCGTCATCTTTGGCCTTTAAAAGGCGATGGTTTTATGTCAAAAAGACGACGGTAAAGTGGCTAAAAGGTACATTTTTGAAGTTGGAGGGGCAAAAAGGAACGACTTTAAACCTTAGGGCTTTATTGGTATAACTGCGCAAACTTGAAGGTCCAAAAGGTCATTAAGCCTTTAACTTTTGAGTAAATATGCTAATGATGACTGATATTGTTTATAAAACTTTGTATTTTATTATCAAAAATTAATAGCATATGTGATTATTTATACAACCACTTTTACAGATTTAATATCAAATTGTGATAACGGTATCATGTGTGATGTACATTAATCTTTCTTTTACTTAAATAAAAGTTTCTTACATATAATGTTAATTGACATATGTTTTATATCTTTATATAATAGTATTTTCTTTCTTATCCTTTATTTGAATTAGTTAGATATTTAATACATGTAACAAAACTTTGTACACATTTTACGAATTAGTCGAATTGTGTTATATCATCTAAATTATTCGCATAAAATTTGGCAAAATAAGTGGTTTGATGAAACTATTTATAAACTATGTCCGCTCCTTTGATTTTATATGTGAGACATACAAATTTTTGAATGTTTTTTTATTATAGCTGCAATCTTATTATTTTAACGATAGAATGACTCTAAAATTTTTAATGCTTTGATTATGACTGCTATTCTTACTATTTTAACAATAGAAAGATTATCAAAATCGTGAAAAAATCTCAAAATTTAGGGATATTGTGGGTATAGATATTGATCTTTTAAGTAACATTTTGAGGTTTAGGACAAGAGTTGTATTATTTTTAAAAAAAATATGAATCAAATCAGGTGATTACTTCTACCTTTTTCATACAAAATTAACTGTGATGAACTGAGGTGAGTTCATTGGTAATTTTTCAATGAAATTAAGGAGATCATATTTTCCAAAAATCGTGAAGCTATGACAATTGTTGTAATCCTCCAATTTGTTAGATTTTTAATTTAACAAATGTTGTTTTGAAAGGTGACTCGTTTTAGATTATTGAAAATCTGAATACTATAAGTGAAGATCTTGTCGTGTCGACAATATTATCGAAGGAAATAAGTTAATTAAGAAGTTTATTCGAAGAGAAGGAAATAGAATGACTTATATCTTGATGAGATATTTAAAGAAATAAATATTAAGTGGCGTACTAATTTTATTTGGAAAGTATTGTATGACGAGTATTATGATGATATGTCCTTTTATCATTGTTCTAAAAGAAATTGTGTTATAACCTATACAATATATTTATATGCTACAAAACATCCTCTTTTTAGTGCTCATATGATTTATACATAAATAAAATAATATATAAATTTAAATAGTGATATTATAATTTGTATGGACATAAAAGGTGCAATTGTATTAAAAAATATCCTTAAATCGTAAAATTATACAGAATTTATATCAATTATTAGAGGATGACCCGTGCCTCGCACGAGTTATTATGCTAGTTATTCTCCTAAGATGCAAAAATCAAAATTCTTCTGTATTCTATAACATATGCTGGTGGACTAGTCTTAAATCGTGTATATAGCGCCATTCACACTTAAGTAGAAGACAAAAAAACTTTGTTTTCTTATCTATTTGGCCTCCGTGATTCTTGGGCATTGTAATGGGCAAGTAAATTCAGCTGGCGTTTTCTAATGCGGCTTAGAGAATAGCTAAATGTAACCAAAAAAAGAAGGGTCTGAAGAAAAAGCTGGAAAAGTTGGCCACCTAGCTAGTGTGGGGTTCATCGCTTTCTTCTTCAATCTCTCGTCGGGATAGAGGCCTATTTCTCGACAGGACTCTTCTTTTTAGAGGTTATGGGGCAGTCAATAAAGAGTCAGCAAAATGCACAGGTAGGCCCTTTTGACCCTTCAATTCTTTAAGAGGAAAGCGAGTTAGCTGGTACGGGCGAACCCAGAAAGAAGAGAGAAGAGATGAGGGTTCACCATCATCCATTGCAATGAACTGGACCCTCAACTCGAATTCTGGCCCAGCAAATCAGAAATAGGATGTCATGGATAATTAACAATTATGTGCAATTTTTAAAATATGATTTCAAAACATCTTTGGTGAGTATTTTCTAATGAGTCTTACAATTTTTGTATTATAAAATTCAACGAAATTTCAATTATGCTTCTAAAATATCAAAATATTTGCATATATTTTATACTTGGAAAATAGAAATTGCTAATTGTATCAATCATTAGTTTTTGTTATGGAACAAAAAGTAGGGTGTATTTATTGCGTATTGAATGCTAGAGTTGAGAAGAACTTCGAGCTTTAATGGCTGGTCGAGTGTTTCGTGACTTAACCTGTCCTCACAAGATGCCTACGTATCTTGCAAATACCAAGAATCAAGCCAAAAAACGTAGTTCTGTATGTGAAGGAGCAGGTCCTTATATAGGTGATGAAAACCCTAGAATTAGGATAGAATTGGGTGTCTTGGTGGGCAAGATACAACTTAGGCCCAATTCTAGATCCTTCCGGGTGGAAGGGGGATAAGCATTACAGTTTTTTTTCTTGGAGACCACTCCAAGGATGATTTAGTTTCCTTTTGGACTCAATAACGGAGTCTTTTATTTGACTCATTTAATAGCCACGAAATTATAATTATATTTAGGGTTCTGGGCCTTGTAATTGGGCTTTAACCTTGGGCCATTCTGGGCTCAATTAATGCATCATTAATTGTATTCTTAGGGTTTATTTTCAACCCACACCATTTGCCCCCCAACTTCTAAGAACACCGTCCAGGTTTTCATGGAAGTTAATGTAACAGTCCCAAAATCCGGGGTACAGATATGGGGCCACTAACCATAAACAATAATATAAACTCTGAATATAAACATTAAAACCCCTTAACCAAGATCGCATACAGGTTATGGTATGAAACAAGCTAACGAACTACATCATTACAATTCAATCTCAGAATAAAAATATAATACATTTCTGCGAATAAATGAAATCACTATCTACTCTATCTCCAACCTCAAAAATTCTCAATCCACTATCTGGCGAGATCCATATCTTGAATGTCTCTTTTCGCCGCCCGGAGGTCACTACCCACTGTCCACTACTAGGTCTACTAACTCCACTATTAGCTGGAGAAAACAAACAAAAGCAAGAGTGAGCCAACAATGCTCAGCAAGTGTAAATAGTGATAACAATTTCAATAACGACAATTTTGATAAGCAAAAGAATTTCCTTTCATCATTCGAAAGAATCAGTGATATCAGCTTTTAGATTGCCATGAGGGCCAACAATTTACCATTCATAAGGTGCATCAGAAACTAGAATTGAAAAGAATTCTGATATCAAAAATATTATTCAAACAGACTTTCAGGAAGTCAAGAACTGAACATCTCAATCTCAAAGTATAAATTAGAATTGGAATTTTTATTTATTTTAAAAAAATCATTAAGGTTAGGCTGCTGATCAGTCAGCACTAACCCCGGACAAACGCACACAGCAATGTCCTAAATTGGATCCATGGCACACATTGGCCTTAACTATTTCTGACCTTCACGGTCCGACCTTCACGGTCCACATTTTAAAAACAATCTGACCTTCACGGTCCACATTTTAAAAACATTTCCAATTCTAAATTAACTGCACTGGGTGTCGGAACAATCGACAACCCTCGTCAACCAACCAACTGGAAACTCACGTTCCAAAATAACTCATAATTCAAGAGTCAAAGAAGAATTCACAATCAACAGGTGTCGACAAGTTCGACATGACAAAAGGGGTAATAAATAGTATCGACAAGTTCGATACCTTACAGGGTGATAACCGAATGATCAAGATCTTCTATAAATACTGACGAGTTCGATAATAAATGGGGTGGAGAATATAAAGAACAAGATTTTGAATACGTATCCACAATATAGATATGAGTAATTGGGGACATGACATCATTAGCTTGATAAAAGGGAAAAATCAACTTGAGCAACAATACAAGATATAAATTGCAACAAGATTATCAATAATTGAAATTCTAAGTTAGAACAAAGACATAATTGGACACTACAAATTTATAAAATTATTCAACGCGCACTAGGGTTTGATTTCACATAAGCGAGTAAAACAGCTTAACCGGTTATTTGTAAAAAGGTAGTTTTTAGGACAATCTATTTTTAAATCATTTAGAAGAAAACCTCTTAAGAAGAAAGGATTCTTTGGTGAAATCATGATAAAACTAGGAATTTTTAGTAACAGGTATTTGTAAGGGTTCAAAACATGAATTCTCCCTATTTAGGAAGCCCCTTAACATTTTCAAGCAAATAAAGTCAAATCTTCCACTAAGGAAGCTTTAACATCCCTTGGATGAAATGATTTGCGAAAAAGTTATTGGTAAGGTCCTTTGGAAAAATATTTTGATGTTTGGATTATGAGTGAAGAAAACAACTTAGTTCACGCTAAATGAAGAAGCACATTACTTTCTAATATACTTGACCAATTCATCGCATAAGACAAAAATATTGAATTGCATCACTTGAACGAATAAGTGATAAGCAAAACACTTGCCTCGATATACGAAGTTCCCGATCCTAATATGGATCCTCAACTCAGCTTCTCGTCATTCTTTACTTTCTTACATACTGCTCTCTTACTCGGCTCTACTTCAATTTCCTTCATGCTTCACCAACTCTACGTCCGTACATCTGTCAACTCTCATACTTGTCCTTGGCCATGTTTCCTATTCGAACCATTATCAAGGTTAAATACTATTTCAGTATTAACTCAAGCAGAACCATATCGTTTGCTCTATTCTACCCATGCGCGTCCTATAACGCTTACATATATCATAAATAACATATACAAACACATACCACTACACATAGACATATCCAATCATATTCATATAGTAGTCTTAGTATAATTACTAAGTCACATATACACGTCACATAACCACTTAAAAAACAGCACACCATCTAATCATCAAAACCACTTTATATACTCAAAACAATCCATTGACATATATACTTAAACCATTAGTAATCATAACACACCTTCAAGTATTGAAATTAAATAACTCAAATAGACTTTTAAATAAATTTGCAGGGGATTTTTAGAAAATTTCGGCATGAAGTATTCGTTTATCGGACTATGGGCTCAGCCCCTCCATGCCAAACAAAACAATTTATAACCCTGTTTTTGATAAAATAAAAGCTGCCTCAATTGCAGCAACATAAAAATAAACAAATAATGAAAAGTACCCGCCCAGACATGCGGCACCTAGCACATAATAATTTACACTACTACTTACGCTACACCAATGATCGTATTTCTCACGCATTTTACTGATACACGTGACAACCAATCATTGATGTTCGTAAGCCCTAGGGAACAACCCCTAGCACTAACTATTACTTACGTTATATCGATGATCACATCACTCAAGTATATTAATTATACTCGTGATAGTTAATCATGGATATTCGTAAGCCCTAGGGATTAGTCGAAAAGAATTACACAAGTCCTTTAAATATTGACATTTAAAAACTTGTGATCTTCTCATAACCCCTAGCACAATTCTAATTATTATAAAATTCTAACATTTAACATGTATCACATATTCCCATACTTACCATTTAGTCAATTCATATAACTCCACAAATAATACCAACATCACCATCCACCAATATCCATAATTCGACTTACATAAGTAAAACCGATATACATGACCAATAACCATTTAACCATATATAATCCAACACTAAGTAGTTGTCAAATATGACATCCCACAATTACGACTCCACTTATAGCATTTAGCACTTAAACATTTTCTGACGACCATTTATAACTAGTCAAATCACCTAAACTCCCATTTATCATACCACATAGCAATTAGCAATTAACAACTAATCCGACAATAATAAACCAATAACTATCACAAAAACTCGAGCACACAACCGGCTCATAATTAATCCAAATAATTATACATTAGCCACCACCTCTCCGATTTAAATCGGAATTCAAACAATAATCATAATCTTACTATTTTAATCTAATTACAACCATTATCACATTAGGCTCTCCATTTAAACTAATTAAGCCACCACAATTAACCTCGTAATTTAAACTAATTAAATTACATCAACTACATAATTATATCACAATTAAATTACCACAATCACAATAATTTATATACTTTCCGAATTTAAACTACAAAAAAAATTAAAACAATTAACTCAAAATTTACAACTAATTAACTACGAAAATTAAATGGATATGGAGATGCGAGATTATACCTCCCGAATTAATCGATTCCCCGCAACAATCTCTCCCTTCTCTCTCTCTCTCTCTCTCTCTCTCTCTCTCTCTCTCTCTATGCTGTCCAGGTTCCCCCCCCAAACTGCTGCTGCTCGCGAACACCACCTCCACCTGCGCGTCGCCGGAAAACACCGCGAGGACACCGCCCCTCTCTCCCGCTGCACACACCATCGCAGCACACATACACACCCACGAATCCACACACACACACACCTATACATACGTATATATATGTATATAAGCACACTCAATTGATTCAATTTCTTCCCCAAATCTCTCTTGATTTCTTTTCTCTCTTCCACCCCGTTGGTTCTCTTTCCCCCTTCCCCGATTTGTTTTCTGTCGTGTCCGAGTTTTCTCTAGAGTGTTCTACTACTCTCTTTTTATTGGGCTTGGCCCAATACTAACAATTTACTACTTATAATCCATTCTGGCCCAAATTACACACTAATAGATCTATAAATCATACTTAAATAAAATATTAAAAAAAATTAAACTTTTCATTTTTAAAATATAGAATATTAAATTACGAGCACAAACATATTTTTAAAATATTTTTCGGATCAAAAATGAATTAAATATGAATTTTCAAAGTTTTAATCCTTTAAATACAATAAAACTCTTAAAATCATTTTAAAATACTCGACCACCCAAATTAATCCACCCAACAATTTTAAAAACTCAATAAATATATAAAGATAATTTTACAAAAGATTTCATGATTTTTAATCCCTCCGATAATTTTAAAAAATTACAGAGGATCAAAAATACATGATTTAAATATACTCAATCCTCAAAAATACAAATAAAAATACATGGGCCTTCACAACTTATCCAGATCATCACATAAGCACATAAACACAAATTCACATACACTCCACTTTCCAACAATACTCACATAATATAATTTATAATAAATAAATAATTTTAAATTCGAAATTTTCTAGGTCGTTATATCCTTCCCCCCTTAATAGGATTCTGTCCTCGGAATCACTCCTAAGGACATAAGTGACAGTTCTTTTCAATCATTTTGCTTCCATTTTCTAGGTCATATCCTTCAACTCTAGGATTTCCTCCATACTAACTCAATCATTACCAAGCTCATTCTGCGAGCCCTTGAATTTCGAAATAACCTTAAACTTTGGTTTCTGAGTCTTATTAACTCCAAACGTTTATCATACGTGAACGAATATCTTATTGTCAAAATCAACATGACCTATACGTATAATGAACTATACTCTGCGTCAACACTATATTACCACGCTAATCCTTCGCCCTAATTCAATTTGCCTTGATTCACCACAATCTACACTTGGCACCATTCTCTAGCTCTTACCCATAATCACACGGTTTCAGATAGAACTACAAAATAAATCTCAAGAAATCCTTCAATCGTTTTTACTCCATTTTCACGGACTATGTCGATCGAGAAGAGAATAATTAAGAAATTTCTATCTGACTTTAGTCCCCTTTATTCTACCGAGTACCTAACCTTGAAACTTAACATCATACCGTCCATTCACAGTCGCATCCTTACAATCAGATACTTTAACCAAACACATACGTCCTTAGATGCACATCACGCATAATACTAATAACAACTCAATTTTTTTTCACTCTTATAAAATATTTCGTTTTGCTAAGTCTTTTGAAGTATAGCCATGATCATTTACAGCTCTTAATAAGTAACATACTCGTCACCTTGACTGTGACTTCACTCAATACCAAAACAAAGTTGAAATGAGTTCAATCTATAATATCAATTCTTCTGAGGCCACAACCTTATTCGATATTAATCATAATCAATTCTTAACAAGCTCTCGTTTTTATCAACATGATTCTTCCACTTAACATGCATCATCACTTTTTGATATATCTTAAAACAAAATCTTCGTCAATTAAAACTTTGAGAAAAGGAACATCAAGAAATTCCTCGATCGTTCTTAATCCTCTTTCACGTGCAATGTTACTTGAGAAGGGAATAATCGGAAACTTCTATCCATCCATCATCTCATTGTTTCACTGAGTAACCGATTTAACCTTATATCATCTATTCCCAATCACAACTTGAACACGAACATCACGATCAACTCTTATAGCATGGCATTCGCGCCCACCACTATTCGGTTTAACCCTCAATTTCTACCTTCTTACAACATCGGTTTGCTAAAACATTTGAAAGAAAGCCGCAAATATTTTGTTGATTTAAAACAAATTAAAACCGTTTGAACCAACTGAAAATCCTTTTGAAAGATATTTTAGAGAATCATTTTAAAGGAAAACATTTATAAAAAACCTTTTGAACCAAAGTATTTTTTTTTTTTGAAAAAATTGAAAAAAAATCGACTAGCAAACCATGACCTTGGTTTCGACCTAATTCCTTATGGTACAACATATTTAAAACTTACTTACGACTTCACTGCCTTGCATCCTCAGAGTTCCTTTCAAATCATAACTTTGCATACTTGGCGAGTCCTCGAATTTGACTCTTCCCATTACAACTCCAACATTTAACATCACTATCATTAACCACAGAATCATAACATTCGAAATTCACACTAGAACTCTTATGCAAAATTTTCTTCCTTTTCTTGTAAACCCTTAAAATCACTCTCGATTGATTTGCATACGCTTCCTGAATCTTCGATCATCTTGTTATGTGATCTACGATCATATTAAATTCTTCGTCCGAATGTCGTTTGGAAATCTTATTCATTGGAATATGCTTTGATTCAATCATCTCCTTTCTGTTACCTTCTTCTTATACAAAACAACTTCATTCCTTCTATATAACGATTTCTTGATCCGTTTCGTTGATAATACTTCTATATCTGCTTTTGACTTCAGAACATCATTTTCACTTTTCTTAAGATTAAAATCTCCCCTCCGTTAATAGGAAATAAGTCTAGTCCTGAAACATATTTGACTCTTTTTATAGCCATCACAATCCACCTCCTGATAACTTCCTTCATAATCGTACTGAATTTCATGATTCTTAATAATCATAAAAGCAGTCCTGTCACTCTCTTCAAAACTTCCACCAAGATTGACATGATATTATTCTTGACCAAAACTCACATCTTTCCAAGCTCATAACATATAGCTTTAACTTCTGACTCAGCTTCTTGTTACCACACTACCCTTCTGGTTACAACCACTACTTTCCACATTTATCTTGATAAAATCTCTAGGGATTCTACTCCCAAAATCTTATTTTCTGATCAAGTGATCTCGTTAATCTCTGCTAATTCTCTTTCTATAGGCAACTACGATGCCTTTTCCCTTTTAACTCCACATTTTCGGGATTCCACCTTCTTTTCTTAACTAAATTCTACATGTCTTATTTAGTCACTTCTGGAAACTTTCTGATTTCTCTGCCCTCCACCTTACTGACATTTTACTTCATATCGGTTAACTTTCCACCATCCTTGATAACCATGATTTATTACACTGACCATGCATAAGTCATTTACTCCACGTATTCACATTATCCCTCATTCAGTCTTAGCCCTTGATAATTCTAACAAACCTTTTCGTTCTGCTTTACTCTGCTTACTCAATCATCTCTCCTTGATTCTACCATCTAGTGTCCCGCATCGAGTTCAATATATTCAAAATCTTATGATTTTTCATTTACTACCTCCGTCTTGCAACAGGTGTCTAAAACAATCCTTCTTTAATATTGAATGTCTTATACCAACACCTTCATTTTTATTCTCTTTTCTCCCTTTTTACTATATCTGCGATAATGCATTCTAATTTACCGTCCTTCCCGTATTCAATTCTTATTAGCCTCAGACTTTGTCCATGTTTTATCGGTCCAAGAATTTATCCAATTTCGACATGACATATCCATCTTAATCACCAATTCTTAAACTCGCATAACCATTTCTTCATCAAAGCAGTTGTAGTTTCAATCATTTAAAACGTCGTCACGCTTATCTTCGCATCTCTTCATCATTAGGAAAACATCGAATTTCTGACAAAGGAGATCAATAAAATGAATGGCATCAAGTATGGATATACACTGAGTTTATTTGATAAATCTTTTATAAAAGAGTTCAACCGAGAGATCAATATGATCTTTGAACTATTTTCAGGTTGAATTTGTCACTAGGTTAACCTCCATAGTACATAAAGATGGCCAGTCTTTAGTACTTTCATGACAAACACAATCAGTGGCGTCCCACCGGACTTCTATCACAAAGATAAAATGTCCCTGAATCCCCTATCTGTATAGGTTGTTCATCTCAGCTGGAACAGAGAAAATCAAGTATTCATGATAATGGAAAGGATTTAAGAGTTTCAAAAATCTTTCTGTAAAGATGGATCAGGTATCATCTGGAAACATAAATATTTCTAAAAGAATGGAATTGAATTCGAATAAATTTGATGTACGAAACTCATCATCAATTGATGTATAGAAGACTTTTCAATAGATGCATCAACTATTGATTAGGCAAACTTTTAAGAAATTCCTAATTATTCAGTCTCACTCTTGTCGACTAAGCACTACTATACTTAGCTGCCAAAACCGGCCTGACAATAATGAGTTGAATGATTAAGAAGATCTCAATTCATTCTCGATTTTGGACCGTCACTGCGCAACGAATGCCTCAGCCACGATACCAACCGAGAATTAATTTACGACGATTCAAAGAAAGAATAGGAAATTTCTTCAGATAATGACTTTGAACGAATCAATAATTAGGGTGCACGGCTACGCTTAACTTCGAATTCTTGCTAATAATCGCTTCTCACTTCGCATTCTTAACCTTCTCGTACCATTTCCAAAACGTTCACATCGAAACTAATCTCGTAGGATGTCCTAAATTCTACGCGAAAATCTCGAGATAACATCCCCCGGACTGATAGCTCCAGCTGCTCACTAGCTTATGCCGCTTCAGGTTCGCTGCTTTGCTAATAGCTCAATCCTTAAACGATTCGAACTTCTACTCGCGCGATATGCCGAAGGGCCGATTAACGTCGCGACGCTTGCCGAAGTATCCTAACACGACCCTTATCCTAAACCGTTCTACCCAACGTCTATCTTATACTCGTACCCTAACTCTCCTAATCTGGTTCAGTGACCATAACCTGTAGCTCTGATACCAACTGTAACAGTCCCAAAATCCGGGGTACAGATATGGGGCCACTAACCATAAATAATAATATAAACTCTGAATATAAACATTAAAACCCCTTAACCAAGATCGCATACAGGTTATGGTATGAAACAAGCTAACGAACTACATCATTACAATTCAATCTCAGAATAAAAATATAATACATTTCTGCGAATAAATGAAATCACTATCTACTCTATCTCCAACCTCAAAAATTCTCAATCCACTATCTGGCGAGATCCATATCTTGAATGTCTCTTTTCGCCGCCCGGGGGTCACTACCCACTGTCCACTACTAGGTCTACTAACTCCACTATTAGCTGGAGAAAACAAACAAAAGCAAGAGTGAGCCAACAATGCTCAGCAAGTGTAAATAATGATAACAATTTCAATAACGACAATTTTGATAAGCAAAAGAATTTCCTTTCATCATTAGAAAGAATCAGTGATATCAGCTTTTAGATTGCCATGAGGGCCAACAATTTACCATTCATAAGGTGCATCAGAAACTAGAATTGAAAAGAATTCTGATATCAAAAATATTATTCAAACAGACTTTCAGGAAGTCAAGAACTGAACATCTCAATCTCAAAGTATAAATTAGAATTGGAATTTTTATTTATTTTAAAAAAATCATTAAGGTTAGGCTGCTGATCAGTCAGCACTAACCCCGGACAAACGCACACAGCAATGTCCTAAATTGGATCCATGGCATACATTGGCCTTAACTATTTCTGACCTTCACGGTCCGACCTTCACGGTCCACATTTTAAAAACAATCTGACCTTCACGGTCCACATTTTAAAAACATTTCCAATTCTAAATTAACTGTACTGGGTGTCGGAACAATCGACAACCCTCGTCAACCAACCAACTGGAAACTCACGTTCCAAAATAACTCATAATTCAAGAGTCAAAGAAGAATTCACAATCAACAGGTGTCGACAAGTTCGACATGACAAAAGGGGTAATAAATAGTATCGACAAGTTCGATACCTTACAGGGTGATAACCGAATGATCAAGATCTTCTATAAATACTGACGAGTTCGATAATAAATGGGGTGGAGAATATAAAGAACAAGATTTTGAATACGTATCCACAATATAGATATGAGTAATTGGGGACATGACATCATTAGCTTGATAAAAGGGAAAAATCAACTTGAGCAACAATACAAGATATAAATTGCAACAAGATTATCAATAATTGAAATTCTAAGTTAGAACAAAGACATAATTGGACACTACAAATTTATAAAATTATTCAACGCGCACTAGGGTTTGATTTCACATAAGCGAGTAAAACAGCTTAACCGGTTATTTGTAAAAAGGTA